>JAZKJV010005314.1:0-318604 GCA_037367405.1 Ottelia alismoides | reverse complement strand
TAGAATGCCCAAACTTCCCAGACCCTCGTATCTCCACAAATGTAAAAACTTCCAAATGTTTGCAAACTCACCTTTAATTGTATATAGAATAAAATAATTCTATCCAGGTGGTGGTGGTTTCGCAGTTGGCGGAGCTACGGTTTGAAACTTGAGTTTTGGACCCCTATTGTATACCTGTACTGAATATAAATATTCAATTTATTATTTATTCATTATCTTTATATTTTTATATATTTTCATAATGTTGTAAATATTACTTATAATAATTATGTACATTAAAAGTGGCATAGAACATAAATAAAACCAAATAAAAATAAATACATATTTGATACATAGGTATACTGCCTTTACCTATACATGTACAAAATACTCTTAAATTTTATTAAATATACAAATAAATCAGAAAAGTAAAATAAAAAATATATTTGTGTACATAAAAGTATCTTAGAATTTTAGAAAAGAATAAACAAAAATAAATAAATTTAAAAAGACAAAAATAAAAATAATAAATACTCAAATATGTAGATAATATACCTATATAGGGTAAAGAAGTAACTTGTAAAAATATATTTCAGAAAATAAATTAAAAATCATAATAAAATACTACATAAAATTTTAAACATTTTTATTCTTTAATCAAAAATTAATTCGGCCTTTTTCTATTTTTAGATGAATTAATAAAATAATTTTTTATTCTTTTCCCTGGTTGGTCCACGTGGACCAACCAGGTGCAGTCTAGAGTTGACCTCGGTCAACTCCCTGACCAAGGCCTGCCACTTCTGACGCCCTGATTTTCCCCCGTTTTCAAGAAATTTTGGCGCCCGATCCTTCCATTTTCTCGCCTCGAATCCTTCTTGGAACTTCTTCCCTGATCATCCCTCTCCCACGACGCACCTTCAGATCACGCAAAATCCTCATGATGCGCGCGTGGATCTCGCTTGAAGGAGATGCCACCATCTTCTACTTAAACAACCCGCCATCTTCGAGCCCAAGTTTGAACACCTTCGGTCCACCCTTCCTTGCTCTTCTCGTGCTCCAAGCACTCGTGGAGGTGACAGCTCTCACGCCGTGCGTTCAGCCAGGGCAGAGGAAGTCGGAGGCGTTTCCACCACCTCCCGCAAAGTCGCCGGTCGAGGTATCTTTTTCCTCTGGCTCCAGCCATCGAGGACCATTCCCCCTTGTATCTCTTTGCATCTTTAGGGTCCTGTTAGTCTAAGGATCGAAAACCATCAAAAAAATTTGAGTTTCCATCGACCATTTCGTCGATCAAGCACCTTGGCCGAGCGGCACCTCTGGCCGTGCACCCACATCTCGATACGCGCCTTCCCCCGACCATCCAAGGTCCAGGCAGTTTGCCTGGACCCTTTGACCATTTTTGCAGGTCAAAGCCCAAGTGGAAACATCTGGAGGCGAGTTTTGAAGCTCGCCGGAGCTAACGGAGCTCCCCAGCTCCGCCAACCACCAGCAAGCACCACGGCCCCCGTCGTGGCTTTTGACGCCTCCAGAAGATAGAGGAGGACCAGAGGAGGCTCCAGCCCGATTTTGAAGCCCAGCAAAGCCACCGGAGTCGGCCGGAGGAGCTCGAGGAACCTCGCCCAGTCGGAGAGCTCCGCCGTGTTCTTCCAACCGCCTTCGCCACCGTCCGATCAAGGGAGCCCCTCTAGATTGCACCGTGCCCGTTGGATCGCGCCACGCCTTGACCGTCGATCTCCCCTGGAGATCTAATCTCAGTCGCGGATCCACGAAGCGTCATCGGCCGTTCGAAACGCGCCACGTGTCAAGTGGCAACTTCATCGCCGTCGGATAGCGCGTCGAGGGTATTTTGCATCTACACCCTCGCGCCTTTTGTATTTATTATTTAGTATTTAACTTTCGTCTGTAGTGTAAAAACTTTGGGTTATTTGCACAAAGACCCCCGAGCTCTCCATATTTACATCCTGGTCCTTTGCCACGTCACCTCACGTGACCTTTACACGTGAGGGTGGTGGGCATTTGCACTGGGACCCTCGGTCTTCGTTGTATTTTGTTTTAGTACCAAAACTGTGACATCATGTGTTAAATTTTTGGATATTTTGCAAGTAAGCCCCCAGGGTTTTGGATTATTACATTTCAGTCCTCGCCAGGCGCGTGCAAGTCACCCGCCTGGGTGGAAAAATTGCTAGGATACCCAGGCGGGTTTTGTATTGGATTTTGGTGCTATAAATTGAATATTCAGTTCAAACTTTTGTGGAAATTTGCATGTATGCCCCTGGATGTTTGAGAAATTGCATAAATACTCCTGCCAGACCTGTTTAATGATTGGATGCTTGTTCAAATTATTTAACCTATCTTTTTAAGTCCAAAAATTCCACAAAAATAGGGTTTAGCTTCTGTTAACTTCTACTTTGATGCTATCACTTTAGTTTTTGATTTTATTGTATTTTAATATTTATTAAAAATCAAAAACATGCTCTTTGTTTACTGTCTAGCTTAGAAAATGCCAAAAAATATTAAAACACTTCGAAAAATTTCAAAAAAATTACCTAGCGTCTATTTTAACCTATTTTAGTGTCAGTTCAAAATCATTAGAATATCAAAAGAAAAACACTAAAAATTTAAAAACATTTAAAAACTTAAAAAAAATATATAAATATCAAAGAAAAAATCCAAAAATCACAACTCAGTTTCTGTTTGTTCTCTATTTTATTCTCTTTATTTGAAAATTAGTGTGAAAAAATTTTGGTTGCTGTTTGATAATTTTAACTTCCATTTTATTCACAGCCAGCACTTATTTCACTGTTTTGCTTCATTTCAGTATTTAAAAATACCAAAAACACCTTGAAAAATCTCCAAAAATCACAAAAACAGTAAAAAAATTCCTAAAAATATCAAAAACAATTTATTTCTGAATTTTTGGATATTTTTTGCACATTTTTATAAATATTTTATCTTGCCTTTCATTACATTGTTTTTAAATTCCAATATTAAAAAAATATAAAATATAAAATTATAAAAATCAGAAAGTTAAAAAACCAAAATACAAAATTACAAATTAAATTAAAAATAAAAAAATATTAAAAACCCACAAAAACATCTTTGCTTGCTTGCTTAGTGTAGACATCACACACATTCACGCACGCACATTTGTTTGAATTACCCTGTTTGCTCCCTGTGTTCGAACTCTCTGCATACTTGTCACTATACACCATTTGTGCAGAGTTAAAAATAAATTTGACTCCACACTTGTTTTTCATTGTTTGATACTTGATTGTGGGTTCATTGTTGATTAATTACATTCTATTGTGGGTCGCCACAGCGACGTATTTAGACCCTCGATAAAGTGTGATTATCAGACAACAGCTTCATTTAGAAACTAGATGATTCTTTCTAAGAGTACAAGGTTGTACCACTCCCAGGCATTCTGCAAACCCTCGATCCAACAAGACAAAATGGTTCTCCCTTCCCCTTAATGTGTCACCATCTTTTTGCGACTGAGAAAAAATCGAATGCTGCTCTACTTTCGCTAAGATCTCTACCCTTCGTCACCTTCTAACCGACCTAACACTGACCTCTTTTTCAATGCAACCTCCAAAGTTGGGCCCAACTGCTGACCTTGGAATTTCTCCTTTAGACAGCGGTTCCAAGACACCGATATTTCTGCCCACCACCTCCTGCTCCTTCTCCGACTGCGAGGTGGGCACCACCAATACTTCTGTGCCAAGCTCAGCCTCTCCTCCCAATCCAACCATCGCCATTCCCCCCAAGCCACATAGCTTTCAGGCCAAACTTCGCCACCTACTGCTTCCTCCGAGCCTATGAGCCCTCAGAACCCCCGAGCTTCCTGACTCATCCAGCTCTCGATCCACCGACGTCTGCGCTTCTCGATCCACTCCACCTAAAACCGCCAATCTTCCTGACATCCACCCCTCTGCCAACCCCTTCAGAACCACCAACACACGTCCATCTGCCCTTGTCCCTCTGAGACAACCCCATCCAACCCCAAGCTCCACCCCCTCCGCGACATCCTCTTGTTCCCTGCACACATCCGGGCTCCTCCCGTGCTCTCTCTCCTTCCTCACATGACAAGAGCTCCGCCCACCCCCTTAAGGGAAGAGCTGCACCCACCCCCATATTGGAGACACTACATTTACCGCTCACACAATGCACATTTCTTAAGGGAAGGCTAGGTTGCTAACATAAATTCACCTTATATGTCGCCTCCCTTCTCTCTACCGCGGGCATCTTCGTGAAATTAAATGGGTCCTCGAAGGGTGTCTATAAATCAAAGAAGAGCTACATAAGGGGGGCGTACTCTCACTATTACTATTCATTTGTACACTTTCTATCCTAGATTCGATGCTTGCACAACTTTCTTAAGACATGATTACAAACGTCTAATTCGTTGACGATCTTCTCATCTTCTTGAAGTGTGACGATGAGACCTTATAAACACACCACTACACTAAGGGTATGTTTGGTTGCTAGGGTACACCGGGGTACTCTCGCATACCCCTAGCTCTAACCATGCATTCCTGTGTTGGATTACTTATATTGATCCTACAATTTATTTCGTATAA
The DNA here is from genome assembly GCA_037367405.1 of Ottelia alismoides. Taxonomy (NCBI): domain Eukaryota; kingdom Viridiplantae; phylum Streptophyta; class Magnoliopsida; order Alismatales; family Hydrocharitaceae; genus Ottelia; species Ottelia alismoides. Next base: position 314,048 of record JAZKJV010005314.1, on the reverse strand, counting down.
TATTCTTAATCAAGTTCAAATAAAATTATTAACATAAAAAATATATTATAATCGTTAAAAAAGATAATAACACATCACATACAATTATCAATAATTAATAACACATCACACACAATTATCATTCCAACCCTCCCAACGGTTACTATTCACATGAGGATACCCCAATCCAACCCAATCCAGTGACCAAACAAGCCCTAAAGATCTTCTCAAAGATATCTACTTTGGAAATAAATAATAAAAAATCAACTATTCATGGTTTAAATTCATTACCTCATGAGGAGTCTAAGGTGGCGTCGATCCTTGGTTGGAATTAGGCTCTTTCGCAATTAACTATTTGGGTTTCCCCCTAACTTTTTTTAATAGTAGAATTTCGGAAGTTCGAAGTGTCCCCGCTGAGATTCGAACACAGATCTTTTAAAGTGGAGGCAGACTGCTCTACCACTATACCATTCCTTGAATTCTTCCCCCTAACAACTTGGCCACTGAGGAAAAAATAGTGGTAGGGATTGTTGGACAAATTTTTCATAGAAAATTTGGGGTTGGAAAGCAAAGATGCTGTCCTTACCCACGAGGGTAACACTCTCTCTAATCATCGAGTCTCTCTCTCTATCTTAAATATGTAATTAGATAGTGACATTTTCTTAACATGCATGATAACGAAGTTATGATCCAACATAAAACGAGAGTACTTATGAGTCAACTTGTGATCATAAAAATAAAGGAAAACTCGAAATAGGAGATGGACGATTGCCACATAGATGTGGAATAGAGAGCATCTTTTCAGTCGGAGGTGGTCATATCATCATTTTCTTATTTTGTATTACTTTCCTTTTAAATACTTCAAATAAACAATAATCTCATTTATTTTTAATCATAGATTGTTCCTTATTTCTCGTATGCATGGCCAACCTCCGGGATTTTTATGCTCAACCATTCGTCTATATTATATTGATGAGGAAAATTCACAATTGTATTAGTCATACGGTTTGAATGAAAATATCCATTTGTTTGTTGTTTTTTATGCAATTGAAGTTTCATTCTAATGCTCGTTGAAGTAAGCGTCAAGTGCCTCATAAACAAAATGGGGAGAGTATTCATGAAAGAAACTAATTACCATATTATAATGATATTATATACATGTTTTTTTACATGGTAATGAAACATAAACAAGCGAGATTCTTTTAGATACTTGAGATCTATTTTACAATATGATAAGAAAACTGATGAAGATATTAATAATAGAATAAATGCATGCTGGCTAAGGTGGAGAAGAGTCTATACTATTCTCTGTGATAATAAAATTCCTTTTAAAATCGAAGGAAAGTTTTACAAAATAGCCATGAAACCTGTTATGCTCTACGAAACTGAATGTTGGCATGTGGACCATAGATATGTGCAGAGAATGACAATGGAGGAAATGAAAATGGTAAGGTGGATGTGTGGGCACACGTAAAGATCGGATTCGGAATGATGTAATTAGAATGAAAGTTGGTGTAGCTTCGATCAAGGATAAGATGGGAGAAATTCTCTTTAGATGGTTTGATCATTTGCAAAGGAGGTCGTTTGATGCACCGGTGAGGAGATGCGAGTTTTGGGATGTTGAGTCGGCTAAGAGAGGACGAGGAAGGCCCAAGAAGTGTTGGAATGAGACTATACAAAGGATCTTAGTTTTTTGAATCCAAGCCCGAGAATGATCAATATTGATCTGAATGGAAGCAAAGAATCCATGTAGCAAACTCTACTTAATGTGAGAAAAAACTTTAGTGTTGTTGTTGTATATGTGAATGGAGTTCAATAATAAGTATGAAATCATCAGATCACACACACATATCCGATCATCTCGACACACAGAGGTCATCTTTTGGGGTTGATTACATATATTTTAAAATGATGGATTTAACTCTTGTTTCATCTAAAACCAATTCCTTTTTCGTATCAAGTGTAAAGTTGACAAGGACTTGATGACACTACATGAATATATATTTGTTTCACTATCAATCGTGTTTATGTTTATTTTGATGGAAATCACGACTCCTTTGGGAAATATAGGGTACTTGAATGGTTAAACGGATTTAAACGGTAAATGCAATGTCTTGTTGTATTGTTTGTATGCTATATCTAGTGTACTTCTTATTCTGATATATTTTAGATGTTGGCAGGATACGATCCCTCAAGTGTTTCCTCGTTCTACTAGTATCGATTTTTCGAATAATTACATGATTGAGCTCACTTCTGTTGCGTTTGCAATTTACAATAGAATTTTCTCCTATTACGCCTCCCGTGGAAGTTGAATCATGGTTTCTTGAGAATCAAGAATAGTGCCTAAACGGTCGAGGTATGGTTGGCGGACTAATTTTTCATTTATTCAACCATTTCATTTTACCAATTTCAACATTAGCTAGATTAGCAAGCATTTATATGTTTCGGTGTCTTGGAGTGATCTCGTAGTTCCTACGGGGTGGAGACGGTAGGGTCGGTCCATGGGGCATTATCATGAATACAAGGTTAATTGGCGGATCGAGAGATTCATCACCAAGATAATTATAGGCAAAATCCGTTCTATCTAATTAAACATCATAGCTAAAACATGATTTATGAATTGAAATAGCATTGCTTTACCATCATATCATTTAAGAAATGCTACGATAGATATTTATATAGCCTATTTTTGGATGTTTGGAGTGAGATTGCTCTTTGTTATATGGAAAAATAGCATGTGCTTAGAATAGCAATTTTGACACAACCATCCTTGACATCCAATCCATGTCCCCATTTTCACATCACATTGGTGTGTGTGTGTGTGTGTTTGCATGGGCTCCATTTGCTTCCCCTAATGTCCAATCCAAAGACAAATCAAAGGATTTGGAGCCAAAAAAGGAGATCCCTTCAAGATATGTTAAAAATCAACCATCAGATTCCAAATCCTTCATATCCAATAAATCCTCATCTCAAAGGCAGGCTTAGAATATTGGTTCACATGTTACCTAAATGGTTAACCATTTTTAGAAGCTTTCCTCCAACTTAATTCAAAGCTTAACATATGATAACAATCACTAAAAGATATAAGAAATTTCATATCATTGAAGATTAGGGTACATTGATACCAGATTTGGGTAAATATTAAAAGGAGTAATTGACTAGGAGGTCCCTAAACTTTCCATATGATATCAATGTAGTCTTACAAATATAATGATTCGAGTTCCAGTCCATTTCAAAGGTAACAATATAGTCCAACGCTGGCATGGACAGTTAAGTTCATACAATGTCGTTTAGACAAGCGAGGGACCACATTATTGCACTTAAAACGGTTTGGGACTCGAATTGACACATTTGCAAGTTTTGAGAACCATATTGATACCAGATGGAAAGTTTGAAGATCGCTCTGTAAATTACTCTAATAAAAAATGAGTCCACTAAGAATAAAGTGACATTTTGAATGTTTCCAAACTATAGTATCCAAACTGTAGTAATCAACTGAGGTAATTTAAGGATAAAGCTTATATAGTCTTTTTTACAAGTGTTAGTATCCCAAAAAAATTCACTGGAACTTTTGTGCAGTTCAACCCAAAACTTCTTCTTTGATGGTCCCAAACCTGATATGAAAACCTACAAAATAAGGGTTTCACCCAAACCACCCCCTCATCATTACCAACCCCTTGTGGGCTATGAGCTATCACCCAACGAACCCCCATTCCTATCCAATAGAATGCAACCAATCCTTCACCCCCACTTATTCAAAGAACAGATCCACAGGGAAAAAAAAAGAACAGAAGGGGTAAAAAAGAAGAGAGAGAGAGAGAGAGAGAGAGAGAGAGAGAGAGAGATGCAGATAGCAGTCCCATTATTAACTCCCCCTCATTTACTCCCTCACCCAACAACAAAGGGGCTGTTTGGACAGATAGCACCACAAGAGAAAAGAAGCAGATCAAAGCGGGGGAGAAAGAGAGAGATGGAGCTGCTGTATTCTATTCTTTTCTATTCTGTTCAAAGGAGGATACTGTATCCCAAACCCCCAACAGTGAGAAGGCTTTTTGTGGGCATTAAAACCCTCCCTTATTAAAGGCAAAGAGCAAAGCTGGAAAATCCAAACAGGCACCAAATTCTTGACTGGGGAACAGTGCAGAAGTTTGTGAGGAGGAGGGTTTGTTTCCTTGTTTTTAATGGCCCACACCCATCTCTCTCTCTTTCCATGCTTTGTTTTTTTTCTTGGCATTGCTGTGCAAAAAAAAAGTGGTGGGGGGAGAAAAGATATGGCAGCATTTGATGCAGAGATTCTCAGGGAAAGGGAGCATGGAAAGGTGGGAGGGTGTGGTTTTATGCATTTGTGTGTGGGGGTCTAGTGGTTGGGGGATGTGAGAGCAATGGAGTCAAGCCTTTGTTGTTGTGGTTTTAAGATTAAATAGTTTCTACCCTCTTCATGCTTCTTTCTATGTATTGTGTCTTTGGTTGTGATTGGTTGGTAGGAATGAAGTGCTTTTTATGTTTGATTCTCCCACCAAAGTTTCAATTGATGTGGAGTTCCCAAAAAGTCAAGACATCCCTTGTTTCATCTTTTTTAAACACTAGTGCACCTAAGTTTGAGCTGTTTTTTAAAGGTTAGTATAAGTTGGAATGTCTTACCCTCTTTCTCTTTTGGAAAAATAAATAAATTTGAGTAAATTACATAAAAAGACCACCATTATAGTTCGATTCTCGATTACGGGCTTCATTTTTCAAATGTAACAAAGAGGATACTCCACTTTCAATTTCAGGGTTTAACATCAAGATAAAAGAATCACGGAAGCTCACTTAAGGTGATATTTGAGGAAGAAAGATCGGTCATTTCTTTGTTACCTTTGAAAATGAGGCTCGATTCAGAGATTTTGATGTATAGTTAAGTTTTTTTGTAATTTGAGAAATGGAAACATGAGGATACTCTCGTGATGGACATAAATAAGCATGACTAAACAATTTCTTTCCTTTTATTTTTCCTACAAAATGGACTCTTATGTCGATCCCCTTGCTTGGTAATGAATTTTAAGGAATGCTGCGCAGTTTTTGGATCCATTATTTATCTTTGGAGAAGATTATAAACTAAAAACATCAAGAACTCTGAAACTATTGGTGTTCGTGAGAGCTCTAAGAATCCTGAGTTGAACTTATGAAGCTACATGTGTCGCACATGTGTGCATGTGTGATGTAGCTACATATTTCTTTTAGATGGTGTTCTTTTGGGGAATAGCTAAGAATAAGGGTGTTATTCCCCTCCCCTCCTCACCCATCTCTTTTCCCGTACGACTATTCCCTCGTGCGCATCACTCTCTACCCTTATTCCACCTTATTCATATCCTTATTCCACATTACTTATCGTTGTTTCACATTATTCCAATCTTTCCAGCTGAACATAATAGTGCTTTGTTCCAGTTTATTCATCACTCTTATTCCTTTTTATTCACGAACCGAACACACCCTTATGTAATTTTTGAAAGTGGTTTTGTACACATGTCTCCTCCAAGATTTTGCAATTACACTTATGATTTTACCTTGTTGCAATAAAACTCATGCCCTTATATTCTTACAAAATTTCATTGTTTTGCTCTTCTGCTAAGATAAAATAGGAGCGTAAATGTGATAACAAAACGCAGAAATGTGAATTTTGTAAAAAATACGTGGATGAAGTGTATATTAAAAAAGGTAGGGACATAAATGTAATTATAATGGTGGAGACTTTTTTGATTTCTACTTATCGAAAGTTTAAAGTTAGAATTAAAATAATTTGTAGAATACACGGATACCTTTAAATTTAAAAAAGAGAGATCTACAAATTCGAATGCAGAAATAACCCAAAAAACGAATGTTGTTTCGAAGCCACCTGCTCCTCCAGGCTCTCTTACTGAAAAACTGAATCCTCGTTTTGAGATAATGCGCTTCATCCAGTTTGATCTATTTCTCGATTCCTTTCACCTTATCGAATATGTATGTGTGTATGTACGTGTGTATGTATGTACGTAAGTACGTACGTACATTGATGTTTGCTTATTCATACATCCCACATCCATCCAGTTTGATCTATTTCTCGATTCCTTTCACCTTATCGAATATGCCTAAGTTCAAAGTTTTGATGGTGTCATCTCTGGAATTGATATGGTGGTTTGATTATTCAATTTGGTATGATCCTTTTGCTCTAATGTTCAGTCTATTTTTTAGAAGTAAATTTCTTAGGTCTCCTTAAATGTCTCCGACCTTCACAAGTGCCAACTCTTATTCATGTATGGTTTAATTGTGATCAAGAGATCTATGCTACATAAATTATATGCAATCATGACGCAAGATGGCAACGGATAGATATTATATATGTAGCATAATAAAGTTTGTAGTTAGTATTTCTAGTTACTCATTCCATTGTTTAGAGATTTCATCTTCCATTTAGGTTTTCTATAAATTAACATAAGGATCTACATGTGAATCTCCTAAAATAAAGAGATGCATGGAATCCTACTTCATATTCATAACCTTTCTAGTGGCACCTGAAACTCTATCTCTTGATTTTTTTGTAAAGTGAGATTTTTTATTTGAAGCTCGAGCATTATCTTGTTTAGAGATGTTGTGGTTGTGAGAAGGTTTTGATGATATCCCTTGAATCCTAACTATATGTTCTACTGAAACCAGTTTGGAGAACTGTCTGATGCCTCCCCGTGTCATTATACCCTACCAGCATGGGGTTTACGTGTTTGCTTCTTTGATCATGTTTGTGTATTTTTGCTTCTGCTATTCACAACAGGTCTATAGTTGGGATACCATTTTGTTGAATACTTGAATCATGTGGTCATTGACCAAGATGGAGTTGCTTGGTCCTCCTTGTCATTCATGGTTTTATCGAACAACTAAGGTTCTTGGGTAGAGAATGATCTAAATCCTTTGATGGTTAAGTTGATGTCCTAGTTTCATGCATACACCTATATGAAAAATTTCAAATGAAGTAGGATCTTTTCTTGGTGGCAGAAAGACATTTATAAATCCATTCTAGACGCGTGATTAAGATTAAAGGTATGTAATATTTATGGTTTTATTGATTGAAAATCTATCTTGATCATTTTAGTACTTTTCAAATATAGAATGTTACAACCTTAAATTTGCTCCAACATTCTCTCTCTTCTATCTGCATGCTCAAAATTCAAACTGGAATTCATTCGTCAAAGGGGGTAGGCATCTCATAGAGGGCATTGGTGAGCAACACATAGTTGTAGAGAAACCAACATTATCATTGGTGAGCAAGACATGGAGGTGGAAAGGACCAACCCTGCTACCATTGACATTCAAAGGCATTGGGAGGAGGAGAAGATCAACACACCAACTATTATCAACATGCGTATGTAGATGATGGGCGGTGCATGAAAGCACATGGAGGCAGAGAAGACCAACTTTGTATCGACAAGTGAGGGACGTGGAGGTGGAGATGACCAACATTGCTGGCATCACCATGCGGATGCACACGGAGGCGGAGAAGATCATGGTCATCTCCATCACCAACTTGACGCACCACATTCGACATGGTTTCCTTTCCCTTGCAACCTCCAACATATTCCTTAATGACACGCACACTATCACAATCATTGTTGATCATTTACATTCTCTTCCCACATCACATCTTCATAGCTACCACATTTTATATCAACCTTGTTATACAATAGGAATACATATTTTACATAATGGAGTACTATTTACATAGTTAATTAATAGTTTTATAATTTTGTATTTTATTTTTTTTCATGTTACATTTTGAAAATAAATAATATGTACTGCCACTCAATTTTCATTTTGTCGAGAATCATATAAAATTTACAAAAGAGTGGCTACATTAATAAATCATTGAAGTTTACGCATAATATTACCGAATAATGTTGACTGAAAATGTAAAAGTAACTCATATTATTTTTCATTTTGCTGAGTATTATATAAAATTTACAAAAGAGAATACGATTTCTTTAAAAAAATAGTTGGAATTTACAAGCCATTTACTCTGAACAATCCTGACAAGATATTGATGATATAAGATATTGACAAAAAAACATCAAAATTAGATGAGCTAAAACAATTAATATGAAATATTAAATATATTAAAATTTTGAATGTAAAAAGACATTTTGGATTACTAATATAGATAAATTATTAGATTTGATCCAACGGCCATTATAAATAGCCTTCTTAATCAAGGAAAGACCTTATCTCGTATAAAGGACCTCGTATACGTACACATGTTAATATGCATATGTATTAGATATATTTGGTTACATATGCATACACATACAAACACACTTACACACACGTACAAATACATCCGCACACACCACACATCATTTACGTAACTATAGCTATAATGCATGTTATTTTATGTGATTTATTGTGTACCCTTTTAAAAGAAATACAACTTGTTTTTATGGTTAGGACGGCACATATTAGATTGTTGGCATGTGAAACATGGACATATGTGGACAAAAATGAAAATGTTAAGGTGGATGTGTGGACACACACCGTAAAAATTGGATTCGGAATGATGCAATCAGAAGGAAATTTGATGTAGCTCCGATCGAGGATAAGATGTAAGAAAATTACTTGAGGTAGTTTGGCCATTTGCAGAGGTCAATCATGACATTCTTGGTTTGAGTATGATTCTATATATATCTAGAGGGTTTTGTGTCCATTAGAGTTGGGTTGAGCCCATCCATTGGATGTTAATATAACAATCAAAAGTAAAATGGCATTATTAACACTAAAGAATGTGATGCCATAACAGATACCTACGTTCTCCTCGTGATTTTGTTTCCTTTTTTCACACACAATTACATCTTCCCTCATTGTCGTATTTTTTTTCCAAAATGGCATCCTAAATGAGATATAGGACTTTGATTCGTAAGTTTCTTTATCTTATAGCAGCACTACAAAAAAGGTGTGATTGGTGTGTACATGGTAGCTCATTCTATGCACGTTGATCGCACGTCAAGTGCACACCCATACGTTGGGCGAGCACATGTGCTCGCCCAACGTGTGTTCGTCCAATGGAGGGTCGCTATGGTTGGCGGGCAAGCACTTGTATATGTCAGGTGCTTGCCCGACCTAAGAGCGGGCAGAATTGTGTTCGTCAGAGGCTCACGCATGTCCCTGTTGGTGGGCCAACAGAGAGGACTAGACGAGCACATGTGCTCGCCCAAACTAAAGAGCAGAAAAAAAAATATACAGGTTCGACGGGGTTTAGACTCCCCATCGAACCTATATAACATGCTAGAGTCGAGAATAGTACCTTTAATGTGTCACCCATCTAATTAATTCAAGTATCTTGTACCTATCAAACTCACATAATATATATGAACATACGAACTAAACATATAAGATAATATATAATTTCAGTATATGCATCACATTTAGCAGCTGAATATAATATCAATAGATTTTTGAAATTTTCTACAAGTACATGTACATGTAATTATATTTTCAAATTTCATACATATTAAAAGAATTGCTAAAAACATGATTAAACAAGATAAAAACCACCAATCATTTCTTTTTTGATCTAAAATTTTTTAAGATTAAACACTACTTTTCTTTCTTTTTCTTGTTCTCCTTCCTCTCCTCCTTAAATCTAGCATACATGCATGCCTCATCGTCTAGGTCATTCTCCTCCTCCTCCTCCTCTTCATCTGATTCCATCTCCTCATATTGAGATACAAGGACATGTCCTTATGACCTATTTTATGGAATATATATATATATATGATATGCAATTGAAGATATTGAAATATAAGATTATTAGAGTTTAGAAAGACAATACTTACATGTACGTTGACGAATCTTGCTGGTGCTTCATCATCGTCTCCACCATCATCGTCATCTGGAACTCCATATGCGATGATGGATGTTTAATTGTGGTTGTGAATTCAACGGCTAGTCATAAAAGGAATAGGAATGATGATGTTCCTCTAAATAGTATGGAAGAATACCATCAAGCATCTGCTTCCTATTCGCCACAACATCCCTCTCCTCCAACACCTATAAAAACTTTGGATGGTTTAATATGAATATATAGTTAAAAGTTGAATATACTAAATTAATATGTATATCTAATTTTAAATTGATTTATCAAATGGTGGTTATTCACTATCAGGAACTCCCCCCTCCCCATTTCTCTGCAGCTAGTGCCAAATAAACGATCTTAAAATATAAGTTAAGAAAACATAAGAAATAAGGATATTATGTCTTTCAAATTACTTTTATACAAGAAGACTAACCAATAATTCTCCTACTTTAGGAGTTGACCATTGAGACTCTCCGTCTTTCCCATTCATGTGGGACCTAGACTACCACTCCTGAAAAGAGGGTTTTCTTTACAACCATTTTGCCTAAAAATAAATAAAAAAATAATTACAAAATGGAACTGTAATAAGATAGTATTCGAAATCTAATTTCTAATAAAAAATTAACAGGTCCTCTCTAATATGATTGTGGCTTTTAGAGCCATTAGTCCATTTTATCCTCATTTTTTGGCAGTTTGTCCTTCCCACCATCGATCTCTCCCAACTTTAGTATCTGCAACGAATGTATCACAAAAATCCACCAACGTCCAACAAATATGTTATAAATATTATTTTTTAAAAAAATACATCATAAACTATGGAGGTAATACAATACATATTCTCTGTGCACCATGTCCGTGGGCTCTTCATCTCCTCACATACCGTCTTCGCACGTGAGTCTCTCCTTGCCTTGAAAAAGATATCGCTCATCCTCTTCTCTACCAAAGGAATAAATGTCCGACGATAAGCGTCTTTCCCCAGACCGAGAACTAAACGTTGTCTATTCTAAAAAAGTATTGTAAAATATTGTATTAAAGAGTAGCAACAAATTTAAATGAATGCGCTAAAACATTACTTATCAAAAACATCTCAAACAATCTCTCATGTTCAGTAGCTGGAATGCGACACCAACGAAATTGCATGCTAGTCAAATGTGTCTTAATTATGTTGGTAATATCCCTTGCCACCTTGTTGCTATTCAAAAAATCACTGCATATTTTGTAAATTTTCTAATAATATAAAAGTTCAAATGAGAAGATTTATTTATATAAAAATTTAGAAAATTACAAAAATTGTATCTCCCATATGTAGTAACCTCCAACAAAGGGTAGGACTCTGAAGTCTGCCCACCTCCAGTGTGTAAAGGTACGTGGATGCTCGGACATGCAGAAGAAGGTGAACCAGAATCCATCGAGGTCCGTGTTGGTACAGCTACCAGGCATGCAGCAGGAGCGATGGTGTAAGATGGATCTTCTTATACGCCTCCATAAAAGGGAGGAGGATAACCAAGAGACTCATGACCCGTCGAATCTCCTCAAGAAGTGACTCTAAAGTAATAGGTGGGGTTGGCTGCCTACTAGAAGAAGTTGAGTCCGACGACGATGGATGAGGGGATCGCCGAGATTCAAGAGAGCCGCCACGTCCAAACCCCATCATGACTATAACGATGATGTAATAGTTAATTACAAAATTTTAATGAACATTTATGATTTATCTTCTATAACTTACTGAATTTATGTTTAATCTTCATCATGTGATTTGGAGTAATTAAAGCATATTTCATCGATTTCTGAGTTATCTGAATCATCATTTGTAGAGTCTACATCGTCTTGTAGGACAACACATAACATCTCATTATCCGACAATTGAATTGATTTGATGATTGGGACTTCTTTTACTACATTTATTTGCTTATGAGTAGGTGTGAAAGCTTCATGTATAACATCTTCTAAACGAGTGTATTCATTAGAAATATAACCTCGAGAATTTATCTTCGCGACATTGGAAGATTCGATGCTCTTTCTCTTCTTTGACACTTATGGGAAATAATATGTTTGATCCACTTGAGAAGCTAAAAGAAAGGTTTCAAATCTCCATAATGAGGCCCCTAGATTTTGTATGAAGGATTCTGTAATGAATATTAAGTTTATTTTAATTGCATTTTGGTCCATGCCAACATTGGAATTACATTTACTTCAGAATTTTGTTAAGAATTCCCCCTGCTCGAATTTTATTTTGAAAAATTATTGAATATGCCTTGGATGATGTTCCTTATTATATGATTTTTAATTTGGATTTTAAAGCATTAAAATATTTATTTAAATTCAAACAATGTGCATTAATTTCTTGTCTAGTTTTAAAAATTATAAAACTATTAAAATGCCCAGAAATAATAATATATACGTTGTTTATTATGTCCATTTTAACTCCAGACTAAAATTCCTACAAGCAAAAAAAGAAAAGGAGTAAAAATTAAAAAGCTCCAAAATCCAGTAAAAAAGATATAAAATTCCCAAAAATATTTCTTTTTATCTTCGAATTTATTTATATTAATATCTACCTATGAAAATTGATTTGAAGAATTTTGGATTTTATTTACTATTTTTAATCTGCAATTCAATTCGGCATGTTTAATTAATCCCTGATTTGAGAAATTTCTGATTTTTAAATTACATAAAAATTAGTAAAAATTCCATAAAAATCATAAAAACATTTAAAATATATAAAAATCAAAAATATTTTATTTTTATGTTTTGATTATTTTTTTAGTATTCATAATTATTATACCATGTATTGTATATAAAGCCATATATATTCTTTATATTATATAAAAAATAAATAAATATCAGAAAATATAAAAAGAAAATAAAAATTATAAAATTTTAAACCCAAAAATAAATTAATTAAAATATAAAATATAAAAATGAAAATCTATACAAAAAGATAACAAATGACAAGAGAAAAGATAAATTTTGCATTTATTTGCACAATCTACTGTTCGCTCCCTGAGTTCGACCTCTACACATGCTTGCACACTATACATTTGTTGTAGAGTTATAATAATCGTTACCTCCTCATTTTTGCTTTACATTTCTTGATTTATATTGTGGCTTAATTGTTGATTGACTAGAGATTTTTTTGTGGGTTGCCTCAATGACAATTTATTTTCTGACGCGCATAATCTCAGTCATCAAATGGAGCCATCCTCTCTCGTGATTCTTCCATACCCATTTAGAACTTCGAGGATATCTTTATGACATCTTGGTCCCTACCAGTTGATTTGGTTGATTTGAGGGACTCTATTATGGTTTCCATGATGATCTTTTTTTCGCTCCATAGCCTTATGCCCCTGTGTTGATTGTTGACTGATTGAGTATTTTGAGGACGTGAGACTTGATGCTAGTATTTCCTTGATTTGATTGACTTACTTTGCATTACTCCCCGAGGACTATCTGTGGGAGAATGCAACATTTTCTTTATGATTGGCTTCACTCACTATTGTGTGTCCATCTTAGTGGAGCACGAAATCAAGTCATCCGGTATGAGTTGTCAGTCTCAATGTCCGATTGTGTGTCCGATCTGTTTGAATACAAGACTAATTATCCTTGTTGTTGACTCCTTTGAGTTTTCTCTCCTTAATGGCCTAGTTCACAATACTCTTTGAGGGTTATCTTCGGGAGACTGTGACATCTTTGAGTTCTTTTAGTCTCTTCCGCTAGGTAGTCGATCTATCGCCTACCGAGATCGTTTATGTTGATCTATTTGATGAATCTGACTCCTTTGAGTCTGCTCACCTTTATGACCCCTGCAAGGTTGAGTCGTGACTTATGATATTTGGTGTATTCTTGATCTTTCGACCCTATGTCCATCGGATATTGAGCTGCGTAGAGAGTCTCATGTTCTTCACTTTTCGTATCTTCCTGAGACTATGAGTAACATGGTGGAATCTGTACTAATCCTTCCTCCCCCATGTCTTATGATATTGGCTTTTATCTCACGCTCTTTTCTTATGAGTTGATGTTTTGCTTCCAGCTACCGGATCCTAACTTAGTTTTCGATATGTTTTCTCGATAGCTGATACCCACCTGATTGCATATTAGGGTGTCTTTCTCTTTCTGATAATATAATCGGGAGACGATGATAAAAGTACGGTATTCGATTGTTACATATTGTCATGCATTTCACCAGTCTTTTATGCTTGTATATGTGTGTATGTGTGTTTTGTATTTTCATTCCTTCTTTCTCTCGTATGTCACGTGTACCCCAGATCATCCGCTATATCTGTGTGTTTATATTTAGGACGTACTTTATCCTAAGTATAGGAGGTGCACCTATCATATTGTTCTTTCTCTGTTATGTTTCATCACTTCTGTTGTTTCATATACTTAGAGCTCTTTTAGACTAAGTATAGGGGAGTGATTCCTATATTCACCCAATGTACGATTTCTTTTAATTGATCCCCTCACTTGTCTCCTCTCTCGTTGATTTTCTCTCCATACTTAGGGATATGTTACCCTGAGTATAGGGGGTGACAGACTGAGTTGTGATTTGTTGATTCCCACCTTTGACCCTCCCTGCATGTAGATACAACCTACTATACTTAGGATTATTCGATCCGAAGTATGGGTGGACGATCGACTTCATCTTCATTCATTTCTTCATTCTTTCCTTCTTTATTCATCATTGTAGTATAGGCTTTTCTATACTCAGTAAGAGTTATGTCTTCTGTTTTTCTTTTCAATCTATGAGGACATAGCTCAAGTTAAGTATAGGGGGTCGTATATACTTTGTATATACTTTAGTCATAACTCGTACTTTTGTATTTTTAATAATTATGGCTAAAATTACTATATACATACACATAGAATTTATTAAATCAATTAGTAGAAAGATGTTTATTATTCCTCAAATTATTTTTGTATACACTGATTAATAAATCAGGTAAAAATGTTTTGCAAAATGTTTGAAAAATAATGTGAAAATCTTTTGAAAACTATTTGGAAAATATTTTGTAAAATGTTTTCAACCTTTGTAAAATTATTTTGTTTGTAATTTTTTTCTCTTTGTGTGAAATAAAATGGTTTGAAAAACTATTTGCAAATGATTTTGAAAATAGTTGCAAAAATATTTAAGAAATATATATATATATATATATATTTAAATGTTTGTAAATGTTTGTAAAATTTATTTGTAAAAATTATTTTGGACTATACTTTTCAAAAATTTTGTAAAATAATTTTCAAATAAGTATGAGGAATATATACATCATACAAACAACCAACATTTTTCACCAATTGTATATATATTTATGAAATTAAGAACATATCATTTGTGTAATTTCTTAAAAACCTAATTCGTGTAATTAGTTGATGCACTCCTATGTGAATGTTTGTACGTTCTTTTTCCAAAAATCTTTTATTTTGAAAAAATCCAAAAATATTTGCAATGTCTTTTTGAAATTTGCATAAAAGATTGTCAAATCTTTTTTAAAACCTCAGAAAAATTTCAAAATTTGAAAATCGTATCATAAAAAGATTTTCTGCATTATGCATAGCATTTGCATTTTTGGATTGAGTTTGATGATTGAACAAGTCTAAGTAAAATTCGAAGATTGGAGCTTGGTTGGATCTTAAATATAGGCAATCACAGGAACTTTATGTGAACTCGAATTGAGGTTCTTCAGATCTAGTTGACTTAATTCTTTGAGAATCGTGAGACTTTGTTCAATGTCGTCTTGACTGCCTAAGTAGAATATTTTGAAGCGCACACATGACTCTTATTGATAATGACCTAGCTTGTACACCTGCACCTTTCACTTTGCTCACCTCAGTTGAAGTGGTAGAGAGCTGGATTTGTTGACATGAGACACAAGTCAATGGAAATATTGGAAGCGACACATTTTTGGCCATTGTACCTAAACCCGATCCATTAGCCATGAGGTATAAAGACAGAAGTTGTTGGTTGCAATAAGGCTTCAAAAGAGGGATAGTCTACTGGATCAAGAGGAAAAAGTCCATGTGTAAATCCTGATGTATATAGTATTAAAAGAAAACTCCAAAAAAGTGGACAGGATTGGTTGAAAATAAAATTCCTGTCAGAGTGTACGTATTTGTATAGGTATTGATGCGGAAAACTTGAGGATCGGTTATTAAATGATATATGGAGTCGCCGTTATCCCTAAAATGTCCCTCGGCAAACAAACAAATTTTTCTTCTCAAGCTGCAAAATTAACTACAAGAGAATAATGAAGCAAGAGAAATTTTTACTACTTATTCACTTATATAGTGGACAGGATCGAACTCAGGGAGGCTACAATTCATGAGAGTTATTTAAATAATCGACGAAAAATCTATTAAGAGAAAAAGCAAGAGTGTCAAAGGCAAACTATCCTTGATTTTTGTGGAATTTTTCTCCTTTTATTTTTTTATTTTTTATTTCTATTTTTAAATTTTTAAATTTTTCAAATTTTTAGTGATTTTCATTTTGCAGCTTTTTAAATTTCAAATAAACAACAAAATGCACAAAATAAGAAATACACACACTACACTTATTTTTTATTTTTAGTTATATAAAAAATACTCAGAAAAAACAAGAGAAAATATTTTTGGGTTTTAAAGGCATTGAAATGTTTTTGAAAATTTTCGTAAAATTTCAGATGTTTTTGTATTTTGTTAAAAATCAAATGGTGGCGAAAATGATAAATAATGCACAGTTTGGAGTAATTTGCAACTTAAAAATATTTTAAGTACCCAAAACTCCTGGCAACTACTTTTATGATGAAATATAATCAAATATCTACAAATAAGAACTGAAATCATGATTTTTGGTTTTTTGTAGATTTTTTAATGATTTAAGTCTTTTAGTATTTTTCAGTTTTTTGGTTTGGAAAAGAATTAATGCACGAATTTTGGAAAGCAACTAAAAGACAATAAAATAAAACTACTCTATTTTTTTGGAATTTTTAGAGCAATATTCAAATTTTTAGGAAGTTTTGAATTTCAGGAAGAGAAAAAGATATTGGTTTTTATTTTTTTTAATAATATTAAAAAAAAGATAAAATGCGATGAAAAATTTATGCTAGAAAGAAACACACATCAAGAGCCTAGTATATTTTCAGAAATTATTGACTAAACATTTCACTGAAAAGAACATGCAAAATAATGCCTGGAAAACAAGGGTTGAAATGCAAATTTTTAATGTTTATGCATTAAATGAATAATAGAAATAAATGTCAGGGTGGAAAACATAAATTACCCAATAAAATACGTTTGTTGCACGTGCTAAGTGCTGGCAGGTTTGCAGTTTGTAAAAATTCCAGAGGTATAGTTGTAATTTTTCCAATATTTTTTATTAAATGCCCTAAGGTTCTCTTTGTTCATGTCTCTTCGTTCAAAGATGGGGGGCCAAGGGCCATCGCCCCCTATCATTTCCTCTCCTTAGGTGCGTGCCAATGGTGTTTGCGGTGGGCGGACTGCGGAGATGGTGGCGCCAATGATCGGAGTAGAGAAGATGATGTTGGCGCAACCTCGATGGAAGCTGAAGCTGGTGCGCACACGAAGGCGTAAGTCATGCACAGAACAACGACAGAGGTGGACCTTGGGGCAGTGGCTCGCAGCTAAGGTGTGATGGGGAAACATCGGCGGGCAGGGGCGTTGTCGGCGCGGTGCTGCAAATGTACGACCCCGCACGAAGGCGCGGGAGGTGATGCTACAGGTGTGGGTCCTGGCGGAGGTGGACCTTATAGGGCGGTGCCTGTGCGGTGGCTATAGCGGAAGGGCTCCGCCCAGATGGTGGAGCGGCGATGGTGCGGCCTGGGCGACACACGCCCAGGCCGACTGCAACGACGGTGGTCAGAGCGCGACTGGAAAGGGCGGTGGCAGCGACGTGTGCCCCGCGTGGCTGTTTTTTTGTAAATCAGAAATGATAAATAAAAAAACTTTTATATATATTAGATAAAATAGAAACGGTAATTTAAAAAAACTTATTTTTTTCTATATTTTTTCATGTAAAATAAACGTTAGAGAAAAAGAATAGATATATTTTTTAATTATTTTTTATTTATAAATAAATTTGGACGCGTGCATGATGACCCAATCCCAAAATCAAAAGAGAATGTGTGAACGAGGATCCGATGAAAAATAAGGAATGGATCTGAGTCTTCGGCCACGTTGGAAGATGCGTAAGGTAGAATAAGAACGCGAATAGATCGAGATGTGAAATGAAAAATCGATTCGGTGGCGGATCAAATTGTGATGGATTCTAAGAACTAGATAAAAAATGGCGACGAAATAAAGATGCGAAAAATGAAACTACGATTGACCTAGGTTTAAAATAAGAAGAAAATGATGGATCTCACCTTAGAAGCAGAAAAGACCTTGATCACCTCGACGAAGGTCGACTCGCTGTCACCGGACGACTCGAAGGCTAGACACCCTTCTGCGACAAGAAGACTCTCAGTGATCGGTCTCCTCTGACCAAAGAATGATGAAATTGAAATGATAAAGAAGGAGCCATATAAATAGAAAAGATAAGAATTGAAATTTGAATTTTTGAATTTTTGAATGAAGATAAGAGATTAGAGAAAAAACTGAAATGAGATAAAGTAAAAATATTAATGTTCAAATTATTAAATTAACAAATTTTTTTGTATTTTTGTTACTTTTATTAATGTGAAAATTAAATGTTAATATTTTTATTTTTTGGTAGTTATTTAAGAAAATTAACTATATACATATGTTATATACATATATGACATTATATACCGGGTTAAATAAGGCAATTAGTTTTTTTATTTTAAAATTTTTATTTATTTTTCTTTATTATTATATTTTAGTTTTTATTTTAAATAATTAATAAAATTATTTACAAATATTTGCAAAATATTATATGTACAATAAATGGAAAAATTGCACAAAGCACCCCATAAAATTGACTTTTCAACCATTACTTCAAAAATTATGAAATCATAATCATTTTAAAGATAATTTAATTTAGAATACAATGGAAGTGAGTTTGGTTTAATCTGAGTTCGTATGGAGTCGGAATTGATCTTTCAATTATCGCTTAATATTTTTTTCCAGATGTGGTTACTTTTATTATATACATGATTTCATTGTGCATTTATTTTTATTATTTAGCAAACATTTTTATTTACAACTTTTGTTTTGAAAATTATTTTATTTAGGGTCAATTTATATACAAATAAAATAGTGTTAGTTTTATACAGATATATACAATAAATGAGAAGTATTTACAACACACACATTTTTTTTGGATTTTCTAATTAAGGACCCTATCTCCCCCTACTTTATTCCTGGTCGATCATTTCAAGTGTTGCCCCTCTCTTGGGGTTCGAATCAGCCTGTATCTATTAGATATATACAATCTGCTTTTCTTTTATTTTTCCTCTCTTAGGTTAAAATAATATACAAATGTACAATATTTATACACAAATGCACATTAGTAAGAACATGGAGTTAGTATTATATAAATGTATTTTACAAAAGATTTTAAGCTAAAATAAATGAACAAAGATGATGAATCACATATTCATCGATAGGCAATAAGCAAGCTTGATCTTCAAAGCCATATGTATGTGAGCCTACAACCGAATGACTTGGCTACACTAGTTAAGCATCTTAGGATAGGCAGCTACACTGGCTACTGTCCATTCTTCACTATGCCCCCTCTTCTGGAGCTGGTGTCACTTGAAATTAGAAGGAAATACCCCGCTTCTCGAGGAAAGAGTTGTTGGATTGGGGAATAGGGTCATCATGTTGGAGAAGACTGACTTTTACCGCTTCAGCCGAGGACAGCTACATATTTCACTCGTTGTCCAAGATAGATCCATAGTCATAAGGATTTATGTGTGAGTTGAAGTATTCTGACTTGGATATTGAGGAGACTTGAGCAGAGTTTTGGGATTCTCGAAGGTTGTTGTGTTTCAAATATGTTTTCCGATAAGGTTCCGACCGTTCCTAAATTCCAAAGGTCTTTCTTAAGCTCCAAACTTTGATTTTATGAAGATAAGTTTGAGAATTGATCATGCCAAGTTCCTTCATTTCCTTTTCTTTGTTTTTATTTCTCTGCACTCATTGCATAAGTATTTGCTAAGGATTAGCAAAGATAAGTATAGGGGGTGATGAATCTCCATTTCATCACCATTATTCTATCATTTTGGCATTAAAAACCATAGCTAAATGCATGTAAATAGAATTAATTTGTACAAACATTCATAATTTATTCCATTTGTTGTACATAAAAAGCAATTTAATGCCAAAATTATATAATAAAGAAAATAAAAGAATAAACTACCAAAGGTATTTTATGACCGCAAACCTCAAGAGCTAGGCATCTTGATGATTGGATTGATACATAATAAAGTAGGGGGAGATAAGGGCCAAAAACATCCTTAAATTTCCATTCTTTTATTCATCGATAAAGCATTTTTGGAGCCCATTTTATTTTGTATTGTTTATACCCCAACTAAAGAAACTTTGTACATAAAAGTTGTATTATTTTCATATAAAAATAAAATACGATGTATATTTTATACTCAGAATAAAAAGCCAAAATCCAAACTTCCCAGACCCACATCTCCTCAATAAAAACTCAAAATGCATCACAATCATTATAATTGTATATAACTTTTAATAAGCTATTTAATGAAGGTAGTTTCACTTAGTTTGAAGTTGATGTACGAACATCAGGTTTTGGACCCCTATTGTATAATATATCTGAATAAAATATTCATTTTATTAATTCTTTATTATTGTTATAATTTTATATTTTATTATATTTTGATATTATTTATAATATACATACATATAAAATAGAATAAATTCATAAATAAAACATTAAAATAAAATACTATACAAAAAAATTATAGATGTTATACCTATATAATATATATCCCTATTTATTTTAGTATACAAAATACATTAGAAAATACAATAAAAATATATTTGCGTATAAAAAATAAGTTATAAATGCATAACAATATATAATATATAGGAAAATATACATATAAGTATACTTGTAATAATAACTTGTAATAAATAACCTCGTAAAAATAAATAAAAATAGTAATTAAATACTACATAAAATAACAACATTTTTTATATCTAAAATAATTTAATTCATTATCGATTTAATAATGATTTTACCAATAATTTCCATATTGAAATTTTCTGGTTGGTCCATGTGCACGAACTAGAATCAAACCCTAGTTAACTTGTGTTAACTCTTCGACACAGATCACCTGCCCCCATCAGACGAGAAGACACATGTCTTCTCCCATTTTCCCCATACTTCTAATCACTCAGTTCCGAGTTGATCTTTCACCAAACTCTTCTTTTATCATCCCTAATCTACACCATACCCTTCAACGCCTTGTATATATTCCCCATTCTTCCCAAATCGCTGGACAATAAGGATCCTCAACTCTATTTATAAATAAACATCTCCCCCTTCTTGTTTAATTTTGATCCCCTTGGAGATCCATCTTGTGTCCTTGCTTATGTGTCGAAGGCCCTATGACAAATAACACCTTCCCTGAGCTCGGATACGACGAAGCGAGGGAGCGACGACGATCTACAGTGGTCCTCCAACCATCCTGCTACATGCTTCAATGTAGGTATAAGAGATGCACCTTTTTTATTCTTAGGTAGACTTATTTCACATCTTTTCATTTTCCGAAATTAGATTAGGTTTTTATGCAGTAGATTAGTTGTAATTCCAAATCTTTCATTCATCGGAGCTACTAGGGCTTCGGCCATTTCATTATTTTCCCGACCATTTTCGACCCTCACGTTCATGTTATCTCAATCCTCAACACTTTCTTCATCTAACCCAACATCTGTACCAACCCGATCGTGTCTCGATCGATGAATCGAGGGCCCTCCTCTGCCTTTCACCGGACCCTTGTTGCCCACCTTCATCCTTATGCATTTCAGCTTCAATTCTGGTCGAGGTGACTCGCTTCTAGCTATAGGATCATTTCCTGCAGATTCCTGGTTTTACGGACCCTCACGGGTCAAAATTGTGCTTGTTGGAGATGCTCCAAGTGTTCCATCTTCCCTGACATGCCAGGACCCCATCACTAGGTCCTGGACCTCCTCGAGCCCATCAACCACTGTGGACAACCATTCCGGAGGTGTAGAGCCCAATATCATTATCATAAACCGTCGAATGGAGGAGAACAAGGTGATAGAAGCACGGGGGAGGAGCTATTCTTCCCCATTCTTCCAGAGGAGCAGCCACCGTCCGATCAATGACTCAACCCTGGTTCTAGTCTTGTGTGTTGGATCGAGCGGCGAAATGAAGCACACCATCACCATTCAATTACCTTAAGTGATGCGATCTGAGCCGCTACTTTATGCACAATAAGGGTAATTACCAAGACCCCCTCCACTTTATTCGTTTTTAGTTAGTACATAAAAATTGTTTTGAAGTGTATATATTTGTGTAAAATTTGCAATAATGGTCCCAAGCTTTCATATGTGTTTCATTTATATCCATGCCAGCTCAGCTCGTGTAGGTCCCCACGTGAGATTGGGCATTTTTCATGTATCCCCCATCGGCTTTTGTGATTTCTCGTTTAGTCCCACAGTTTGTATATTTAGTGTATTTTTGTGAAGAAAAATTGTACAAAGGACCGAGAAATTTGTGTAATTGCATGTAATCCCCTCCCAGGCGCATACATTTTTATATCTTGTGTGAAGTTGGTAATGAAGCCCTGGATTTTGTATGGAGGGTTTTGTAATGAATATTAAGTTTATTTTAATTGTGTTTTGGTCCCTGCTGATATTGAAATTACATTTACTTAGGATTTATGTTAAAAAAACCCTGCTCGAATTTTATTTTACAAAAATGGTTGAATATGCCTTGGATGATGTTCCTTGTTGCTATGATTTTTAATTTGGATTTCAAAGAATTTAAATATTTATTATAATTCAAATAGTATGCATTAATTTCTTGTCCATCTTTAAAAATGCCAAAAATTATTAAAATGTCTTGAAAAATTACAAAAAAATGTTGTTTATTATGTCCTATATTAACTCTAGAGTAAAATCCCTGAAAATAGAAAAAGAAAAAGACTAAAATTTAAAAAGCACTAAAATCCAGTAAAAAAATATAAAATTCCCAAAAATCTCAAAAATATCTCTTTTTATTGTTGATTTTGTATATTAATATCTATCTATTAAATATGATTTGTAGAATTTTGGACTTTATTTGATATTTTTAATATTCAATTCAATTCGACATATTTGATTAATCATTGATTTGGAAATTTTTTTATTTTAAATTACATAAAAAATAGTAAAAAATCCAGAAAAATCACAAAAATAGTAAAAAATAATATAAAATCCAAAAACTTTTTATATCTACGTTTTGATTATTTTTATTAGTATTCATAATTATTATACCTTGTATTATATATAAAGCCTTATATACATTCTCTATATTATATAAAAAAGAAATAAAAAATTAGAAAATATAAAAGAAAATAAAAATTATAAAATTAAAAGTCCAAAAATAAATAAATTAAAATATATAATATAAAATGAAAACCTGCACAAAAAGATAATAAATTGACAAGAGAAAAGGACAAATTTTGCATTTATTTGCACAATTTGTCGTTCGCTCCTTGAGTTCGACCTTTACACATACGTGTACACTATACATATTTGTTTTAGAGTTATAATAAATTTTAACTTCATATTTTTGCTTTACATCGCTTAGTTTATATTTGTGGGTTAATTGTTGATTGATCAGGGATTTTTTGTGGGTCGCCTCAACGACAGTTTATCTTCTGACCCGCGAAAAATCTCAGTAATCAAAGGGGATGGGCGTTTTACAACCGTCCCCTTCGTATTTTAAGGGGCGGTCACTGAAAGACCGTTCCCTGCCACCGTCCCCAAAGATGAGTCTGTTTGTAGTGATTCTTTTCTGATTGGTGAGATTCTCCTAATTCTTTATAGATTGGGGAGATTGTCTTGATTGATTGTTTGTTTGTTTGATTTGTGAAATTTTTTATGGTTGCATAAGGTTTTCCATGGAGTATAAGTAGAGGGGATGATGTCATATCAATACATCTCAACTCAAATCTCATGACATAAGAAAGAAATTCGAGAAAGGGAGAAGAAACAAGGTGCTTAAATATTGCAACAAAGTTTGGAAGGAGTGATCTCTAGACGTTATTCTATGGGATTCTTCTCTACAATTTGCTAGTGAAGTTATTGGCTTTGTGATATATCTCTCTCAATTATTTAGTGATTCCTAGCACTGTATAAACAATTGACTTTGTGTAAGTCCTCATATGAGACTAATTTGATTATAACGCTTGATTCTGGATCACGACAATCCCATAGTTTTTCTTCTCAGATTGAGAGTTTTCCTCATTAAAAAATCTCCTTTACATATGTAGTTGATTTTTTTTGACCGGATTTGATTTGTGATTATATTTGGGATTTAATGGGGCTTCCCTGCCCCCAATTTCGGTGCTTTTTTTATTTTTTTTGAAAAATATCACATGTATATTCATCGTTATATCCCTCCTATATGCCATTCGAATTTCGTCAGAAACAAAGACTCCTATGACCTCCATCCAGACAGTCATTTTTTAACGGTAACAGGATTTTTTAAATCGACACAATCTCGATGGAGGCCTTAGGAGTCTCTGTTTCTGACGAAATTCGAATGACATATATGAGGGATATATGGATAAATATACATGACGATATTTTTTGAAAAAAATAAAAAAACGTCGAAAATGATGTCGGGGCAGCCCCATTAACCTCTTATATTTGGCATATCATGCATGATCCTCTTATAAAATTTACGTTTTCTTCCGTAATTCAGTTTATACATGGAATCCATCACCAACAGAAAAAAAAACTTCACCAAGGGCAATTGAATATAATATGGGGGATGTGTATGGGTTGTGGGCAAATGGGAGATAAATGAAAAGAAGTCGGGGTTGGATTTTAGGGACATGCTTAATAATGATCTTTTTGCTATTGTTTACTTAGTTATATCATAGTTATTTGACCATTTTCATTTATTATGTTATAATTGTAGCAATATTGTGAGAATTATGGTATTGGACATATATCAATCAAGATTTTCGAAATACAAATATGCATTAATATAGCTTAATTATAACATCGTTACCCATAGGGGTGTTCGTCTGGGGAATAACCCCAAGAACAAGGGTGTTATTCTTCTCTCCCCCACTCTCCTTTCTTGTACAGCTATTTTTCCTCGTGCATCTCTCTCGGTCCTTATTCCACTTTATTCCCGTCCTTATTCCAACTTGCCTACCCTTACCACGTAATTCTACCTTATCCCTATCCCTTCAACCGAACATGAATAATGACTTATTGAACTACCATGGGGTAATTTAGTTACTCCCACCCTTATTTATTTTATTTTTTACAGTACTTTCTGAAAATACATGAGAGGATCTGGATCACTATATGACACCATGTTTTTATTCAAATTTCGATTCAATTCGAGACGCATGTCTCATCCATCAAGTATATCAAATTCTAATGGTGTTAGAATTGCTGAAATCGAACCCTAAGATGGACGAGTTGGGAATGACTGTTTACAAAAAAAATAAATGAAAACATGGTGTTGTGTAAAAATCTAAATCCCCCAGGTATTTTCAGAAAAAATCTTATAGCCTCGTTAAATCCTTACCGATATAATCTTATAATCTTATAGCCTCGTTAAATCCTTACCCATATCCGTTAAATTTGCAATAAATTTCCGTAAATTGTATTCATGTCCGTCAAAAAATTGAAATTGCGTATCTATGTACTTAAGAAAATGGATATTGTTGCTCTGTCTGTATCCTAAATTGCCACGATGCCCACTTTGAGCTTGCGGTTTAAAAATCTTATGGATCTAACATGTTACCAACTTTCACATCAACTCAAAATCCCATGATTTTGGATCTATTTGAACTCTCTCGATATGCTTCTAAAGAGTATACATTCAACGATTTTTGCTTTAAAAAAACAAATACATGAGCTTAAATTTAGATATTTGCAACTTCCTAGACTAAAACACACAACCCTTGGGTGTTTGGATTCGATGTAACGGATACATGTGGTTTACCCCTCATTCATGTATGGTCGATTTGATGGTAAGGTGTGTGTGTGTGTCTATATATATATATATATATATATATATATATATATATATATATATATATATATATATATATATATAGGAAAAACTTGAATTGAGGTGGCGCCTCATTGCAAACATGGTGCGACGCTCAATTAGACCCGTCAGATTACCATCGACGGCCATAGTAAAAACCGCCTTTGGAGAGTCGATACCACTACAACTCTATTAATTGGAATTTGCTATTTATAGAAAATTATCATATTCTATTAATGACGACAGATATTGTGTAAATCAATCGAATTCCTATTTTTTAGCGGATTGGTTATGTTCGAATTGAATTCTATTTCTTCCTAAAATACGATTTCTTCCTTAACGTTTCATTCAACCAGTATTCACAACTTGGAGACATACCTCCGTGAAATTACATGGAAATCGGCGAAACAGTAGATACGGAATTTTACAGAGATAATGCCCAGGTAATGTACGGTTTTCATTTCCGGTTAATAATTTTATTTATGCAAATCACGAGAAATATTGTAATTTTTGTTGAAAGACGATCTTGTTCTTGAATCGAAGTCGTATTGTGCTTTAATATTTTGGGTTTTTTTATGTTAATATGTGACATTATTATATTTTGTTTCTCCAGTTATCTGACGGAGAGGGTGAACTTATTGGACTCGGGGCGCGAACTGATGTTTCTCCAGTTCAACCAGGTATGCTGAACTAAACATATGTTTGAAAGCTTTGCAGCCTTTGTTCATTTATATGTTCTTGTTATAAAAATTTGCAAATTACGTAAATTATGTATATTTGATGGTATAGTTCATTATTTTACATTAATGAACTACAATTTACAATCTTGAACAACATTTTACATTATATGTCGTTGTTAGCAAAAAATCGTAAATTACTTAAATTACGTATATTTGGTCGTATAGTTCAGTATTTTACATTAATGATCTACAATTTACAATCTTGAACATCATTTTACATCATACGATCATATGTGATATAGTCCAAATGGTGACATTTCCAGTCCATTATACCAGTTAAATTACATATACGTGCATCATTTTATATTATCTGTCATTATTTTACAAGTATAGGTAATAATTTAAATTAAAAATAACTAATTTTTGCAACTGCATTTCTAATAAATTTCAGATAACTGCTCTATCAGTGACCCCGTCAATGCTATCACACCGCATATAGGCCAAATATTTCTATCTATTCAAGATGTATATAACTTTTATGAGGCATACGCAACTGAGATTGGATTCAATATTAGGAAAGCAAGCTCTAGAGTTGGTAAAGATAAGATTTCCAAGGAGCGCAAAATTATATTTAAATCTTTTGTTTGCTGGAAAGAGAGGTTTTCAAAAAATACAGATAAATCAATGTCAGTGGACAATGCAAGAAGTGATGAGAGTGATGAATGTATATTTTATAAGGAGGAGCGCCGTGTTGGCATATCAAGGACTGGGTGCAAAGCTTTCATGTCTGTATCATATAGGCATGATCTCAATGATTGGTTTGTATCGAATTTTGAACCTGATCACAATCACAATCTTGTTTCTCCATCTAAACGCAGATACCTCAGACCAAATAGACGTTTTTCAAAAGCCACTAAAATGCTTGTGAAGTCAATGAATGATGTAAATATACCTGTATCCAAGCAGTCAGCTTTCATAAACATGTCCAGTGGTCAAGTTGGTAGCATTGTTCGAGATATTTATAACTTGAACAGAAAGGAGATGAAACAACGTATTGGGATGGATGTGCACCTTCTAATTGAACATTTTGAAAGTTGTAAGGCCAATACCCCTGAATTTTACTATGCGTACACAACCGATGATGATAACAGGCTTACTCAGTGTATATGGATTGATAGTGCCTCCATTGAGGATTACAAATTATTCGGAGATACAATATCGTTTGACACAACATATAGGACCAATGAATACAACCTGGTATTTGGATCTTTTTGTGGTGTTAACCATCACGGTTACACAATCTTCTTTGGGAATTCGTTCATGAGCAGGGAGACAACCGAGTCATTCTCGTGGTTATTTGAGAGATTTCTAGAAGTAATGAGCAAACATCCAGTATCTATAATCACAGATGAAGATCCGGCAATCTGTGCAGCTGTTAGGATATGCTTACCACATACTGTTCATAAATTCTGCACTTGGCATATAATGGCCAAGCTTAAAAGTAAGCTTGGAAAGATTAAAGATATAAACGAAGTTCTATCTGCGTTTTCCATAGTTGTATGGAAAAGTATAACTATAAGAGAATTTGAGCAGGGTTGGTGCAAGATAATTGATCAGTATGATCTTTTATCTAATGTCTGGTTGACGAGAAGTATAGTATAAGATTTAAATGGATTAGTTTATATCTTAAGGATTTTTTTTGGGCTGGTCAGCGTAGTACACAGAGGAGTGAAAGTATGAATGCATTTTTGCAGCATCACATCACTAAACAGAACTCCTTGCTAGAATTTGTCTGTAGATTTCAAAGTACAATTCAACGACGCAGGGAAAGAGAGAATGACCTGGATAACATGGGTGATGTTTACACTCCAAAATCAAACTTCAAATGGAAGATGGAGGTACAGATGGTTCGTATATACACCAAGTTCATATTTTATAAATTTCGATATGAATTGAACGAAGTGAAGGAACTTAACGTTCGAACGCATATGAACTCCCTGGATTACTGTCAGTATTTTGTGTCATATATTGGGAAGTCTGATGAAGAATTATGTGTTTCATCGTCAACGGAAAGCGACGTTCTTGTTTGTGAATGCAAGAATATGCAATTCTTTGGATATCCATGTAGGCACATACTTGCAGTATTGAAGATACAGAACATGGAGCGTTTGAATGAGGAATATATAATGAAAAGGTGGACAAGAACCATTAAAAAATCAGGAAAGTATCCTATTTATGTGACAGTTGCACACCAAGAAAGGTCGTCTCAGCTAAATCAATTGTGTTCTCATATTATTTCAGCTTCTGTTGAACATGATGAGGATATATTCTTATTTGCCAAAGAAAGATTAAGTGACTTATGTAGCAGCATTGATCGTATGATAAGTAACAAACCTTCGTCGAGTTCTACAACAGTGAACAATACAAATGTTCCAGATATGATTACGGAACCAGCTGTTAAAGAACCTAACGTTGCTAGAACGAAAGGAAGTGGTCGTGGTGGTAGACCTAAGGGCGTTGGCAATCGTATAAGATCGGAAACTGAAATGAGAAGAAACAGAGGCCGACAATGCAAATCTTGCCTCAAATACAATGTTGGTCACGATTCCAGGAATTGTCCTAATAACAAATCTGCCAGTCATGATAAATATTTATCATTCGTTGTTTATTGATATGTGTTTTTTTCCACTAATCTTTGTGTTTTATTGTTCAGTTGAGAATGAATGAAATTAAAGTGATTTGATCAAATTTTAATAAAGTAAGATTATATTTTTTGATAATTTGTTGCCACATTTTATACAGCTAATATAAACCATATTAATACTACTTATTATTTTCCTTTTTATTCTGTCTGTGTCTGCAGTTTTCCAATCTTCTGAAAGATTCTTGGATGCAAATGACCTTTGAAGTTTGGATGCTTATTAGACTTAGATTATCTATTTATATATATGTTTGATGATTTCTGTTTTTTGATCATTTTTTTTGTAGAATTCAAACAATGTGTTATTTATGTTCTATCAGATCAGATGTATCCCTTGGTATTATCATATCATTGAATTTATCTATTTATGTTCTATCAGATCAGATGTATCCCTTGGTATTATCATATCATTGAATTTATCTATTTATGTTCTATCAGATCAGATGTATCCCTTGGTATTATTATAACATTGAGTATTTCAGATGTATCCCTTGGTAGTATCATAACATTGAGTAAGCCAGTTGATTATAAAGTTGGTCATAAATCATTAATGAAGATTAAGAAACAATTAGTAATCAGCGTGCACCCATCATCGTGATTTTATTCTTTAATATAGGAAGTTTTTCTATTATTGGAGAACTCTAATTTTTCAATAATTTACATACCGCGTTATTATTTTACAAAACGTTATCATATTTTACAAAACGTAATAATATTTTACAAGTATTTTATTGTTTGAAAGATTGAATTAGATGAAGGGTTCTTTGATGAAAGGTTGCAACTTTCTGAAAGTTTCATTATTTTACGGCTAAATTATTGGCTGAAAGTGTCCAATTGTTAACATAATTGTTTCCATACAAATGATCAATTGAAATACTTTACGTAAATTTTAATGATTTTAGAAATATGTAGATGATATAAAGAATAGCAAACAATTAGCAATCATCGTGCACCCCTCATTGTGATGTTAATCTTTAAAGTAGAAGAAGTTTTTCTATCATTGGAAAACTCTAATCTTACAAGGAAGTCTTTTATATATAGAGAGTTGCAATGTATCTCATATGTTTTACAAATATATTCAATATTTTACATACCACGTTATTATTTTACAAAGCGTTATCATATTTTACGAATAGTGACACGTCCTTTCAAATTTCAGACGTCGGTTATACTGACTGTTGAATGGTTATGGGAAAGTGGAAATAATGATGACGATAGTACTTCGGATATTGGAGCAGGGTTTTCGGCAGGAGATAGTAATTTTTTGGCCCTTTCTCAAGACAAAAAGTGACGTTTGGTATTTCTTTAATATATATAAAGCGAGATATGCTCTTGTTGTCAACCTACATATCAAAGGAATGGCGACTTCCATTGTGTTCGGGCGGCAACTGGAAGGAGCAGTATTTCAACACCAGGTTCTTAAATCTGAAGCTTTATTTTTCCTTCTCGAGTCTTCAGATTCGTTGCTTGATGTGCTTATGAATGAGTTGGAGAATGAGGAGAATGAGTTCATGTTCTTATATAAAAGGCTTGGGATAGCAGAGTCCAGATTCTTTGATAATGTCTATCCCTTCAAATTATTGGCAGCCAAATACGGAATGAGTCTTATTAGTCAAAGAAATTTTTTGAATGCTCATTTGATTATGGGAAAAAGTGTAGTCTTAATGATGGAAGCAAGGCATGACTTCTGGAAGTACAATTTCGACATAGATGAAATTATTCCGCCTATTAAATTTCAGTTCTTTAATCTGATGATCAGAACTATTTCTATATTAATCATCCGAGTCAATTCAGATTAGGAATTATACATTAATGTTGGGAATGCTTACTTGGACTTAATGGAATACTGGTATGAACTATACCATGCGGGTGTTGGTCTCATGACTGATATTTCTATCTACCAGTTCTATTGGAAACTTTTGATTTATTTTGACTCCAGATGCAGTAATGACTATATTCAGCACTGTTCAACGCCAGATTTTGTTGACTTATTAAAGTGCTCGCTACTAAGGGAGTCAATTTATGCTCCGATTACGGAAGAAAAGGGTTCACCTGATTTATATAAATCAAAAATTTATGAGAACTACTATTTCTCTTTCAAAGATATTCCAAGCCAGAAAAATATTGAATCTTTTTTCCACAATAACTCTGAGAGGGATCTGTTAGAATGGAAGCTGGAAGATGCAAAATTGATTCTGATGGAAGTGTTTAATGCTTTATTATCCCTACAAAAAAAATTTCCTGGATGCTGATGGAAGAGTGATCAATGGGAAATATACTTTAATTTGGGTCATACATGTTAATTGGATGGGATATCCAATTCATAACTGGATTACTGATTGGCAAAAAAGGAAGAGGGCACTGGAAAGAGGCACTAAAAGAAAAAGGATAGAAGAAGCTGATATTATTGGGTACTTAAAGCCTGGATGACTCCTTGGCGATGAACTAAGGAAGTGCACGTATCCATTGGATACGTGAAAGTCATTATGAAGGAGGCAAATACAAGCAGGAAGAAAACCCAATTACTGGGAAGAAGATGGCTAAGCAAATGTACTCTGTGCTGGGTCTGTAAAGACCATATTCTGACTTAACAACAGATTGTATTGTAGTTACTTTTTTGTATCATCTCCTGTTCTAGATGAATCTTATATGTAATCCCCCATGAAGGGCTCCGCTTGTTCTATCATGGTTGATGAAATAAAAGGCAGGTACCTTGGCTGCAAAAACCAGGTTTAGGAAAAAAAATACAACATGTAACATATAGTCAATGCAAACATAGGTTACTCCTCAGATTTAAATGAAATGTTTGGTTCTAAAGAAGTTATAAAGAAGAAAATGTGGAAACCTACACAATTTAAGACAATTAAAGAGTACATAGTATGACTTAAAATAAAAAACCCTAATATGTCATTTAGCTTTATCATTGTGTCGCCGAGTTCTCTATATGACCACATGTCAACAACAATGAAGCTATTTCAGATCTGAATCTGTCGATATCATCGTAGGTGAAGTCCAACGCCCTTCCTTCACATAAGTACTCCATCATCTTCATCACGTAAATCCCACAATCCAGACTCTGTGAAGGTTGCTGCGGGCAATCTTGCACGTAAATGATCTCCCAACCTGCAAGGCAGTTATCTGGTATGTTGTCCATGAAGTAATCAGAAATCCATCCATGCTGACATGTAATTAAAAAAGAATGTTATTAACAGTCAATCAAGAAGTTTAATAAAATGTAAACTTTAATTATCACATACCCATTTTAATACATCCTTCTTATGGAATTTTGTTCCTTTCATAGAATTGTATGAAAGGAACTTTCTTGCTTTAAAATCGGTAACAAGAAGGTGCCAATGGTTTCTTGTGTGGATAACAGTGAAGATTTTATCCAACTCTGGCATGAATAATCCCTCTTTGTATAGCTCTTCAAGCTTATCAAATTCACTTTCTGTAGCATTGACCACCAGGTTCACAAAATATTGCTGAAAAAATACAAGTAATAATACTAAATTATGATGATTAAATATATTTGAGATTAATTACATCAGTAATCATAATCTCACCATTTGAAATATGGGTGTGAATACAAATGGGACAAGATCATTAGTTGTGCAGTATTTATGGTGCAACACATCCATAAACATGTCGATTATCTACAATATCAAAAACAATTTGGTCATAAACAAATATAAAATGGTAGATATTATAAACATACGTACCGCATCCTCAATCATTCTTTCGTACAAGAAGTTATGAATATCCCTTCCTTTACAACTCCGATTTCCCGGAGTGAAGTATGTGGCGTTTAATCTGATGAATTTTATTTAATTAAGATTATATATCTAAAGTTAATGATTTCTACATATAAAAGATGAAATCTGTGGTAAATTACTTACTTGTCGGCAGGATCGTGAAGAAATTCTTGGATCGTTTTCTTTGTCTGTTCGGACACTTTTTCGTAACCAATGAAATCGGTTACTAGATCACAGAGATACTGATTATTATTCAATCAATTATAGTCAAGGTTAGAAACAGTTGATATCATAATTATAATATACATAGTTGTGAATTCAATGACATAAAAGGATTTGTTTTATTTTTCAGTGGCTTACCTCACTGCATGTGTCACTCTCTTGTCTTCCAATTTCCTCTTTCCCTTCCTTCTCTGCTTCTTGTACAAATTTTTTTGCCTCTCTTCTTTGTTTCAATCTTTTTATTATTGAGCTCTTTTGTACAGTGACTTTTTCCCTCTTTTTTCTTTTTGTAATAGGCTGTGTGTTCTCATTTTCTGATTTTGAATGGTCACCAATGTTTAGATCGAATGAAGGCATGTCACTCTTGAGAGGTGAATCTTTTTTTTTTGTATTTTGAGATTGATACAGTCGATCTTCATCACAGATTTCAAATATCAAATTCTGAAGTCTTTCTCCGATAACTGAGTCACTAGGTTCTAAATCTCCTGCATTGACATCAGATACATTTCGTGTTGTTGCATCCATCCCTTGGTCATTGTCATCAATGTCACCTTCATTTTTATTTCCAGATATATTCTCCAAAGTTTTTTCTGAATTTAATGTTTTATAACCAAGATCATTCATATCATAATCAGGAACCATTTTTATTTTTTCATTCAGCTCCGTAATCATAGTTGTCAACCTAATATTCTCCTTCTTCAATTTTAAATTTATTCTGATATGTTCTTCAACTTGTATCCTATATGTTTCACTTATTTCTTTGATCTTCTCTTTCAGCTCCTCTATCTCAATCGAAAATGCATTACACATACATGTTTTTTGTTTCTTTTTTTTTATAATGTCTGCACTGGAAACCCCATCATCTTTTTTTTGGACAGTCATTTCTCCCAGCTGTTGCTTTCCTTTCCTTTTTAAAGCATCATCTGGTACTGGGATTGGCTGTACGATCAAAATTTCAGGTCTTCTAACAGCAAAACCATCCATTGTAAACTTCTCAAAAGGAAAGACATACTCGTCTGCTCCTATCTTTACAATTTCATTTTTTTGAAGTTGTAAAGCAGGAAATATCTATATAAACAAGATAATTTATTATTGGAAAAAAAAATCAAATTACGAGTCATTCAGTATTTTATTAATCATCTCAAAAAGGCTTACTTGATCACAACTTATTGAAACCAATGCTCTTGAAACTCCTTTGATTGGTCCAGCCCACTTCCTTATTCGTGGCCTAAGATCTCTACTGACCACAAGATCCTTGCAGCAGTACTCCATCATCCATACCTGATACATTGATGTTATTAATATTTTTTTTATCATTTAATAAAATATATTTTCAAAATACTCACATATAAGCAGGCAATACATCCTGTAAGGTAACCAAGAGTTACCCTTGATGAACCTGCTCTTCTCTTCTGAACTCTACTCACAACATCATCCATGTTGAATAGTATCATCCTTGCTACAGCCCCAGACCAATTAAAGTATCTTGTATCTTCAAGTGATTCTACGTAGTGTAACAAATCTTTCGGAAAAGAATATGAACTGTCTGGGAAAAGGAATGTCGCAAACATCAAAAGTATCAAGCATGTAACATAAATAGAGACAGAGTTGTCATCATCTCTATTGTAGTAGTCCTCGAGTATGTTATTCAACTTCCTTCTATTGAAAATCATTCCTTCTGCAAACATTTTGTGAGATATAAAAGATTTCCACTGAAGGTGTCTTCCTCTCACTGTTATTGAAAATCCGGAGCTTGGCAGGCCCAAAATTGCCCCAACTTCTTCATCACTGAAACTCACTACCTTGTTCCCAAATCTGAAATTTCTGCCTCCTTGGTATTCCTCAACCAACCATTAAAGATTTTTTCTTTGTATGTCAACATGGCTAATGTTAATTATTCTCCCAAAAGCTGTCTTTGACAGTAGTGCTTGTTGTTTGTGCGTGGGTCTATGGTTATCAATGAACTGAACAAAATGTTCAATGTAGCACCTATGTTGTACATAACCTTTGCCTAAAGAAGAGAAAAAATATATTGTGTTTGAAATAATCAGTGATTTTGTACTTACAAATAAAAAACCCAATTTATTTTTAAGTAAAAAAAAGTACTCATACTTCCAAAATCATCATTAAGCTTCAGAGCATCCTTATCAACATCGAATTCCTTTGTTTTGATAAATTGTAGTTGTTGTCCTTCTGTTCATACCAGTTATCAGAGATAAAATTTGTCTAAAATTGTTAAAATAGTCGTATAAAAATGAAAATATACTTACTTTTGATTTGCTGCTTTGGCCGATGGATCTGGAGTTCCATCTTCGCACCCCCACTGTATTGATCTGAGTCTTCATCCCATTCCCTCGTTGGTTCAACCAGGTTGGATTGCATCTCCTCCATCGTCGCCTGATGTCCCTCTTTTCTCCTAAGACAGTGATTTCTCGAGTGGAAGCTCTCTCCTGGATCGAATAGCTAGAAGATCGCCCGGCTTGCCGTCGTCGCTCTTATGCGGTAAGTTCTTTTTGATTAATTTGAAATTAGGTTTTCTTGTAACTTTATTTTATGAATATACTTCATATGTTAATTTCCTTAAATTCGATTCAATTTACTCACATAACTCTTTATTTGAATTATTGGCAATTTTGTATTTTTTGAAATTAAAAGGGAGCTCGTTTTTGGTTTTGTCTAAAAATAGAAAGAATTTGAATTTTTAAATTACAAATTGATTTATCTTAATCAATGAGTAATCATTAATTTGGTAATTAATTAATTATCGAAAACTTCATTTCCCCTTTTTCCTTTGCTCTTCAACCATTGGTAGATAGCTTTTGCTTTTGAGAATCATTTCTGCTTTATCTTCTCCAAGTCTAAACAGGTCAGTATTTTATCTTCATCTACTCAATATGTTTGTTCTTCATCTTTTTTTCCTTTGTTTAAAATTCCAGTATATGTTTTCATCCATCTTTATGCACAATTTTAATGTAAAAGATTCATTTTTGCGTTTAGCGTTTGATTCTTTGAATCAGACATGTGTTACTAGCAAAAAATTATTCATATCATCTGCAATCTCATTCTAAAGCGAAATTTTCCTGTTGTATATAAAATCACTAATTTAATTTTTCAAATCCGTAATTCAGGATTTCATACATTGTTTAGTTATCAATGCTTATGTTCTCTATTGAAAGCATCAAAAATTTCAAAGATAAAATTTTTAATATGTTATATAATTCAAATTTCACCATGAGAGCATCATTGTCAGCATGTACCATGTATATCTTCCCATTTTATTTGTAGAATCGGGAACATAAAACCAAGCGGAAACTCAAATTGTAGAATAGAAGCTGACGATGTAAAATATAACATGCTTTTGTAGAATATAGACTGATAATGTAAAATAGATACAACATTGGCAATTACTTAATGCAAAATGTAAGAGAACTCAGTAAAATACACTCAAATCTTGTAAAATAAATTTTACATTTGTAATATATTAACATACAATTGTAAGTATAGGTGATCAAGATTCTGAGAAAATAAATATACATTCCTATACGTTACGTTCATATATTAATTGAGATATACATTAACATAATAGTGTAGCCTTTTGTAAAATATACAATTTATACGTAAAATATGAAAAGTGTTGGTAAGCTTTTTTAAAAGTTTGTAAAAAATATTCTACAGTTATCATAATGACATTGTAAAATATTTTATAAAATTGTAGTTGTCGTTTGTATCGTGTAAATTATATGTATAAAACGTAATTCAATGTTACATTTCCTTATGTCTAAATTTCTAATTATGTATATGCGTATACGAGAGTTTGCAATGTCTTTTTCAATTTCGTATTTTATTACGCAGCCGAATGTAATTTTTTTTACTTAATATGTGTAAAATATGTCTACGTCTTTTAGCAGTTTTTCCGTATAAGTGGTAGATTATATGCTGTAAAATATGACATAAAGATGTAAAATAGCACAATATTTTGTAATATCATAACAGATTACCTCAAAATAAGTTGCTTTTAATCAACCGAGATTTTGCCGAAATGCTGTGTTCTTAACCATGCTTATTTGCTAAATATAGAATGATTAGTGACGTGTAATATTTTATTTAGCATTAATTTAACCATCCCTCATTTTAGGAATGTTAGTTGTCACGAAAACCACATAGTGGTTTCAATCTCCTTCGTACAATCTTCATCCCACGGCCTAAGATGAAACCTTTCCTTAATCAAGGAAAGGTGCCACCTCAATTCAAGTGCACCCTATATATATATATATATATAGGGCTTATCCAATGCGCACAGGGCCCATTTGAGTTTCGGTGCGCACCATTTGTTGGCCACACACGTGTATTAACAATAACTATATTTCTAATTATAGGCTACGACATATTTAAAAAAAATCCTATATTTCCTATTATACAACGTCCTTAAAAATTGGAAGACGGTTTTGGAAAGAAGCAATCCAAATAAATGATTCCACGCGGATCCAAACGCTATGATAGTAATAAATATTATTCGGTCAAGTAAATGCTTATTGTGAGATCAGTAATATCAAGACAATGATCAGTAATTTACATCCAAATAGTTACATTGTACAGAATTTAGCAATATGTATAAAATGGTCAAGTAAATGTGTGTTGTGAGATCAATAATAACATAACAAATGGTTAGTAATACCATTATCGATGTAATGTGCATTGCATTAACAAATAGTTATTTTCTTACTTGAGCAATGCCCATGACTTACTGACCATTACTTTGTTATTACTGATATCATAGTAGCTATTACTTGAGAATCGTACACATTACTGAACATGTGATATAAGACATGGATATATACATTACTGAACACAAACAATAATTTACTTGATAACTGTATATATATTACTTGAGTATCATCTCTAAATTACTGAATTTTGTTCAAAGTAACAAAACGTATGAAAATTACTGACCTTTTGTTATGGTTTTACTGACATCACAACAAGCACTTACTTGTCCATTATGTATATATTACTGAAATCTGCACCATGTAATAAAATGAATGTATTACTGGTCGTTGTTTGGGTAATCCTGACATCACAACAAGCACTTACTTGTCCATTGTGTATATATTACTGAATTCTGCACCATGTAATACAATGAATGTAAATACTGACCGTTGTTTTGGATATTACTGATCTTGCAACAACTATTTACTTGACTATTATATATATATATATATATATATATATATATATATATTACTGACATGAGCATTTGGATCTCGATTTTCAGCAAGAAATAATCGATTCGAATGTTTTCTTTCTAAAACGATCTTCCTATTTTTTAGGACGCGATATAATTGGAATACCACTTATTGTTAAATCGCTTTGCATATTAATCTCCTTCCAAAAACAACATCCTTCGAAATAGGTAACCACTAAATTGGTAATACATGTGTGTGGCCAACAAATGGTGCGCACCGAAACTCAAATGGGCCCTGTGCGCATTGGATAAATTTCCTATATATATATAGACAGAAATATAATAGATGACGTATTTGCGATATGACAACTTCATTCCGAGACAAAATACCTTTATTCCAATTTTATCCCAAGATATTTAATCACATTCAAGGTTGCAAAAGACGGTATGCGGTATACAGTCGATAGGGTAATTGATTACTGAATAAACGGTATGCGGGATTTTAAACATAAATTAAACGATCTACGTGGTTTTACATTTTTTAACTAATAAAAAATATTTTATATATAATTAATAAAAAAGTATAAATGAACTATAAAAATAAATGACATTCACAACATTGATCAGATATTGTCAATTTCAATGACTTCTTCATCCAAATATATACTCATCAACTAGGCCTTTATAAATTTAAAACATTTAATCCCCCAAAAAATAAAATGTGAGAGGATTACACCTTCGGTTTCGTTTGGGATGGTGCAACCGTTCAGTTCGACAAGGTGAGGTGATGACAACGGCGACGACGAGGCTAGACGAGAGACACAGTGGCATTGAAACGAGGCGAGGACGGCGACGGGGCGAGGCTAGGTGAGGACCACGACCACAGGGTCTTCGAAGAAGGTTCACCGATGAACCAGAGCGGTTGGAGGCGGCGGGCGGCGAGGCTATGCACTAGTCATGGTGGCCGGCGATGGGTTTTGGAGGTTATGGCTATCGAGTGAAGGGAGTCGGGGGTTTGGGCGTGCGATGAGGGCTTTTGGAATTTTTATGTTTTAAATGAATCGGGTTAGAGGGGGTTTATGTATATCCTAATGCAAAACGTGACCGCTTAAACAACGTGTAAACGACCAATTACACTCGTTTAAGCAGTCTGACTTTTACATAGCCGATTGAAGGTAATTGATGCGGTCGAGGGACGAACGAGTTTAAATGACCGTTTAATGGTCGCCTGAACATCCTTGATCGCATCATAATTACATCATCAATTATACCTTTATCTATCATATTTATATCTTACAATATCTTTCAAACTAGTTGAAGAAGGGGCTAACCTCACCTATCCATTTATCCTTATCCTACATTATTTCTTATCTCTTGTCCGAACGTGTAAAAAAACAAGATTTTCTTATATTTATATCTTACAAGCAGAAGAACATCAAAATCCCTTACGACTTTATGATACATGATCAAGTCATGATCGAACTCTTCTCATTTCAGGTATCGGATTCCAATTAAAGACTCGAAATTCTTTCTCCGTCTCTCATGCACAATCACAAACTTTTGGAACCACTAAGATTGCATCAAAAAAGGTTATGAAGCACCCAAAGGAGTACATTTTTGGGGGGACAGACTTTGAAAGCTTGTAATGTCGTTAGAATGTGAATATATTCGTATCCGATCAGCTATCATATTCATTTTGTACATATTTTGGCATTCGTATTCATTTTAAAATGGTTACGGATATGGATATCACTTTAACATTCGTTAATATTCGCATTCATATTCGTATATTCATTTTCGTACATAAGTATAGTGATATAATTATTTACAACTGTGCGTAGCAACATTTTATGATTGCATTCACCATTGTTGATATAACTGTTATGAAATTACTATATCTAGTATATCTATTTTATGTGTAAACCATCTTAAACATGTATATTTTAGTTAATCTATTAAAAATTTCTGCTATTATTCGTATCTGATTCGTATTCGTTTTTAAGGATATGATAACACATTTTTTACATTAGTCAATATTCGTATTCGCATTCGTATTTATATTTTAAAATAAATAAAGATATGATTATACCTATATACCCGTATCCGATCATCCCCGACGTATTAATGAATCATTTCTCCTCCGGATGAGATAATAGCCGTCGATCAAATTTGAGTCTCCATCTGTGATCAGCCGATCGCCCCCGGAGCAACGGTGCAGATGCTATAGTCCCGACGAGGGCCCCAGCGATGTGGTCCACGTGGCCCCAGCACGTCCAAGGCCAGCGACAACGCATGCTGTGGGCTTCCCATGCATGGCATCAGCATGCATGCCCTCCTCGGGGTACGCACGCGAGGGGGCCATGCCCCATGTGGGGGCACACCCATGCCCATTCCATCATATGGCTGCACCCCCACCCGCCATCTTGAACCCATCCATCCTCCGTCATAGGTATCCGTACTCGTGCAAAGGACCATTACCATTGCCCCTCTTTTTAATCTGCCATCACCCCACCACATGTTACAAGTAATAAATAAAAGCTATTATATCAGGGATTTGGAGAGAAAAAGAGTGTTTTCATCTCTCGGTAGGAGACAGAGAGAGAGGGAGGGAGGAGGGGTCACTTTGGTTGGTTGCGATAATAAAAATGGCAGCGGCTGCTCCGCTGCGGCTGCTGTGTGGGCTGTGGCCATCGCCAGTAGCAGCAGCAGTAACGCCAGAGGTAGAGAGACCCTACACAGGCGTCCACCTGTGACCAAACCCACTCTTCCCTTTGCTTGCCTTTATTTCGTTTGGACCCCTACACTTTTGTAAAAAGATAGACGAAAATGTAGAATGGTATTTTTGCCTGATTTCCCCTGTAGAATATTTTTGTTACATGGACACATATATACTCGATATATTCACATGTAAGTCCCTGTATTGACATAAATTTGTTTGCAAACATAAAGAAGGCAAATCGCAATAAATAAAGACGAAAAAATCACAGTTGTAGAATCGAATATGTCATCCGCATAAAAGAATGAGATGTTTTGATGGTAATCGATTGACCCTATAAGAGAGACATAAGTTTCAATGATCAAAAGCCATACATTTGAACCAAATATTTGGTCTAGTGGTAGAGCAGTGGCTCCCACAGTGGATAGACCAAGGTTCGAGTCCCACTGCCCTCACTTTCTACCAGAAAAAAATGGTACTGAAAGAATGGCGGGTTAGGGTATGACCTTCTAAAAAAGCCATACATTTAATCTAACATGGTACAAAAATTAAATTGGTATTGTGTTGGATCAATTGTTTATTGAGGGGTGGGGGATTTATACAAATAGTCGCCACATACAATTCTACTTACAAGAATGATATGGTAGGAAGATGGCTTGCTCTATTATAGATTTGTATTCTTTGTGATCCTTCTCACATTTGCTTCATGGGTTTATTTGATTCTCAAGATTAGGCTAGTGCTATTGTGGTAACTATGAGATTTTCATGACTTACAACGAATCTCTTTTCAAAATGTAGTTGATGAGGTAAGGTCCGTGTATTTCTTTTGAAGTAGAGCTCGCTGAATCATTGTTTGGTAGCACAAAACAAGGTCCTAAGCTGAATACTACGATAAAGGTATGCTTTCAACTTGCTTTAGTGATGCTATTGATGATGACTTCGAGATGTCACTCGAGAAGCGCAAAAATTGAACTATGTATTGTCATGAAAAAGATAAAGAATATTCATGCTAGGATTTTACACTAAAAAGGTTATTCATACATGTTTGTCTTTTAGGCAAAACATAATACTCTTGGAGCAGCATCGCATGCCAGTGTAGGCAGAAAAGCTAATAAAAAGATGAGATTCAACATGCGATTGGCCATTAACAAGGATTCCCCTCGTCTCACATAAAATGACTAGTGAAGGATCAGGGAAGATGGAGGATCATGAGAAGGATGCTCAAAACTTGAAGTGTCCAATAACTACAATGAAGGTCTTTCTCACACTAAGTGACTTGCAAAAGGATCAAGGAGAATGAATGATGCTACTAAAAGGGTGGTAGATGCATGAAGTGTCCCATGATCATAGCAAGGGTCCTGTGCACTAGAGCATGGTGTATCACAATAATGACAAGCTAACGATCATTGTAAGAAGGAGGAGCAAATGAGAAAGGGTTTTCAAAGGTTAGATTGTGTTGTCGAGTGATTAGATTGGGCGTGTTGAATGTATTCTGGTATACACTCCAACCATCCATAAGGGAGAGGGAGAAGAAGGGTTAGTTTTCGTAAGCCACACTTCTAGAAGAAGCATGGGGGATTGAAGGAAAAAGACAATGTTCTCTCCTCTCTGAGAATCTCATACTCCAAATAAGAGTAGCTATTATCTTTTATAGAAATTCCGTTAACAATATTGCCATTCATTTTTTGATCGGACTTGTTTGTAAGAAGGTTATTAACAAAGATTATCACCCGCTCTTCAGTCGAACACTATAAAGACTGCCCAAAGTTGGTTTTCAACATTATCGACCATATCCTCTCTGATAATCTT
Organism: Ottelia alismoides; assembly: GCA_037367405.1. Taxonomy (NCBI): domain Eukaryota; kingdom Viridiplantae; phylum Streptophyta; class Magnoliopsida; order Alismatales; family Hydrocharitaceae; genus Ottelia; species Ottelia alismoides. The sequence goes on along the minus strand of JAZKJV010005314.1, from coordinate 270,986 downwards.
ATACTCCAAATAAGAGTACCTATTATATTTTTATAGAAAAGCTTGTTAGCAAGATTGCCATTCACTCTCTAATCAGACTCGTTCGTAATAAGGTTATTAACAAAAATAATCACCCGCTTTTCATTGGAACAAGAGACAGACATTACCCAAAGTGGATCTTCAACTCGAAAGGAAAAAAGAATGATACAATACACAAAATCATCTTCCATTCTCAAAGGAAAACACATTATTAATTTCTTTCACAAAAAATGCCAACATCCATCTTTTTTCAAAGAAAATGAAACCATTTGAAAACCTCAAATGAGAACCAACTTTTCCTCCCCACAAAATATACCAACAAAAAGAAGGCACTCCCACTATTTGCAATTATAAAAACACCCCTCCCATAAAATAACACATCCTCCTACTCAAAAAGTGACCTCCCTCCACTCCCTCCCTCCCCCTCCTCTCATCTCAAAAGCACAGCAGCACTTGTCATCTCTCCCTCTCTCTTTCAGCTTTCCCCTCATAAGTTGCTGTCCCCATCGGGAAATGGTCGCGATGGCTCTTCTCCTTTCCTCCTCCTTCAGGAACTAGGGTTTCTTCTCCCACTTCTCCTTCAAAGCTCCACCAGAGCTCCAAAACTTCGCAACCTTTGAGCTGATGCGAGCAAAGCGAGGCCCCTCTCCTGCCTCTGGGACCTTCAGGAGAGTTGTGTCCTTCCCCTTTCCCGCCACTCTCCTCTAGGGTTTCACCTTCTCCCGATCCCCGATGGCGTTGGTTGCTCACCAGGGAAAGGACAAGGGTGCGGTGGACGCAGGCAAGTACGTGAGGTACACCCCCGAGCAGGTGGAGGCCCTTGAGAGGGTCTACACCGAGTGCCCCAAACCCAGCTCCCTTCGTAGGCAGCAGATCATAAGGGAGTACCCCATACTATCCAACATCGAACCTAAGCAGATCAAGGTCTGGTTCCAGAACCGGAGGTAAAAAGTTTGGATTTTTGCAGGTGGAAGCTCCTTTCTTTCGATTTTTTTTTGAAATTTTATGGGTATTCGATTTGAGCGCTCTTTTTTTGGATTTTTTTGACAAAAGAGTTTCACGTTATGTTCTGCAACTTCTTGTCTTGGCATTTGGTGTTCAGGATTTTAAGATGTGATCTTTACTGGTTTAAGCTCGCCGCTTCCGATGTTTATAAAAATACGTGCCTTTTTCGTTATGTAAAGACATTTCATACGTTCTTATCCATCGTCACTTGAGAAAGCTACGATTTTTAAGGCTCATTCATTGTCCTCCCACACGGTCTTTATTGTTTTTGTGATTTGGACAGCTTAATGCAGACATTTTGGTTGCTTTTGGAAGTTTGGGTTTGGATTTGGCGGAGATACGGTTTTTCTTGAATCTCTGCGTTTACTGTCTTCTGGGTTTATCAGACCATTCCCCACTCGTTGATCATTTTTGCTTCTCTCTCTCATTCTATTTCTTTATTTGGTCAAATATTTAACGAGGTGGGTTTTATTTTTTGGAAAGGAACGAGATCTTGGAAGTTTCAATCTTCTTGCATTGAAGCAATGGGTTCGCTTTCCACTTATACATCGAGACGTCCTTCGAGACCATTATCGTTTTGAGCGTCTCACTCCTTTTGTTTTATTAGGTGCCGTGAGAAACAACGGAAGGAAGCATCTCGTCTTCAGACTGTTAATAGGAAGCTTTCTGCCATGAATAAGCTTCTTATGGAAGAAAATGACAGGCTACAGAAGCAGGTTTCGCAGCTGGTCTATGACAATAGCTTCATGCGCCAGCAGCTTCACACTGTAAGAATCATATTATCATCAAAGCCTTCTGTGACGTTTCTCTTATATTTGAACACCCCGCCTAGATGTTCTTTGGTTGGCACACCGGTTCTTCTGTTCCGCATTGTTCCATATTTTCCCTACTTGTTTCAGTGAAAAAACTAAATGCCACCATCAGTCTGTGCTTGACCCTTGATTTGCAGTTTTATCGTTTGGGGGTAAAAGTGGCAACTTGAGTGTTTTTATATATTTACACAGAATTGGTGGAAGGAGTTCATAGTTTGTTTTTATTTTTACCTTCTCTGGTGTATCGCTGGCTAAATAAACGTAATAGATAAAAATAATTAATTGGTCTTGTTAAATATTCGATTATTCAGTTTATGTATTTACACTGCAGGCTCCTGTAGCAACTACAGACAACAGCTGTGAATCGGTGGTGACGAGTGGTCAGCACCAACAAAACCCAACACCTCAGCATCCTCAAAGGGATGCTAACAGCCCAGCTGGGTGGGTAGTCTTTTTTCCGGTAGAATTAGCAAATTCAGTCATTGGTTTTTTATGTAGATGTCATTTTTACCATGCTTGGTTTCTTTGTAGTCTACTCGCAGTCGCTGAGGAGACCCTGGAAGAGTTCCTTGCCAAGGCAACTGGAACTGCTGTCAAGTGGGTGCAGATGCTTGGGATGAAGGTATATTTTTTTAAATGTAGCTGCAGTTTTTGTGCTCTGAACCTTTATATGCCTGTGTGAACTAAGTGTTCTAACATTATCATCTTTTAGCCTGGTCCGGATTCGATTGGTATTGTCGCTGTTTCCCACAATTCCAGTGGTATAGCAGCACGAGCCTGCGGCCTTGTGAGTTTAGAACCCACAAAGGTATACAGTCAGTCTAAGTAGCAGCTCATTTTACTGATTTGCATTTTAACTGGATCAGATGGTTGATACTACTCAACATTACAGGTTGCAGAGCTCTTGAAAGATCGTCCTTCTTGGTTCCGTGATTGTCGCAGCCTTGATGTGGTTACTGTGGTACCTACGGCGAATGGTGGTACTATTGAGCTAATTTACATGCAGGTCAGATAAGATAGTCTGTAAATAATCAAAATTATGTTTATCCTTACTCCTGAGTTGGCAATATTTTCTTATATCACCTATTGTAGACATATGCTCCCACAACCTTGGCTGCTCCACGGGACTTTTGGACATTGAGATATATCACTGGCTTAGAGGATGGAAGTCTTGTGGTACTCATTGTTCTGGAAAAGTTGTTCTACCATAATTTTTTTAACATTTTTGAACTGTGAGCTCATTGGTGGAGACATTGCAGATATGCGAGAGGTCACTAACTCCTGCCACCAGTGGCCCTAGCGGTCCACCTGCCCCAAACTTTGTTAGAGCTGAGATGCTTCCCAGTGGCTACCTTATACGACCATGTGAGGGTGGTTCTATGATCCACATTGTTGATCACGTTGATCTGGATGTAAGTAATTATTCTCTAATATGTTTTAACCTGCATCATAATATAAACTTACTGTATGATTATTTTTTGTTTGTTTTATGCACAGGCTTGTAGTGTGCCAGAGGTGCTGAGACCTCTGTATGAGTCACCAATGATATTGGCACAGAAGATGACCATTGCTGTATGTTAGCGACATCAATGCCTTTATTCAGGTTTATATTAACTTTTAATAATAAAATTCTTGTGTTTGGCAAAGGCTTTGCGCTACATACGGCAAATTTCACAAGAAACTAGTGGTGAAGTTGTCTACGGTGGAGGACGCCAACCAGCCGTTCTTCGTGCTTTCAGCCAGAGACTTAGCAGGTGGGTATATTTTTTCATATTTACACTTCTTGATACATTCAGTGCTAACTATAGCTTCTTTCAGGGGTTTCAATGATGCTGTGAATGGATTTGCTGATGATGGGTGGACTTTGATGAGTAATGATGGTGTTGAAGATGTGACAATTGCTATAAATTCATCCCCAAGTAAACTTCTAGGTGCTCATTTTGGTTCGTCTCCTATGCTTGCCACCCTTAATGGTGGCATCTTATGTGCTAAGGCTTCGATGTTGCTTCAGGTATATGATCTAACCAGATTGCTTTCTGTTTTTCTGTTTCTTTTCTTTTTTCTGACTTGTTTTATTGTTTGTTTTTTAAGAATGTCCCTCCCGCATTGCTTGTTAGATTCTTAAGGGAGCACAGATCTGAGTGGGCTGACTGTGGTGTTGATGCTTATTCTGCTGCATCTTTGAAAGCCAGCCCTTATGCTATTCCTGGTATAAGATCTGGCAGCGGCTTCCTTGGTGGCCAAGTCATCTTACCTCTAGCGCATACTGTGGAAAATGAGGAGGTACCCCAGAAAGTCCTATATAAGTCTAATGAATTGTGTTATTATATACGTAGAGTTAATGACCCTGTTTAAATGCCAGTTTTTGGAGGTAATTCGCCTGGAAGGACACGGGTTCTGTCCTGATGAGATCTTCTTTGCAAGGGACATGTATTTATTACAGGTAATATATCACCTTTATTTAATGCAACACAGTGCCTCATTACACCCGTTTTATTAACAACTGCAAGTTTTTTTTTCCAAAACAGCAATGCAGTGGTATTGATGAGAATGCTGTGGGTGCTTGTGCACAATTGGTGTTTGCTCCTATTGATGAAACATTTGCCGATAATGCTCCTCTTTTGCCTTCTGGTTTCCGGGTCATACCTTTGGATGCTAAGCAGGTGGATTGCCTCTGCCCTCACTTTAACTTCTCAATCTTGACCAATTGCTGATTTTACTTTTGTTCCCATAATCACAGGATGGACCAGGTGGTGCAACTAGAACTCTCGACCTTGCATCCACTCTTGAAGTTGGCTCTGGGGCAACGACTGGATCAGTTGGTGAAACTGCTTCCAATTCATACAATCTGAGATCAGTCTTGACAATTGCCTTCCAGTTTACATATGAAAACCATCTCCGAGAAAATGTTGCTGCAATGGCTCGCCAATATTTACGGAGTGTAGTTGCTTCTGTTCAGAGAGTTGCCATGGCAATTGCACCCTCTCGCCTCGGTCCCCAACTCGGTTCAAAGCATCCACCTGGATCTCCAGAGGCTCTTACTTTAGCCCGATGGATCTGTCAGAGTTACCGGTAGATCCTATCTTTCAGTTTACTTGCTTGAGACAGTTGTGGTTGCCAATTTTTAATTCTTTTCATTTTTGATTTTTTCCCTTTCAGATCACATACTGGAGTTGACCTTCTTCACTCTGAAACCCAATCCGGTGACTCGTTGCTGAAACTTTTGTGGCACTACTCTGATGCGATTATCTGCTGCTCTTTTAAGTCCAACGTAAGCGAAATTCTGCATCAATTTATCGTTTATTCTGTTGCAATTCATTCCATCCAAATCCTCATTGCAACACTTGTTCTTTTGTAGACTTCTTCTCCCTTATGCACCTTCGCCAATCAAGCTGGTCTCGATATGCTGGAAACCACACTGGTCAATTTGCAGGACATAACCCTCGACAAGATCCTCCATGAAAGTGGACAGAAGATACTCTTCTCTGAGTTCCCCAAGATTATGCAACTGGTACTGATGCATCTCATTCGTTTGCCTTTCTATAATTGTTACAAAACCAATCTTGTCCTCATCTAGAACTTGGAACTTCTTTCAGGGATTTGCCCATCTGCCTGCTGGTGTCTGTTCGTCAAGCATGGGACGTCCGATCTCCTACGAGCAAGCCATCTCATGGAAGGTCTTGAACGAGGAGGATTCATACCACTGCCTGGCCTTCTTGTTTGTAAACTGGTCTTTCGTTTAGCTCAGTTTATGTTGCTTAGGTAACACCTGAAAACCTTATCATATATGCTATTATTGCCATATCTAATGTATCTCTTGCTTTTTGGGGATGGCCTGACTAGAACATGGCCACTGTGGTTGGATGTTGATGTTCTAAGTTATATCATGTACCTGGCAAAACTTGAATAGCCTTTTGATGCTATATATGTTGGTTGATTGTACGAGTGGATAAAATGTGTCTCATCTCTTTGCCGTGTTATACCAGTCCTTTACCTTTGAATGTGTATGATGCTTTTGTCTTTTTATCTGGTGAGAAGGCTGTTTCATGTATAAAGTTGAATAGTTTTGACGTGGATTGCTCCTCCCAGTATATATCCCATATCGATATCAGACACACACACACACGCTTCTCTCCTTTCCATAGGGGTAGTTCACCCTGTATGCCTCAATGTTGAAGCAAATCCCTACATGCCAGCAGGAATACTAGTTTGAACTATGAAACAATTAAACATAGGGGGAGTGCAGTTAAAACGTATGTTTGTACTGTTCTGGTATTGGTTTTGTCTGGTTCCCTGTTGTCGTTCGAATAGTTTTTAGTGGTGGGTGAAAAAGCTGACCTTCAATTGAGAAGGTTGTCTTTACTGAAGCTGACCTTCAATGTTAGATATTAAACAACCAATATTATTTATCGTAGAACTTAATTACGTGCTTTGCTCCCAATGAATTAGCAAAGATTTTTTCCTTCTGAAAATTGCCAAAGTTCAGTGATTAATACACATTCTAAATAGGATGACAACAGATAAATTGTTGCTCGATGAGATAAAGCATGATGTGCACTTTGATGATTTAAATTTGATTATTAAAGATATTGTATGATTATTGAAGATAATTATTTTAGGTGGAGGGGGGTTGGGGGGGAAAGGAAGGGTTAGGGGGGTCATAGGGGGAAAGGGGGATGCTCTTATCAAGGAGATTTTCTTTCAAGGGAAGAGATAATATATTGATCATCTTGAGTTCTCATCTATTTTATTTTTGCTGCAAATTGGGGAAGATACTTGCACATAGCATGAAGGTATGTGGATTTACAAGGTTCACCGTAACTGGGTTACATCTTTAGTCGGTGGTGATCGAATTTCACTATCTGTAGAGAGAAGAAAGTCTAGAGGAGACATAAGGAGAGTTTATATATTACTCCCATATAGATGGATCTTTGATAATAGAAATAGAACAATTAATAAAAAAATTACGTCGCTCATAGTGCATACTTCAATGATGGGTATGTTATGACATGAGGGGATGCATAAAATAGTTCTTCAACTTATGTCGGTTAGGATTCAAGGAATATCAACAATTATAATCATATTATGACAATGTTACTTTGGCAAGAGACTGTCATGTTGGTCAGGATAAGTGCTTCATCACTTATGAACGAGTTTCCATGAAGGTGGATAATTTGGACAAGATAATTACTTCATCACTTATGAATGAGTTTCATGAAGGTGGATATTGATGTTGCAGATTATGTAGGTCATTTAAGTTGCGTGGTTCAATCATATACTTCTATTGAGACAAGAAAGGACGCTAGATCATTGATTGCTTGGGATGTTATTAGAAGAAACAATGAAGAGATGGAGAAAGAAGAATATTTCTGATTTAGATTCATGCCAAGAGGATTGCAATTTGTGAGAGGGACTTGCTAGCCTACAAAAAGGGTTATGAAGGCGAATTTATGATGTTATATGAAATTGACTTGCTGAGATTACGTGTTCTATTTAGAGAAGATTTCATCACTCACCATACATGCGATGATGACACAACCCAAGTGCAATGAAGAGATGTTGAACATTTCGAAGGAGTTGGATCATTGCTATTTTTCATGTTTGATAACTTTAAGATGTGTCAGACGCATGCCTATATCAAAAAAGAATATGATATCCTTGGAACGATTGAGTGACAAGGATAACGAGTTACCATTAATTGAAGGTGGAGTTCTCAGAGTAAGCAGAGAAGAATATACACGACGTTTCGACGAACACGGATATCTAACATGATATAAAAGCTTAAGGGAAGGGTTTTGACAGGTAATAAAAGCGATTACGTGCCCTTCAATCATGAGGGTTTTGGTGCCATGTCAAGAGGCACGATACTGATTGTGGAAGCTTGCATAAGAGGAGACATACTGAAGACATTGATGAGAGAGGGTTGCAAAACATAGAGGAGATAAGTTCATGCAAGAGAAGTTTGCAAAGGATGAGATATATCAATGCAAACTCAAGCCGATTGAGATTAGGGTTATGAAATTATTGATCGGATTGGGGATCCTTGAATTAAAACTTCCAAATCTAACCATGCAATGATACCATTGTAGCAACTGCACTACTTCACCAATGTGGTGATATTAGTGAATTGGATACAACTAAGTCGGCCGAAACCCTAATATGTGGGCCCATATCCCCTACAGTGCAAGCGCATATTGATGAGCCTGCACTGCATGCACGTCACCCCCGCACGCCATCGGTACTACACACCTCAAAAGAGAGGAAGCCTTCACACCCTCCTTTCTCGGCCTTTGAATTTAACAAACCCACACCCTACGAATCTATTTTAATAATAATAATATTGTGTGTGTATATCTTAATGTCGTTATCGAGAGGGAGAGGGAGAGGGAGAGGGAGAGGGAGAGAGAGAGAGATTCGCGTGACAGGAGGGCATATCTCTTGGCGTGGCGACATGACATGTGAGGGAGGGAGGGAGGCTACGAGGGCCCCCTGCGGCCTGCGGGCTACGCCTTTCCATAAAGCAACGCCCCCTACCCTAAAATGGACAACAGTGGACGTCCCTTCTTCGGCGACATGTGAACCCATCAGATATCGAGCATGTTTATCTATGTATGTACATGTGCCTGCATCTGTATACGATGTGTTTATACACATATATATCTCTTTCCATCTCTGGAGATCCCTTCTTGTCAAGTAGAGGATGGGTTTGAATTGCAGTTTTGCAGAAGCACGGTGAAGACCTGCCCATCTCACCCATGGAGATGGAGTGGCCCTCCTCTCTCTCTCTCTCTCTATACCTCCTCCCTCGGGCCTTTGATGCGAGTTGGTGGGTATGGGGTACTCTTTACCGGTCCCAGCGCAGTATTGAACGTATCTTTATTCTCATGCACTATTTTTTATGTAGACACAGGTGTCGTACTATTGTTTCAAGGCTAGTTGGTTTGTTTTGCCCCTTTAGTCATTTGTGTGTATACTCAAATGAAAAATTAATTATAGAGTTAATTATATTATGGACTTGATTTCAATGTTGTACTTGACTGATGTGACAATGTGCTACTTGATTTTGAATATTTGTTTCAATGTGATTTTGAGTAGATGTGATTTAAGGTTAGAAAAAGATCAAACAATCAATTGAGTTTCAATAACCAAGGACTACATTGAGATAAATATTAAAGACACATTGTACCTTTTAAAGTTCATGTAGGACGATAGACACATAGTTCATGAACTTTTGTGTACTTTACTCTTAATTATATTGTAATTATTACATTGATATTACATGTTTTGTGTAATTCACTATTGTCTGGAATGGTGTAATTTTTCGTGCTGAGAGGTTATATGTTGAGAATGTAGTCCATCATGCTCGAACTCTCCTCAAGTCCTGACCGTTGTAATCGTTTCTGTTAATTTAATTTAACGGGAAGGACACCTACACGTGTTCCCCCCTTTATGACTTAAAAAAATATTACATGTTTTGAATATTCAAACTCCTGGCCCATTCCATAGATAAATAAGGAGGAATAAGGGGTGAGATAAGGTGGAATATGACATTATTTCTGTTCGTCTGGATTGATAAAATAATGGAGAACAATGAGGAATAATGATAGTACGGCTCTCCATTTGGTTAGCACATGAGAGATAATGAATAATGTTTGCAAGTTAATGGATAACGAGAATAATGGAAAAGGGGAAGGGGAATAAGGGTGGGTTGGTGGGTGGAAAGAATACCCCTGTTAATTTGTCGAAATTAACGTTTGATTTGATCGTTGTAGTCGGTTAATTTAGGGTTGATCAAAAATCACTATTTTAATTATTATATCAATTAAAGCGAGCAGTCAACTTTTTTTACTTGGAAAGTTCAAGATCGAACTCATGAAGGCAATTGTCTCCTTAGGTTGATTTATAGTCGATCTCGAGGTTAGGTTTTCAAAGAGGTATTTTTTATTTTTAAATGCAAATAATAAGTGAATGCAATTATGGTAAAATTCAAGGGTTAAATTGCAAATTTTGATAAAATGAATTCCAAAAATCATCAAACTTGGCTAGAATATGAAATATGATCAAATCAGGCTACTGTAATTTTTTGAAATTTTTGGATGCAAGATGAATAAATAATGAATTTATGAATGCAAGAAGTGTGATTTTCAACAATTAATTATAATAAATATTTTCAACAATTAATTATAATAAATATTAAATCTAATTATTTTTAGAAAATAAAATTATCTAAGATATATCACTAGTTAATATATCTCAGAAAATTCTAAACCCTAAAAATTTTGAATTTAATACCTATTAAAAATTAATTAGATAAATATACAAAATGATTTTATTGAGTAAAATATATATGCAAATGCAATTATTTTTTATCGCAATGTAAATGGCAATTAATTCTTTGATCCATGAATTTTTAGCAATTTTTCAAGCATTGGTTAATTAACTATGAATTTATAAGCACAGAATGAGCAAAATATGTAAGATCCCACAATAATAATTATTAAATAACCACATATGATAAATATATGAAGCCAATTTCAAATGTTACGAATTAATGCTAGAATAAGATGCTATTTTTAGAATAATAAAATGATGTCAAAATGAGGTTCAAATGATAGAATAAAGCCAGGGTTCTTTATGCAATTTACAATGATAAAATAAAATAAGAGAAATGCAAAGAGAAAGACCTAATATCAATTATCAAGAACTCCGAGGGTGAAGATGCAAAATTCCAAGCAGTCACGTACAAAGCATGAGACCTCTGTGCTAGGGGCATCTTTGGATATATGCAGAACTGAGGGGTCTCCTTTGAAATTTCCTCCTTCCCCACGTGCCGATCACGTGCTGCGGGGTGTGCTTAATATGCTGATGTTTCTGCAATTGTTCCCACCCCACGTGCTTAGCACATGCGAGGAGGAATTGGGGCTGTCGTGGAGATAACACTTGCCATGGAGGCGTTGAAGCTCGTGTGTCGCAGGTGATTGCTGCAAGGCGACGAACGACGATGGCTGGACGGGGATTGAGGATGGTTGCCGCGGTGGTGCGAGGCGGAGGTCGAGCCGCTATGCGGCTGAGTGACCCTAGGTTGGCGTGGTTTCTGAAGAGCAGCAACTGTAGGTTGATGACGAGGCAGAGAAGCTTTATCCTTGGCGTGGCTTAGTGGTGGTCGCTAGCGTGCATGCACATCATGCGATATGAATGATCGATGGTGGCGTGAGGAGCGACTACAAAGAGCAGGTGATTTGAGAATAATGGACTCTCTTAGGAGAAAGTGATCGACGCAGAGATCCCTCCTAGAAGATGAGCTCCATATAAAGGAGTTTTGCTGATGAAGGGACCCGCTGGAGCTGAACTTCGTGAAAGGGGACACTGGTGTGATGCAGATGAAGCTTTGGCATTGTCTCAGGAGTTCTAGCCTGGAGGTTGGTCAGCGTAGGTGAAGATGGTGGAGGATGATGGCGACGAATGCGAGGAGACGGTAGCATAGCAGTTGGATGCGTGTAGGATGCTGAGCCGAAAATCCCACAAGATCCGAGTAGGGATAAAATAAATCAAAGGTCGTTGTGACCCGGATCTCGCAGATCGAACTCAACAAGAAAAAGAGACCACCAGATCAAAAATAATCAGAACTGAAATCCGAATAAGCGGTCTTCGTTATTTATTTAACCTGGTATAGCGACCAGGGTCGAACTCAAGGAGCACAGATTGGCCAGATCGACCTACGAAGTAGTCGAAAAGAATAAAAAAAGATAAAATGTATTTTTGGTGGATTTTATGTATTTTTATTTTTTTGTGTTTTTAATTATAAATGAAATATAAGAAAAGAGATAACAAGGACAAATTCCACAATTTATTAAACAATAAAAAATGCTCAGAAAATTCAAATAAAATTATTTTTGTGTTTTAATATTTTTAAGTATTTTTCGTAATTTTCTCAAGATTTTCTGATTTTTAGTTGATTTTATAAAAATCGAAAAAGGGGAAAACAACGAATCAGTGTGCAGCCAAACTTGAAAGGGTAATTAAAAATATATAATTAGCATCTTAAAATATGAAGACAATTTTTATGAAAACTAGATATGAAAACTAAGCTACAGAAAGAGATTTTGCATTTTTTTATATTTTATGGAATTTTTAAGAATTTTTATAAGATTTTTAGGGTTTTGTGATTTTTAGGAATTTTATAAATCCAAATGACAAAAAATTGGACAGAGACTCAAAAACAATTAATAAACAATTCCTATTTTTTTAGAATTTTCAGTTTTTCTATTTTTAGTTGCTTTTCTAGTTCAAACAATAGCAAAAATGATGGTTTTTGATTTTTTTTAAATAGCAAAAAGTAATAAAAATGTCCCAAAAATTGAGTGAAATTTTTACACAGTAGCAGGAGCCACGTGTCCAAATTTCATTTGATTTGGATTCTATATTTTATTTAATAAAAACAAAAGCAACAGCACACACAGGGGCCTATACGCAATAAAAAAAGTTTAAGGCTGAATGAATAACAAGTGCGAAAACTATAAGGGTATTAGTGCAAAAACTGCATCAAATCCACACATGTCCAATACTGTGCGCACATGGGCATAAATGCAATATTCAAAAAGTAAATTTCAATCTAGAACAGTTACGAAACCCCCAGCCCCAAACATGCAATTTGCCCACAATATCACGTGCCTAACACGTGGTTCACATTCACAGGGGCCAAAGTGTAAATCCTATTTTTTAAAATACAAACTGTAACATCCAAAAACCATAGGATCAAATGCAAAAGGTCCATACAATCACGTGTCGAAGCACGTGTCTCACGCAAACAGGGACTAAATAGCAAATATTCTAAACGATAGGTCCAAATATGAAAAATAACCAAGTGTGCACATTTATTTCATAGACTAAATAAAAGCTAAATAAAACTGCAGGGGTATTGGCGCAAGTTACCCAGCCGAGGCGCATAAGGGGCGCGTGCGTGCCAAGTGTCGAGCTGTGGATGGCGGCGGATGACGGTCCGGATGAAGCCCTCTGGAGAATCCAACTATGCTGGCGCGAGGGCGAACATGGGGGGAAAGTGGCCGTCAGATCATGGATCTGACGGTCTGACAGTGGCAGACTACGTGCGGCTGTGATGAAGACTGGCACGAAAGGGCGATCCGACGGCTGCGAGAGGATCTGGAAGAACTTCTCCTGGGTGAGCTTCTTCGACTAGCTGGGGGGAATCCCAGCATCCGATGGAAGATCGGAGAGGTGGGTTCTCCTCGCGATGGCGTTCTGCGTCGGGTGGTGGACTCCGATGAAGGCCACAATGGTCGGATCCTCCGGCGAGGGAGGAAGGACCTAGAGCAGCTCCAGCGAAGGGTGGAAACACGTCCAAGGGGAGTCTCCCACGCTTATTGACCTGCAGAAAGTAGCTCTTGCTCGGAGGGATGCTCTGGCATAAGTTATTGGCAAAATGAAGAAGAGAAGCGGCGTGGATGGGCTACGGGGGGTTCCGGCAAAGGTGATTAATGGAACCCGACTCGATCTGGGCTCAGATGGTCCAGCTCAAGGTGATCAGATCGCGTAGGGAAGGTGGCTATGGGTCGAGCAGTCGATCTATACAGCTAAGATGGACTGGCGGGACTCCGGCCATTGGGGCGGAGCTGGAAGGTGAAGATCGAATCTAGATGATGAAAAAGCCTAAAGGATTACCTGATGGTTGGAGTCGACTGTGAAGGAGACACTGGTTCTCCGGTGGTCTTCGCCTCGATGGAGCGTCGCCTCCAGAGGCTCGGGCTTCGCCGGCGGCGGAGCACGACGACGATGGTCGCCGGACCTGGGCTACGCACCTCCAAATCCTCACTCAAATACTCGCACTCACTCGCTGTCACTCAAGGAACACGGTGAAGGTCCTGGGAGTCAAAGACGAGAGCCAATGGTGCGTGAAATGTGTGGCGGAGGTGAGACTATATAGTGCAGGGGTCCGACAGAGATGGAGTAGGGCAACGAATCTTGGAGCTCGGATCCCTAGGAAAGATGGCGAGGATGTATCCTGGATATGACGATGACAATCAAGGCCCCGGGTTCGAGGGAATGGTGGTCGGATCACACCTGGAAAAATAGGAGAAGATCGGGTTGTCACGCGGATCCGGGTGTAGAGTGGTCCAGGGGAGAGTTGACCGGGGGTTAACATCCCCCGTGGACCAATCTGATTATTCATTTTATTAATTTATTATAAATTCATTTTAAAATAGAAAATGATTTTATTTGAAAATATTTTCAACATGAAAAATGTTTATTTATTTTCAAAGTATTTTTAGTGAATTTTATTTATTTTTTTTGAAAAATAAATTACGTATTTACATTATATTATTATTATATACATGTTTGTATACTTATGTATTTTTGAATTTTATTTTTATTATTTTATTTATGTGCAATTATTCTCATTTTATATTTTATTTATTTATATCATAAAATAGTGAATATAAAAAGATTTTTATTGGATTTTTATTAATTATTTACAAAGGTAAAATAAATAAACCTGTTATTTAATGTACATGGTATATATGCACTGATGAGAGAGAAATTATTTATTTTTATTTTTATTTTATTTTTCCCATTTTTATTTTATTTTTATAAATATGTACAAAATATGGGAAACACATAAATATTTTTATTTTTAGAAAATAAAATATTTACACAAAGAGGGGGTTTTATACAATGCTGAGTCACCCTATCTCTCTCTACTTATTTTATTTTGCGGTCAGGCCCATGTTGAGCCCTCCCTTGGGTTCAGGTCACTCAATATTTATTCTAAATATTTCCCTCTTTTTCTTTATTTCTTTATTCCTTTATTTTTGTGTAAAAACATGTTAATTATAGCTATTTACATGATGCATGCATTTTGACAAATTATTGTATTTACAAATATTTACATGGTCTTTTACCAAGGTTTCTAGCAAAAATAAAGGAATAAAGAGTGATGAATGAGCATTCATCACCCCCCTATACTTTACTTTTGCTAGTACCTTAGCAAACACTTGTTTGAAAAAGAAGTGCAAAAGAAAAAGAAAGAAAAAAACAGAAAAAGAGGATAAATCAAGGTTGATTATTAAACTTTCCTTCATTAAATTGAATATGGAGCTCAGTCAGACCTTTGGATTATTAATTTGTCGGAACCTTATTTGGACTTAAGCTTAAAACTTAACAGCCTCTAAGTTCCACCAATTTATGGTCAAGACTCCTCAATAAACCAGATCAGAACAAGTCTACATACACAAACTCTAATGACCATGAATCTTTCCTTGTACTGTGTAGGTGATATATAGCTCCCCACTCAGAAGTGACAAAGAAACAACCTCCCTCAACCTGGTAACTCTAACGCCTCGATCTAGCAACTCTTTCCTCGAGGAGCGGGGTATTCCCTTCTAAGTTCAAGTACAACCGGCTCAAGAAGAGGGGGAGAGAAGAGAATGGACCATGACCAGTGTAGCCATGTATCCTTGGGAGCTCTAACCAGTGTAGCTGAGTCTCCCGCTGCAAGCTTCATGAGATGGTCATGTATAACATAAGCTTTACTTTATTTGACTATATACACTCCGGTGGGATTATTAAATTTTCAATCCGACCCACCACTTTTTTGGAGTTTTTCTTTTTGCACATTTTTTTGATGTGCATATGTACAACATATCTACATGGTGCATCATATATACATAAGGAGTTTTTCCTCTTGAGCCAGTAGACTATCCCTATTTTGAAGATTTATTGCAACCCAGAACTCCTGTCTTTAGACTTCATAACCACCAGACCAAGTTGAGACACACTTCCTTCACTATAAGAAGAAGAGAGGTTCCGCCTAGAAGTACTACCCTCATATGCTACCCCAAGCCAAAGAAAACTGCCTCCTCACCACCTCATCCGTGGAGAGCTATGTGTAAAGTGCTGGTACAAGTAAAGCCATTATCTCTGAGAGTCATGCGTGTGTTGTTAAGTGCTCTACTTAGGCTCATCAAGATGACATATGCTGATAGCCTAGTGGACCCAAAGAATTAAGTCCCAATGGACCTGAAAAGTCTTAATCCAAAGCTCTATAAGGTTCCTCTTACAATTAGGTGGATTAAGGTCTTAACCAAGCTCCATTTTCTAATTGATTCCAGGCCAGTTTAAATGTCAACTATGATTTGGAAAAAACTGTGCAAGTATTTACAAAGATGCAATTTTACAAATTTTTACACATGTGCAAAATTTTTAAAAAATGTTTGAAAACATGGATGTGTGCATGAATGCGAAATTTTACAAAATATTTACAAAGATTTACACAAGGTTTTTGCAAACTTTTGATTTTCAAAACATTTTACAAAAAATTTGTACTATATACATAATTTTGATATGAAAATATTTACAAGCTATTTACACAAATCATTTTTACAATCATTCTTTCAAAATAATTTTTATAAATAAATAAGTATGCGCAAGAAGAATTTTATGTACGAGGATTTTTTTTTTAAATTTTTATGAATTTTTAGCCATTTTATTTATTAACACACTCACACAAAGTACGAGTTACGGCTAAAGTATATATGACATATATACGACACCCCCCGATACTTAGCTCGAACGATGTCCTCAGAGTGATCAAGAGCGATGAAGAAGACATAACTCGTGCTTCGTATAGGGACGTGAAAAGGAATGGTATATATAACCACGAATCAAAGAATAGAATGAAGAGGACTCGGTGTTTCCCCCTATACTTAGGATCAAGTAATCCTAAGTATAGCAAGCTGTACATGAAGGGAAATCCGAGTGGAAGGATGTACATGGTCTACCCCCCATACTTAGGGTAAAATATCCCTAAGTATAGGCAACAAACTAGAGGTAGAAAGAATCAATAGAATACCCGAGAGTCCTGCACCCCCCATACTTAGGGTAAAGTACACCCTAAGTATATCATAATCGTAAGATGAGAAAGGGAGAGGGACTAAAGAATAGAGTGATATGGACAACTGGATCTATACAAGTCGGAAGAACAATGATAATCAGGCATGAGATGAAATAGATATGAGTCAAGAGACCACATCTCACGCGAAGTGAATCGGGGCAACGTCAACGACCCGCGGCTCATGATCTAGATATGGCTTGAGCCGCTGGCCGTTAACACGAAAGGTAACATAGAAGACAACTCAGATATATCAATACTCCCTTGTCATGTACCTTTCTAACCAAATAGGGTCCCTTCCATTTGCTCTGTAGCTTCCCTGGTAGACGAAGCCTAGCATCAAACAACCATATTCTCTGTTCTGGCTCAAACTGCTTGTGGCTGATATGAGAATCATGCCACTCCTTCACTCTCTCCTTATACTATAGGCTGTTTGAAAAGGCTGTATCACGAAGCTCCTCCAGAGCTGCTAACTCTACCCTCCTATGATCTCCTACACTCTCTGGATCCAAAAGTATATCAGTAACAACCCAAAGTGACCTATGTCTCAGCTCAACAGGTAAATGGCAGGTCTTGCCATAAACGAGGCGAAAGGGAGATGTACCCAAAGGAGTCTTGAAAGACGTCCTATATGCCCACAAGATCGAGTCCAAAAGCTGTGACCAATCCTTTCGGTCAGGGCGGACGACTTTCTGCAATATAGTCTTGATCTCCCTGTTCGACACTTCAGCAAGGCCATTCGTCTGAGGGTGGTATGGAGTGTCTACTCGATGGTCTATGCTGAACTCGCTAGCAAGGGCCTTTACCTTATCGTTGACGAAATGAGACCCCCCATCAGATATCAACACACGAGGTACCCCGAACCGTGAAATAATATTCTTCCTCAAAAATCTACAAACAATCCTAGCATCTACGGTTCAGGCGGGGATGGCCTCAACCCAACGACACATAATCCACGACCAGCAGAATGTACTCAAATCCCTGACTCCTAGGGAATGGACCCATGAAATCGATGCCCCATGTGTCAAAAACCTCACAGAAGTGTATGGGCTGCATCGACATCATATCACGCTGTCCACAAGTGCCCATCCTCTGACAGTCAGTACACCTCTTCATGAACTCATCAGAGTCCTTGAAGAGAGTAGGCCACCATAGGCCGGACTGGAGCACTTTCTGTGCCGTTCTCCTCCCAGAGTGATGTCCTCCTGCCTCAAGCTTGTGGCAGTAAGTAAGGACGCTGTGGTGCTCCTCATGAGGAATGCACCGACGCTAGATACTATCCCTTCTTTCATGATAAAGGACGGGATCCTCCCAATGGTAAAACTTGGCCTTCGCGAGGAAGGTCTCAAGTTTCTGCCTGGGCCAATCTTGTGGAACTTTCTTGGCGACAAGATAGTTCACAATATCGACATACCATGGGAGAGAGGCGATAGCAAGGATCGCCTCATCTGGGAAGGCCTCACAAATAGGCTCAGTCTGCTCAGAATCCTCAAGATACTCCAATCGGGAGAGATGATCCACCACTACATTCTTGACTCCAGGCTTATCCTTAATCTCTATATCAAACTCCTGGAGTAGAAGGATCCATCTGGTCAATTTGGATTTGGCATCCTTCTTTACCATGAGGTACTTGATGGCGGTATGATCAGTATAGATGGTCACTCTAGATCCAATGATGTAAGATCTGAACTTATCTAGGGCGAAAACTAGGGCTAGCATCTCCTTCTCAGTGACTGTGTAGTTCCGCTACGCGGCATCCAATGTACGACTAGCATAGTGAATAGCAAAGGGGACTCCATCCCTCCTCTGTCCCAGTACGGCCCCCACGACAAAATTGGAGGCGTCCGTCATTATCTCGAATGGGAGAGACCAATCAGGTGGCTGGAGAACAGGAGCCTCTACAACACGATTCTTGAAAGTCTCAAACGACGATAGATACTTATCATCTACGAGGAACTCGATGTCTTTCGTCAGCAGATCAGTCAACGGTCAGGCAATCCTACTGAAATCATGAATGAAGCATATGTAGAAACCGACGTGCCCCAGAAAAGACCGTAACTACCGTAAGTTGGACGGTGGATTGAGTTTTCTAATGACATCCACCTTGGCCGGATCAACCTCCATGCCCCTGCTGGAGATGATATGATCAAGCACCGTCCCCTGAGTCACCATGAAGTGACTCTTCTCCCACGACAACACGAGGTGAACCTCAATGCATCGTTGAAGGACTCGGTCTAGGCAGTCAAGACAAGAATCAAATCCGTCGTCGTAGACCGAGAAATCATCCATGAAGACCTCCAAGCACTCCCCCACCATGTCCGAAAAGATGGACAGCATGCATCTTTGGAATGTTGTTGGAGCGTTGCACAATCCAAATAGCATGCGTCTGAAAGCATATGTCCCGAAGGGACAGGTGAAGGTAGTCTTGTCCTGGTCCTCGGGCGCAATGGCCACCTGATTATAGCCGGAGTACCCATCCCAGAAACAATAATGGCTCTTCCCTGCCGGCCTCTATATAATCTGATCAATAAAGGGCAGGGGGAAATGATCCTTCTTGGTGTCCTGGTTCAATCATCTGTAGTCCACACATACCCGCTAAGAAGTGGGTACCCGGGTAGCGATCTCCTCTCCGGACTCACTAACAACTGTGGTGATGCCCGTCTTCTTGGGCACCACATGCAATGGACTGACCCACTTGGAGTCGGAGATGGGGTAGATAAAATCGACACTCCACCATTTCGAGATCTTCTTCATGACAACCTCTCGAAGATTCGGGTCCAGCCGCCGCTGGAACTCATGCGACGGCTTTGCCTCCTCCTCGAAATAGATATGGTGGGAGCACAGGGTTGGACTTATCCCCTGGAGATCGGCTACACTCCATCAAATCCCCTTGCGGTTCTTTTCAAGAAACCCCATCAGACGAGATTCCTGCTCTCCAGTCAAATCAGCGGAGATAATGACTAGTACATCTAATGCTCACCCACAAGGAACCTATACTTCAGCGACGACGGTAGCGGCTTTAGCTCTGGACAAGTAGGTGCTGGCGGATCTGGCCTCTGAAAAGTCTGAGTGAATGCTGCCAAATCTGCATGGGAGATTGAGAACTCTCGCTCACAATCTGAATCTGGCAAAGGCTGCTCTACTGGACTGTCTCTGCTCTGCATGGGATCAGCCTCCTCCCTAGCTATAGGCTCAGTATAAGTTAGACATGGTATCAAATCATCAAACTCTGCCCGATCAATATCTGACTTCGAGGGATCTATATCGAACTCACAAAAATATGCCTCGCGATCGGGAACCGACTCTGCTGCATGAGATGTATCCTGGACCAGGAATGCGCTCTCCAAGCTCTCCTCTGTTAGCATCTCTGTGTCAGTGAACTCTGAAGGTGAGAGGATGGCCTGTGCGACTGGATCTGCCCAAACTGCCTCGTCATCTGTAATCACAAAGTTACAGTCCTGGTGGATGTCTCGCCCTACTTCTGTCATCTGTTCTGAATCGGAAGTCATCTCTGAGCACGCTCAATCCCTAGCTCTAGTCTCCTCGACCGTCTCTATTTGTATACTCTCTCCCTCGACGCGAAAATATACCTTCTCGCTATCATGGTCGGACACTGCCTTGGCTGTGGCCAAGAACGGGCGTCCTAGAATGATCGGGAGTCACGGACTCAGGGATCTCCATGTCCAACACAACGAAGTCCACGGGGAATTTCAGGCCCTGAATCGTGATGACAAGATCCTTCAGCAACCCCTTTGGCCTCTTGACAGATCGATCAGCAAACTTAAGGACCGTCCTGCTCTGTCGGAGAGGGCCCAACTCGAAGCGATCGAGAAGGGCTGTCAGAAGTAGGTTGATCAAAGAACCGCTCTCTAATAGTGTGTTGTCGAACCTCTGCTCATGAATGTTGCATTTGAAATACGGGGCTCCTGCATTTGGCCTCTTGGCTGGCAGACGGTTCTGAATCGTGAAACAAGTGGCACGAGTAAGCCAATGGATCTATGACTGATTGTTCCACCTCTTCCTCCTAACTGTGGTCCTGTCTCTGAGTGATCTCTAGAGTAGAGGTATATGCTCCATGGCCTCTTGTAGAGTCAGCTGTATGTGGAATCTATCTATCATCTGCTGACTGAACTCTATCTGATGGTTCTTTTTTGGATTTTCTTTTTTCTACCCCTTACCCAAATAAAGTGCCCTGGGAAAGGGGAGTACAGGGTCCTTCTCAGATGAAGGACTAGGAGAGGGTCTGACATGCTCATGAACAACAGAATCTACAAAAACGTCATCAAGCAACACATGTGGATCTGAAAATAACAAACCCTTTCCTTTATTTGCAGAAATGTCCTGAGATACATGTACAGAAGGAAAAACAACATGACTAGCAGAACTGGAGATGGTGGCCTCAATACCACCCTCAGCATCTGGACTAGCAGCATCAATACCGCGCTTTGGCTCAACAACTGCGATGGTGGCGTCAGTACCACCTCCTCTAACTGATGATGCGACGACCTCAGTACCGTCAGTGGGATCAACATCCATGGTGGCGTCAGTACCACCATCATCATCTCTCGCGGCATCAGTGCCGCGCTCCTCCTCGCCTGGCGCTCCTGAAGTGGTGTGGGATCGTCGCTCAAACGAGGCGCCTCCTACTGGCATCCTACCGCTCCTAAGTGTAACAAAATCAGCATCAAACATGTATGCAGACATATCACCAAGTGAAGCACTAGGAGTGGTAATCTCAGTGAACTCTACCTGCTCAAACTTCCTCTTGAGGTTGTTCGGGTTCGGCTCGATCTGGGCAGGGATGGCGGCCTTCCCACTCACAGTCTCCCGCATCTTCTAGCGGAACTCATCCATTTCCCGTCGAAAAGTGGCCTGCTGCTCGGTCATGAGGCAGGCTAGATCATCCAAGGCGGGGTTCTCATAGGTCAGCCCATGAGAACCTGACGGGTGGCCTCGCTAGTAGTGAGGCTGCTGCTGCTGGTGTGGGTGAGAGGGGTACTACTGATGATACTGCTGCTGCTGAGGCTGCTCACGCCTCCAAGACTGTCCCTACTGATAAGGACGAGGATGAAGGATATGGTTAGATCCTCAAGCGCATCACGGAAGCGTGAGCGTCGCATCGAATACGACGAAGAACGACTAGTCGCACTAGTTGTTCTATGCAGCGGAAATTAAAAAAATTTTCTTGCGACGAAACCACATGATCCAAGAACACTTCTCGGATCGTTTCGTCTAAACCACAAACAAGTATTAGGTTTACCTCTTGAAGCGTGGTTGCGATCGAGTCTCTAAACAAAGAGACCTCCTGTCTCAAGTCCGATCCGACGGAGGAGACGCTTGCGAGCGCGGGGATGAACCGCGTGCTTCTCGCAATCCATGTTGATGATCCAAGCGGCGGATCTCCTGATTTCGACACACGAGATCCGATGTCTTCTTCACGAGCGGGGCACGCCGAAGGAGACGGAGATCCTCGAGCAAACCATCGAGCAGCATAACGACGATGCCGCAGCGATGGAGAACCTCTCTAGGGCATCCATGGTGGACGGCCACATGAGAGAGAGAGAGAGGACGTGTAGAGAGAATGAGAGAGAGAGAGAGAGATTTGTTGCCTCAACTTGTGTGTAAAGAAGAGCAATGGGGTGCCTCTCCTTATATAGGGTTTTGGGATCCATGGATCTCAATCCATGTGTCAACACAAATCCAATGGTCCACAATAATTTGTGTTTCTTTCAATGGTCATGATTTGTTGCTAAAAACACAACAACAATTAATTTAATTTAAATTAAATATATGTTGATAAATCAACACAATTTAATTACAAAATCAATACATGGAGATAATGAAAGGAGAGAAAGCCTCCTTCCATGTGGAGAGGGGGGACGGCGTCCCTTTCCTAATGGGAGTGGTGGCCGTCCACTCTCCTCCATTAGGAAGGTGGCTATTTCACCTTTTATGTAATCTCCATTATTTGCAACAACTTTTGTTGCAAATTATTTCACAAAAAATAAATCCAATTTATTTTGTGAACATTGCAATCATGCCATTGAAAAATTGTGAATCACATTCACAACCCAAAACAAAATGTAAATTACATTTTCAATTTGATGTCCAATGTGAATCCAATTCACATTAACATTTAATTAACAAATGTAAATTACAAATAGCTCTCTCTTATATATTATAAATCACATTTATAATATATATGACTAATATGGATATTGCTATCCACATTATTCATATCCATGATAATTAAATCATATTTAATCATCTTGGATCTCTATTCTCTTGTATCCAAATAATATGAATCACATTCACATTATTTACATCTTTGATAATTAAATCTCATTTAATTATCTAAGATAACTCTCTTTATAATATGAATCAAATTCATATTACTCATGATAATTAAATCACATTTAATTATCCATTTTCTCAATGCTCGAATACATATATCAACAATAGAATTATCCATGAACTCCTTCAAGGATAATGCGCTTTCTCCGCAGATACTTGGAGATAAGGACAGGGCGATTGTATTGTTCCACGTATAGTGACATGGATATTGAGATTGTATCTCAAATCCAGATCGCGGGCCTCCCATAGATGCTTGATTAAATCAAGACCGTAAATCTAATCTTCTCATTATATCTGAATCACATTCAGATCAATGTCCAATACTTGGACCAAGATCAGATCACTTCTCTACTGAGAGGAGTCACTAAAATCCAGACCCGTTTCATCACTCCCTAGGAATGGAAGCGTCATGGTTATACAATCGTTTATGATCACATCACCCTCAGGTATTCCCAATACCTGTACATCCTGCATACTGGAAGACTCAGACTAAACCCGAAGTATTCGATCAACTTTATACTGTCTACTTCATGGTTTTATCAGTAAGTTTCTCATTCGATCATTGGGAGTCGGTATCGATCATATACTTTCCAAAATCATATATCATACCTAGGTCTTGATCATATACTTTCCAAAAGTATATATCAAACCTACAAATTCAGTCAAGCTTCCAAAGCGAGACGACCGTGCGTACGGAATTTGATTCTTCCCAATATCTCATGAGTGAGCTCATGTCTTCCGGTTCAGTAACTGAACCTGTATGATCCCTTTGAGAGATCGTATTGCTCATATGCCCTTATATGCACACCAGCTCGCCGGTGTATAGACCTTGATTAGGTCATCAACCTATTGGTCTGCCAAATGTACATACTTAGACATATAGCAACACATCTGTCTCCGGTCAGAGGATGCGTGCCTATATCATGACAGCATACGATATGGGACTTTGGTTATCTCGATCTCGTTAAGTCAACTCTTTGACCTAACTAATCTGACACCTACGAATCTCTATTCCTATGCAGAGGACCTGCATCAAGAGGTCGGTCAGATATCAGCCTTCAGAGATAAGGATTGCCATCTCCTACTCAGGCTGGAGATCATCTCTTAATAATCATTTGACGGTGCTTGATGAGTCCTCAATCTAACTCTTTAGATATTTATCCAAGCACCGGCCTCTATGATTCAATAGTTGAATCAACAACTGTATGATCATCAAGATGGCCATGGTACATAACCCTAATTGTACTAAGGGACCTATTATGCAAATTATGTATTCTTCATTTCAGATTAAGGAGTGAATTGCAATAACATTTATTGCATAATGGCTCGCCGTGGGCTCGCATTTCCAACAGAGGACCATACTGCTGGTGCTAGGATGGCTGCTGCTGTTGGTGTACTGGGGGCTGGGGTTGCTGGTGCTTCTCACGCTGCTGGCCGTACTGGCCACCCTGAACTGGAGGCTGCGAACCGGTGCCTCCGACCGACCAGCGGAATCCAGGATGGTCTCTTCGGATATCGGGCTGGGGTCGGTCGTACCAAATCCCGTTGACATCCATCAATGGCTCCAGCTCGTAGGTTGGTGGAGGAAGTACTACCAGGGGCTGATCCGGCTGGTAGACCACCATCTGAGTGTCCTGGGATGGTGGTGACTGGTAAAACTGCGGTGGCTGCTGGTACGACTCTGCCTGTACAAGGTGAACCTGTCTAGGCTGACTGGAGTGCTGGGAAGAGCTATCACTGCTGCTTGGATCTCCTCGTGACCGAAGACGAGGTTGAGAAGCCGTCTGTGCCTCCTGGAGACACATGAGTTGTGTCTTCAGGTCACTCAGCGTCTGTGCCATCTAATCCATCTGCGTGATGCCTTGGCACTGCTTCTTCTCAATCAACTCGATCCGGTCCGGCTTCTCGCTGATGATGCCCATGTCTGCGGCTATAGACTCGGCCTGTGCGGTTGCCGCGGACGAAGTAAAAGGACCGACATCGACCCGTGCTATCCTCTGGTACTACACGGCCTGTGGCTGGGGACGTCCCTGAGTGTAGAGGCGGATCTGGGACATCACTCTATAGTTCTCGGCCATCTCCTCATAGATGGTCTAGACCTGATCCTCATCCTTGGCGAAGTAGGAACCGTCACAAGAAGCATTCACCAGGCCCTGCAGCTCTGGTGTCAGTCCACAGAAGAAGCTTTGAACTTGGTTCGGCTTCATGATGTCGTGGTGCGGGCATTTATCTGTAAGCTCTCTGAACCTCTCTCATGCCTCATGAAACTGCTCGTTGGGGAGCATGGAGAAGTTGCTGATCAGGGCCCTTGCTGCATTGGTCCGCCCGAGTGGATAGTACTTGTTCAAGTACTCGGTGCAAAGCTGCTCCCAGGTGTACACAAATCTCCCCAAATGCTTCAGCCAGTTGGCTGCTCTGTCATCGAGGGAGAAGGAGAAGGCAATCATCCTGATGGTGTCCTCGTCCACTTGTCGATCGTGGACGGTGCTGCAGATCATCTTGAACTCCTAGAGATGTAGATGGGGCTCCTCAGTGGTGAGCCCACAGAAGCGGGGGAGGATCTGAAGTGTTTGTGGGGGGAACTTGAAGTCCTCCATGATCGCCGGAAGAACCACCCACCGGTGTGTAAGTGTCGATCCAGGGTTGTGCAACTCCCGCATCGGTCTCGGCTGCTCTGCCGTCTGAACTGGATCCTCGAGCTGATCTGGATCTCTCTCTCCCGCGGCTCACGACTGCTCTCGTGCTGTCCTCAACCTCTCCATCTCTCTCCTCATCTCCACCATGAAGGCCCTTTGATCCCGTATCTGGCGCTGCATCGTCTCTAGGGAAGCCAACAGGGTGTTGTTGATCGCACCCTTGTCTAATACGTAAGTCATTGTCTCTGGTCTGGGACCATCTGTGTGCTCCTCGCTGCTGGCCATGGTCTCTGCAAAGGCAAAAGACCCAAACTCAGGTGCCGATAAATCATCTGTCTGCTGTCTCGCATCTGGCACTGGTATCTCCGGACTGGTGGAAGTGTGGTCAAGGGGGAACAGGGCGGAATCTAACTTGGGTTCGGAGTGGCTCTCACGAACCAACCTAGATGAACGGGCTGGAGTGCTAAAAAGCGGTGCAGCCAAAGGCTGCCTAAGAGACCTCCTACCCATCATCTTGATCTGGCGAGTCAGGCGGATGAGATCTGGAAACACACAAGATGAGCAAACAAACCCCCGGTTCACCTACTCAACACAAAACTGAAGACCGTAAAGGTTCGGTTAATTATCTTGTCAATTTTTATTTAGGTGATAATGTCAGAATATCAGAGCAGTTACGCGAGTTGATGGGAATCCAATCCGTCTACCATATTGTCCCGTATAAAAGTTCGGTAGTCTAATCGGGGTTCGGATGTGGCTCCAGCCTAGTGTGCGGGTTGCTCTCTCGCTCATCCAAACCAGACAATGAGGGGGTTGATCTCCCCAAGACAAGTTTTTATGTGAGGCGTCTTTCAGGGTCAAGTGTGTTTAGCAGTCCCAATTTTATACTTTTTCTTTTTAGGTATTTTTCAAGAAAACAACGCCTAACGAATTTTTCGCTTCTCCTGATTATTTAAGTCTGAAAAAAGGAGGGGAAGACGAAAAAGCCGATGCACGATAAAATCAATGATGCATGCAGAGTAAGTGATGCGTACCTGACTCCAGCAGTCTACATGCAAGATGATCCACGTATAAAGTAAAGATCGAAAGTAAACTACCTATATGATGCACGAGAATCCGACCCTAAACGAAGCAATTTCTACACGTAAAGCATAGTAGCCGGGTAATCAAACCTAAGTCCGGAGTCCTATCTTGGGAGCCACTCGGTTTCCGCCACAATGGATCCTGCACGCGCTGTATGTGACTCCTCAAGGCACGTGGACTAGAGTCTAATTAATCCGACTTTTTCTTATGATTTAATTAATTAGGTCCATTTAACGATCTATAGGTGCAGACAGATAATTAAGGTTTGGATCCTAATTAATTACATCATAATCAGAGAAAATCTTAAGCTAAGGCCAAAACCGCATAAATCAGATAATAGTAGAAAATTCGAAAAATAAAAAACCGGCGAAAAACTACGGTGAGGTCCTCCAAGCACACTGGTGCTCGACGAAACAGACCTCGATAAATCACCAAGAGAGTCCAAGTGTCTGTCCCTGTATTATTACAAACAAAGTCCGCTGAAAATAAACCAATCTAAACTACGGCTATCTACGGTTAATTTCACAGCTATTCCGCGGCTCCCGCAATCCTGCTCGGCTCCTTGCGCTCTCCTGCGGCTCTATGCAGAAAAGAGCCGCCTCCGACTCCCACAGTTGCTTCAACTACCAAAGAAGCCGCCTCGATCCTCGAACCCTCGCAAAAAGTCAATATAAATGTGTCAGACCAGAAAAATATATAAAGAAATCAGATAAAAATATCTACAAATATCTACAGAAAAGTCACGAAAGAAAATCGCGAAAAAAAATCTAAACTGACTACTAAGCCATGCTCCCCGGCAACGACGCCATTCTGCTGAGCTGGAAATTTCACAAGATCCGAGTAGGGATAAAATAAATCAAGGGTCGTTGCGACTCGGATCTCGCAGATCGAACTCAACAAGAAAAAGAGACCACCAAATAAAAAATAATCAGAACTGAAATCTGAATAAGCGATCTTCGCTATTTATTTAACCTAGTATAGTGACCAGGGTCGAACCCAAGGAGCACAGATTGGCCAGATCGGCCTACGAAGTAGTCGAAAAGAATAAAAAATGATAAAATGTATTTTTGGTGGATTTTATGTATTTTTTAGTTTTTTGTGTTTTTAATTATAAATGAAATATAAGAAAAGAGCTAAGACGGACAAATTACACAATTTATTAAACACTCAAAAATGCTCAGAAAATTCAAATAAAATTGTTTTTGTGTTTTTTTATATTTTTAAGTATTTTTGGTAATTTTCTCAAGATTTTCTGATTTTTAGTTGATTTTATAAAAATCAAAAAAGAGGAAAACAATGAATCAGTGTGCAGCCAGACTTGAAAGGCTAATTAAAAATATACAATTAGCCTCTAAAAATCTGGAGATAATTTTTTTTATGAAAACTAAATATAAAAACTAAGCTACAGAAAGAGAGATTGCATTTTTTATGTTATGGAATTTTTAAGAATTTTTATAAGATTTTTAGGATTTTGTGATTTTTAGGAATTTTATAAATCCAAATGACACAAAAATTGGACAGAAACTCAAAAACGACTATAAATAATTCCTTTTTTTTAGAATTTTTAGATGAATATTTCTATTTTTAGTTGCTTTTCTAGTTCAAATAATAACAAAAATGATAGTTTTTGATTTTTTCAAAATAGCAAAAAGTAAAAAAAAAGTCCCAAAAATTGAGTGAAATTTTTACACAATGGCAGGAGCTACGTGTCCAAATTTCACTTGATGTGTATTTGATTTGATATTTTATTTAATAAAAACAAAGCTACAACACACACAGGGACCTATACGCAATAAAACAAAGTTTAAGGGCTGAATGAATAACATGTGTGAAAACTATAAGGGTATCAGTGCAAAAACCGCATCAAATCGGCACATGTCCAATACTGTGTGCACAGGGGCATAAATGCAATAATCAAAAAGTAAATTTCAATCCAGAACAGTTACGAAACCCCCAGCCCCAAACATGCAATTTGCCCTCAATATCACGTGCCTAACACGTGGTTCACATTCACAGGGACCAAAGTGTAAATCCTATTTTCTAAAAATACAAAATGTAACAACCGAAAACCATAGGATCACTAATGCAAAAGGTTCATACAATAACGTGTCGAAGCACATGTCTCACGCAAACATGGACTAAATAGCAAATATTCTAAATGATAGGTCCAAATATGCAAAATAACCAAGTGTGCAGATTTATTTCATAGACTAAATAATAACTAAATAAAACTGCAGGGGTATGGGCGCAAGTTACCCAGCCGAGGCGCATAAGGGGTGCGTGCGTGCCAGGTGTCGAGCTGTGGATGGCAGCGGATGCATGGTTCGGATGAAGCCTTTCTGGAGAATCCAACGGTGCTGGCGCGAGGGCGAACGTGGGGGAAAGTGGCCGTCAGATCATGGATCTGACGGTCTGACGGTGGCAGACCACGTGCGACTGTGATGAAGACTGGCACGAAAGGGAGATCCGACGACTGCGAGAGGATCTGGAAGAACTTCTCCTGGGCGAGCTTCTCCGGCTAGCTAGGGGGAATCCCGGCATCCGATGGAAGATCGGAGAGGTGGGTTCTCCTCGCGATGGCGTTCTGCGTCGGGTGGTGGACTCCGATGAAGGCCACAACGGTCGGATCCTCCGACGAGGGAGGAAGGACCTAGAGCAGCTTCGACGAAGGGTGGAAACACATCCAGGGGGGGTCTCCTGCGCTTATTGACCTGCAGAAAGAAGCTCTTGCTCGGAGGGACGCTCCGACATAAGTTATTGGCAAAATGAATAAGAGAAGCGGTGTGGATGGGGTACGTGGGGTTCCAGCGAATGTGATGAATGGAACCCGACTCGATCTGGGCTCAGATGGTCCATCTCAAGGTGATCAGATCGCGTAGGGAAGGTGGCTATGGGTCGAGGAGTCGATCTATACGGCTAAGATGGATTGGCTGGACTCCGACCACTGGGGCGGAGCTGGCGGAGCTGGAAGGTGAAGATCGAATCTAGATGATGAAATGAAGCCTAAGGGGATTACCTGATGGTTGGGGGTCGACTATGAAGGAGACGCTGGTTCTCCAGTGGTCTTGACCTCGATGGAGCGTCGCCTCCAGATGCTCGGGCTTCGCCGGCGGCGGAGCACGACGACGATGGTCGCAGGACCTGAGCTACACACCTCCAAATCCTCACTCAAACACTCGCACTCACTCGCTGTCACCCAAGGAACACGGTGGAGCTCCTGGGAGTCAAAGACGAGAGCCAAAGGTGCGTGAAATGTGCGGCGGAGGTGAGACTATATAGTGTAGGGGTCCGACAGAGATGGAGTCGGGCAGCGAACTTTGGAGCTCGGATTCATAGGAAAGATGGCGGGCCTGGATCCTGGATATGACAATGACAATCGGGGCCCGGGGTTCGATTGAATGGTGGTCGGATCGTGCTTGGAAAAATAGGAGAAGACCGGGTCGTCACGCGGATCCTGGTGCAGAGTGGTCCAGGGGGAGAGTTGACCGGGGGTCAACATCCCCCGTGGACCAATCAGATTATTCCTTTTATTTATTATTTATAAATTCATTTTAAAATAGAAAATGATTTTATTTGAAAATATTTTCAACATGAAAAATGTTTATTTATTTTCAAAGTATTTGTTTAATGATTTTTATTTATTTTTTTGAAAAATAAATTACGTATTTACATTATATTATTATTATATGCAAGTTTGTATACCTATGTATTTTTGAATTTTATTTTTATTATTTTACTAATGTGTAATTATTATTATTTTATATTTTATTTATTTATATAATAAAATAGGGAATATAAAAATATTTTTATTGGATTTTTATTAATTATTTACAAAGGTAAAATAAATACACCTTTTATTCTATGTACATGGTATATATACATTAATGAGAGAGAAGGTATTTATTTTTATTTTTCTTTTATTTTTCCCAATTTTAGTTTATTTTTATAAATATGTACAAAATATGAGAAATACATAAATATTTTTATTTTTAGAAAAAAAATATTTACACAAAGAGGGGGTTTTATACAATGCTGAGTCACCCTATCTCTCTCTACTTATTTTATTTTGCGGTCAGGCCCATGCTGAGCCCTCCCTTGGGTTCAGGTCACTCAATATTTATTCTAAATATTTCCCTCTTTTTCTTTATTTCTTTATTCCTTTATTTTTGTGCAAAAACATGCTAATTATGGCTATTTACATAATGCATGCATTTTGACAAATTATTGTATTTACAAATATTTAAATGGTCCTTTACCAAGGTTTCTAGCTAAAATAAAGGAATAAAGAGTGATGAATGGGGATTCATCACATGGTCAATGGAGGTATGGCGTGGATAATCGAAGGTGGTTATTGTAGACGAAATGCGTCCATGGCTGAAGTGGGCAGTTGGTCGAAGGTTGTGATTAGGAGAACAAAGGAATACGATGAAAACATGGGAAGAAGAAAAAATAAAAGGAGAAGAAGAAAAAGCAGAAGGAGAAGAAGGGTTGAACGCATGGGATGGAGAGCGGAGGTGCCACTCCTTTGGTCGTCGCTTCGATCGGGGCCGGCGAGGGGCTCCGAAAAGCTCTATGGGATCACACCTTGGAGGCTTCTGCCTGAGATGGAGGCCCCTATCCCTAGCCTCTATCTCTAACTCTCTCAATTGCTAGATATGGTGGATGACTTGCTCGATCGCAGGCTAGAAGCGACTTAAATGGGGAGAGGTTGGCGAAGGTGCGGAGGTTGGTTGTGACGAGTGCAGGGCTCCGACGGTTGCGGGGGTGGATGGTCAAAATCGGAGGATGTGGGCAAAGGGAAGTGGTGACACACCTGACACTCAGGTTAAGTATGATATAAATAAGGGTCGTTGTGACCCGAATTACCAAGCGCGAACGACAGAAAAATATGTATTAACAACTTAAGAGAAAGAAATATCAAGCAATGACGAGCAAGCGGTTTTTGCTATTAAATTTACATGGTATAGCGATCGGGGTCAAACACAAGGAGCACGATTTAATAACTAGTAGTCAAATTTTAACAATACAATTTTTAGTGATTTTTGCTTTTTCAGTTTTTTTTTCAAATGAGGGACAAATCACAAATGCATAAAAATACATACACCACACATTTTTTGTTTTTTCAGAATATACAAAAATGCAAAAAAAAATTACAGGAAAAATATTTTCTGTATTTTATAGGTTTTCAAATATTTTTGATAATTTTTTTAATTTTTTTGATTTTTTTGTGAATTTAGAAAAATCAAATAGTGGACTTAAGGAAAACAGTGCACAACCAAAAGTATTTTCCATCTTAAAAATAATTTAAATGCTCAAAACTCATGGAACTTATTTTTAAGATAAAATACAATTAAATATCTATGAACAGAGACTGAAAACTGAATTTTTGATTTTTCTAGAATTTTCTATATTTTTTAAGATTTTTAGTTTTTCGCATTTTTGGTTTTTATAAGTAATTAGTGCATGAAAATTGGACATAAATTAGAAGACTGTAAAATACACCTACAATAATTTTTTGGAATTTTTAGGGAAATTTTCAAAATTTTTAGATTTTTCTGATTTTAGGCAGACAAAAAGACACAATTTTTGATTTTTTTAATATAGCAAATAATAGTGAAATGCAATGAAATTTTTATACAATGAAAGGACGCATATCAGGAAGATAACATTATTTTTTGAGAATTTATTGAACAATGAAAAGATTTATTTCAATGAAACAAACATGTAAATTTCAAATTCTGGACATTAAGGACTTGATTTCAATTGGTCAAAAGTTTTACAATTAAAGATAACAAAAATAAATTGTGGGATAAATATCGTAAATAACCCGAAATATGCTTGCAACGCACATCACTGTACGGGGGCGGGGACACCTTTGCAAATTTGAAAATTCCCAGGTGGCAGAATGTAATTTCTCCGATATTTTATTCAACCCCCTCGGGTTCTTCTCTCTTCAGTTTCTTCTCAAGCAAGCTAAAGGGGGCCGCCGCCGCCTTCGTCCTCTAAATCGACGGGTGGTCGGCGGAGAGCGGCGCAACATCCTTGAGTGTCCGGAAGAAGAAGGCCGAGTAGTGGCAGCCGCGCGAGCTTGGATCTGGATGTTGCGCGGCGGAGCTTCTGGAGCACGGGCGGTGATACAGATCTGAAAGTGCCGCCCGCGGAGGCACTGTGAAGTTGGAGGATGGAGGTCACGGTAAAGGGCGCCGCCTTGCGCGGCATGCGCGTGGACAACATCGTTGATCTAGAAGGAGATACGCAGGCAGCGGCACAGATCTAGAAGCACGTGTGGGTTGGAGTGGCGGGGCGGCCGAGTGCCCTACGGAGGAGCAGTACTAGCGGAGGGACGCTCAGAGCGTGTGGACGACACGGGCAGAGGGCCGCTGCCGGGCTGAGCGCGGGCGGAGGGCCGTTGTTGGGCTGAGCGCGGGCGGCGGAGCATGGCAAGGCGGAGGGGTTCTGCGCGGTCGGGCGACCTGCTGTTTATTTTTTTATTTTTATTTTTTTTTATAAAAACTGTAAACAGAAGTAGAAAATTCTTTTATTTATTTTTTAAGAAATAAATATGTAAACAGAAAATATTTTTTTATGTTTTTATTTTTTTAATGTTTTAATTTTCCTGCAAAACAAATTTTAGAGAGAGAAACAACTATGTAATTTTTTTATTTTTATTTATTTATTTTGTTGATAGACAAAATATGATACGTGAATGGGGAACTAAGTGAAAAAGAGGAAATGGATCCAGATCTCCGACCACCGTGCGTGGTCGGAGGTTTGCGTGAGATTGAACGTGAAACAGAGAGCCGCGAAATGAAATCGTATTCGGACACGGTAAATGTGTGGTGGATTTTTTTGGGATTTTTGGATCTATAGATTAATAAAATCGTAGCAAAAATCAGATCTACGAATCATCTAAGAGAAATGATGGGAAAAGAAAATGGATCTGACCTCGAGATCGGATATGTCGTGATGGTCTCGACGAGGGCCGACTCGTTGTCACTTGACGGCTCGGAGGCTAGGCACCCTTCTTCAATAAGATGACTCTCGGAGATCGGGCTCCTCTCCATCAAAGATTGATCAAGGAATGAAATGAGGAAGTAAGGAATCAATAAAAAGAGAAGAAAAATAAAAAGGAAGGAATGTACAAAAGAGGAAGGTTTTTTGGTTAAATAAATATATAAATAAATTACAAATTTCGGAATTAAATAAATTAAATAAATTAAATTAATTTACAAAATTAATTAACCACCTTAATGGTGGCTATTAATGGTATAGAATAATATCTTTATATACATGGTATGTTTTTAAATCAAATAAATCAAATAATTAAATACAAATTTCCTACTTAAATTAATTAATTAATTAATGTTAGATATTTAATTTATTTGGTGATTTTTATATAAATGAATTAGTTGTATACATATATTATGTACATATAATACAATATATACATGTACAGATAAGGAAATAATTTTTAAAAAATAATAATTTTTATTTTTTTGTTTATTTTTAATAATGAACAAATATTATAATTATGCACATTATGTTTAAAAATTAAATATGACTAAATATATACAATAAATGGTAAAACTTCACAAAACACCCCAGAAAGCCGACTTTTCACTCGTAACTCCAAAAATTATGAAATCACAACCATTTGAAAGATAATTTAATTTAGAGTATAACATAAGTGAGTTCGATTCAATTTGAGACCATATGGAGCCGGAATTGATCATTCAATTTTCACTTTACGTCTTTTTCTGAGTGTGATTATTTGTAATATGTACATTATTTTATTTTGCAATTATTTTTATTATTTACAAAATATTTTTATTTACAACTTTTAACAAAAATAATCAATTTAAGGTCAATTTATGTATAAAAAAATATTACAAGTTTTATACAAATATATAGGGAACAAATGTACAAATTATTTTTTGATTTTTAAATTAAAGACCCTATCTCGCCCTACTTTATTCCTGGTCGATCGGGTTAAGTCTTGACCTTCTCTCAGGATTCGAGTCAGTCTGCATTTATTCCATAAATTTATCCTTTATTTTTTTCTTCTTTATTCTTTTATTTGAGTGTTAAAAAGTATTAAAAATGCATATTTAACAAATTCATGTGAAATGGTAGTTTTATGGAATTAGTGGGTATTTACAGGTGTTTGACTATGGAAATGAAGCTAAAATAAATGAAAAAAGACGATGAATCATGGATTCTTCATTCCGCTATACTTTATCTTTACTAGTCCCTTAGCAAACACTTATTCGGAAACTGAGTGAAAATAAAAATAAAGAAAAGAAAAAGGAAAGAAGTTAGAACAATGTTGACTTTTAAGGTTATCTTCATAAAATTGTAGTATGGAGCTCTGTCGGACCTTTGGATTATTAGCGTGTCGGAATCTTAATGGGAAATGGATTTAAAACCTAACAACCTCTAAGTTCCACTAGACTCCTATTCAAGTCTCCTCAATAGTCAGGTCAGAACAAGTCTATATACACAAATTCTTACGACTATGAATCTTTACTTGCACGGTGTAAGTGAAATATAGCTCCTCATCTCAAAAGTAGCAAAGAAACAACCTCTTTCAACAGGGTAACTCTAATCCCCCAGTCTAGAAACTCTTTCCTTGAGGAACGGGGATATTCCCTTCTAAGTTCAAGAACAACTAGCTCAAAAAGAGGGGATGGAGAAGAGAATGGATAGTAACCAGTGTAGTTACCTATCCTTGGATGCATGACCAGTGCAGCCAAGTCATCCGTTGCAAGATTGACTTTGAAGCTCTTATTCCTTTTTTTTTCTTTTTTTCTCTTGTATATACACTCCAGCATGCATTTTACTTTTCAATCAAGCTTGTCCACTTTTGAAGATTCTGCATTTTTTTTGAAAATATATACAAGGTGCAACAATACATAAGGAGTTTTTCCTCTTGAACCAGTAGACTATCCCTCTTTTGAAGCATTATTGCAACCCCACAACATCATATCTTTAGACCTCAACATCGCCAAACCAGGTTGAGATGCACTTCCCTCCCTAGAGGAGGATGAGAGCTTCCGCCTAGATGTACTACCCTCGTATGCTACCCCAAGCCAAAAGATTCTGCCCCTCACTACCTCCTCCATGAAGAGCTACGTGTAGACTGCTTGTCCAAGGTAAGCCACAATCTGAAAGAATCATGCATGTGTTGTTAAATATTCTACTTAGACTTATCAAGATGACATGTGAACATAGTCTTATGGACTCAAAGAATTAAGTCACTAGGACCTGAAAAGTCTTAACTCCAGTTCTTATAAGGTTCCTCTGAAATTAAGTGGATTAAGGTCCAACTAAGCTCCATTCTTCAAATTTATTCTAGACTTACTTTAAATGTCAATATTATCCTAAAATGCACATGCCAATGCAATAAGTATGTACAATGCAAAGAAAGAAAACAAAATCTTTTTTGTGAAATAATTTTTCTAATTTTGAACCTTTTTATGGATTTTGAAATAAAGATGCACATGCAAAAAGAGTTTTTTTATAATAAGGGTTAGGGATGAGATACACATATTTACAAAGGAGTGAGTTAATTTTTTACAAGAATCAAGTGAAAGGATTTAATACTTGAGTAATTTATACAGGTATATACACACAATTGGATTTATTTATTTATTATTACTTTTTGTGTGATGCATGTATTCCTTAGACTTATTTGAAAATAGTTCTACAGATAGTTTTGAAAACTATAGTCCAAAATAATTTTTTCAAACAATTTTACAATCATTTACAAACATTTGAAAATAATTTTGTAAACATTTTTCAAACGGTATATATATATTTTCAAAATATTTTTTCAACCTTTTTCAAAACATTTGTAAATAGTTTTTTACAAAATAATTTTATTTCACACAAAGAATAATAATTTTTACAAGGCAAAATATTTTTACAAAGGTTAAAATTCTTTTTCAAATATTTTTCAAATAGTTTTCAAAAGATTTTTCAAATAGATTTTCAAACTACTCTGAAAATATTTTTCAAAATATTTTAACCTGACTTATTAATCAGTATATATAAAAAGAATTTTGAGAAAATTTCTGCATCTTTTTATTCATTCTTTACCAGTATTTACACGGTATTTTAGTCATATTAAAAAAATACGAAAGTACAAGTTATGGCTAAAGTATACTATACTTATCTCGAATTATGTCCTCA
Organism: Ottelia alismoides; assembly: GCA_037367405.1. Taxonomy (NCBI): domain Eukaryota; kingdom Viridiplantae; phylum Streptophyta; class Magnoliopsida; order Alismatales; family Hydrocharitaceae; genus Ottelia; species Ottelia alismoides. The sequence goes on along the minus strand of JAZKJV010005314.1, from coordinate 233,985 downwards.
TAGTGATCAAAGAGCTGCAAAGGAAGACATAACTTGTGCTAAGTATAGAGAAGTGAAAAGAATACTATACTACAACACCGAATAAAGAATATAATCAATAGAAGTCGGTGATCCCCCTATACTTAGGATCAAGTAATCCTAAGTATAGAAGAATGTACACAAGGAGAAAACCGAGGAGTAGAATGTACTGGGTTTACCTCCCCTATAATTAAGGGAAGTATCCCTAAGTATATGCAGCAAAATAGAGGTAAAAAGAATCAAAAGAATAATCGCAAGTCTGACACCTCCCCTATACTTAGGGTAAAGGACACCCTAAGTATAACATAACCATGAGATGGAGATGGGGCGTGAGACAGAAGAATGAATGATATGGACAGAATGGATCTATACAAATGTGAATAATTTTGAGGTGCCTCTCAACAAGAGCTAGAGTTTACGTCCCTAGCTGGGCGCAAAGGCTAGGATCATGCAGTATTGAGGTTCAGGATGGTATCTGTAAGGCGAATACCATATTGTCGTTGCAGTCTCGGTAGGAGAACAACAACGAAGTGAACAGTGTAAACTCTGACACCCAAGTAAAAAATCAAGTAGGAGGCGATTACTGCTGAGTAAGGATATGGGAAGATGAAATCGGTCTCTGGTAGCAAAAAAGAAATCGTTGGCTCAAGGTCTGAATGGAGTGAATGGATGGAGCCGAAGAAATTACACGTGGAGAAGGAAGGATCTGTCAGGGAATTCTCCACGTCAATCACTGTCTCGAATAGATAAGGAAGATCAAGATCAGGAGACTCATAAAAAGGCTGATACCCGATACATGTAATGTAGAGAAATCAGTAAAATCATCGAATACCTCAAAGATCAGGTCATCCTCTCGAGGGTCGTCGAGGAGAGAAAAATCAAACTCATGATCAAAAATATCAGAAGACTCGGCCTTGTGATCCGACAGATCGGATGCACTCCCAGAAAGTGAAATGAGTACACAGGGTCTGTGGCATCCTTCCGCAAATAACCCTCAGGGAATAATGTTGAATCAGAATTGAATTGGGGATCTATGCTGTCAAATATTGGGTCCTCCAAAAATGTATTGATCGCATCAAATGATAGGATACACAGATCAAATATGGGACTATTTATGTCTCTCAAATCAATAATCGGTCCTTCATTAAGCTCTCTATGTTGAGATGTATCCAAATGTATATCTGAATCCGAGAAGATCTCCTGAAGAAAAAACACTGAATCAACTAGACATGGACACTGGAATGACTCAAAGGACGGTTGAGACGTGGGCTCCTCTATTTCTTGGGATGCCAGGAGATCTAAAATCCAAGAATCTTCGACATGAAAGTGCGGGACTTGTGAAAAATCTGGCTGTAAATCCAATGGAAACTCGACCAGTGTCCATATCTGGAAACTCACAGTGATAGTCAACACATCCATCATATGAAAATAGTAGCATCTATATCGTATGGCTAGTATGTGCTGTTTGAATTGGCATGATGTGCTATACACTCAAATGGTGTCATATCTCTCTCACGTGTTGTCGCGAATAAATCATCTCGTGAATATGGAATGTCTACAAGTGTTCCCAAGATGGTCTCAAATAAATCCAGGTTTGGACTGTGGTATGAACCACCACACGAGGTAATAATATATGCAATCTGCTCTGCGGTAATTCCCCTTATGACGAACTGGATAAGGTCAATCATCAAAAATCCATGATATAGAAATAACCTCAAAAGATCAAGTAACCTCAACCATGAATCTCTCAATTGATCCTGGGGGTCAATTGAAAAAATCATGAATCAATACCGCATCAACTCTGCTCTATGCTGGGGGTAAAATCTCTGTAGGAATAATGATCGTAAATCTCCCCACGTAGCAATTTTCCTCCCCAACTCTCTATGCCATCTCAAAGCTCTAGTCTTAAGTGAGAAAGGAATGGTCATCATCATCAATTCCTCAAAAGTGATATCTAGGTATGCTCGTGATCCACAAAAATCTTCAAACTCAGATAAATGAATATATGGTTCCTCATGCACTCCTAAAAATTTTGGCAATAGATTAATGAACTCTAAATCTAGAATGAAGGGACTCAATATAGACCTTGACTGAGCTCCTAAGTGTGGATGCTCGTCTCCTAAATAATGTCCAATCATCCCAGAATCGTGATCGTCTAAACTCGCCATTGCTCTCTCTCATAATTCATGAAGTGTACTGTCATCTCAGCAAGGTGATCACATGTATCTTGTATCTGGTCAATCTGAACTCTTCGGGCATCACTCATAGCATCTCTCAAAAAAGAAGGTGGGTAGGGAGAAGATGATATGTCGGTTGGAGTCCCGATCTCCCAAGAGAGCGGGCAGGAATGATGGGTATGAAATGAAGAAGCCACAAAATCCGGCTGAAGTGGAGTGTGCCCCATCATGACGTGAGGAATATGAAGGGAGGGAGGGTGGGCTGAAAAAGAGTGAAGGAGAGAGATGACGCTAATGATCCAAAGAAGATAAACATATTAACTTACACCAAAGACATCTAAACACAAAGCCAAACCTCAGTTCACCAACTCAACGTAAATCTGACCGTGAGAGTTTGATTTTTATCTTTTTAAATTTTAGAGTTTAGGTGGTCAGATGAAAAGTTGTACAAAAACTTAGGAGGCTTTAATGGGATTTGGGCACTACTCTTTAGTGCGTAGGCAAGCAATTAAAAGCGCAAACAATGAGAAGATTGCTCTACCAAAACAATGATGAATTAGTTACATTTAAATTTAAAAGTCAAGTTCAATTAGCAGTCCCAAATTTTTTAATTTTTGATTTTCTCTTTTTTTTTGGATTTTTTTCAAAAATAACACCTAACAAGCTTTTTGATTTCCTCTTTGATCAATTTGAGTCGAAAAATAGGGGGAGGAAGTTGAAAAGCCAATGCGCGATCAAACACGATGATGCATGCAAAGATAGAAAATGTATACCTTGCTCCAACACTCTACATGTAATATGATCCGTACATAAATTAAATATAGAAAGTAAACCAACTATATGATGCACGAGGAAATCAACCTTAAACAAGCAACTTCTATTGATCGTAAAGAACAATAGTTAGCTAATGAGATCGAGTCCGGAGTCCGATCTTGGGAGTCACTCGGTGCCCGCCACAACGGGTCCTGCTAATGTTGTATGCAACTCCTCACGGCGTATGGTCTCAAATCCAATTAAACTAACTTTTTCAGTTAATTTTTAGCAAGGTCCAATTACGTTATATAGGAACAGATAAGCAATTAGGTGTTGGACATTATCTAATTATGTCACAATCAACAAAATCCAACGTCTAGGGACTAAATCCACGAGAATCAAATAGAAAGTTATGGCAGTGAAATAAAAAAGATGAAAAACAGTGATGAGGTCCTCAAGTGCACCGACACTCGACGAAACAAACCCTGAATCAAGTCCAAGTCCACAAGAGTCTAGGTCTAAATTATTACAACACAAATTATTGTTCTCTAAAATAAACAACTGTCTTCTTTTCTTCTATGCTCCGCCTTCTGTAAGGGTCCTCTAAAAAGACTCCAAATCGTCCTCCAAGCAGTCTCTCACACAAAAAGCAAATAAGAGAAGGTTAGGAAATAATTATAATATAAAGAGACAAGAGAGGTTGAAATATGACTACTAAGACGTGCTCCCGGTAATGGTGCCATTCTGAAGACGCAAATTTCGATATGGGTTAAGATGGATTAAATAAATGCAATGTCATTGTTTTCAACCAATCGATTCGATCAATGAGAAAAAAATTTAAACCACTTTAGAGAGATAAATCAAGCAATCAAATGTAAGCAGTTTTCGCTATTAAATTTACCTGGTATAGCGATCAGGGTCAAACACAAGGAGCACGATTTAATAACTTAGCAATCAAATTTCAAAAATATAATTTTTAGTGGGTTTTGCTTTTTTAATTTTTTTATTTTCAAATGAGGGACAAATCACAAGTGGATATAAATTCACACATCACACACTTTTTGTATTTTTCAGAATATTAAAAAATGTACAGAAAATTACAGAAAAAATGTTTTTATATTTTAAATGTTTTGAAATATTTTTTCTAATTTTTTCAAAATTTTCTGATATTTTTACGAATTTATAAAAATCAAACAGTGGAAATAAAGTAAAATAATGCACAACCAAGAGTATTTTACAACTTAAAAATACTCTTCAGTTTTAAGATAAAACACAGTAAAATATCTACAAACAGAGACTGAAATCAGAATTTTTGGATTTTTATTCAACCCCAAGGGTTCTTCTCTTTTCAGTTTCTTGTCAAGTAATACAAAACTTTGGGAACTTACTTTTAGGATAAAACACAGTAAATTATCTACAAACATAGACTGAAATCAGAATTTTTGTATTTTTATATATTTTTCTACAAAATTTTTCAGATTTTTAGTTTTTCACAATTTTTTGGTTTTTATAAATGATTAATACACTGAAATTGGATAAAAATTAGAAGATAATAAAATACATCTACAGTAGTTTTTTAGATTTTTTAGGGGAATTTTCGAATTTTTATTATTATTCTAATTTCAGGCAAAAAAAGACACTGTTTTTGAATTTTTGAAATAGAAAATAATGGTGAACTACAATGAAATTTTTATCCAATGAAAGGTCACATATCAGGAACATAACATGATTTTTTGAGAATTAATTGAACAATGAAAAGATTTATTTCAATCAAACAAACATGCAAATTTCAAGTTCTGGACATGAAGGACTGGATTGCAATTGTTCAAAAGTTTTACAACTAAATATAATAAAAATAAATAGCAGGATAAATATCGCAAATTACCCAAAATATGTGTGCAACACACATACCTGTTTGGAGGTGGGGGTATCTTTGCAAATTTGAAAATTCCCAAGGGGCAGAATGTAATTTCTCAGATATTTTATTCAACCCCCAGGGTTCTTCTCTCTTCAGTTTCTTCTCAAGCAAGCCAAAGGGGGCGCCACCACTTTCTTCCTAAGCAAGGAAACCGATCCAGATCTCCGACCACCGTGTGTTGTCGAAGGTGCATGGTTGCATGAGATAGAACCTGAAACGGAGAGATCGTGAAATGAAATGAAATGAAATGAAATCGGATTTGGACACAGAAAATTTGTGGTGGATTTTTTTGAGTTTTTAGGATCTAAAAATTAATAAAATCGAAGCAAAAATTAGATCTACGATTTATCTAAGAGAAATGACAAGAAAAGAAAGTGGATCTCACCTCGGGATCAGATATGCTGTAATGGCCTCGACGAGGGCCGACTCGCTGTCACCGAACGGCTCGGAGGCTGGGCGCCCTTCTTCAACAAGATGGCTCTCGGTGATCGGGCTCCTCTCCACTAAAGATTGATCAAGGAATGAATGAGGGAGGAAGGAGCCTATAAAAAGAGAAGAAAAATAAAAAAGGAAGGAAAGTACAAACGAGAAAGGTTTTTATTTGTTAATTAAATAAATGAAATAAATAAATAAATAAATAAATTACGAGTTTCGGAATTAAATAAATTAAATTAATTTACAAAAATTAATTAGCCACCTTAATGGTGGCTATTAATGACATATAATAATATCTTTATGTACAAGGTATGTTTTTAAATCAAATAAGATCAAATAATTAAATAAAAATTTCATAATTAAATTTAATTAATTAATTAATATTAAATATTTAATTTATTTGGTAATTTTTATATAAGGGAATTATTGTGTACAAATATTATGTACATATAATACAATATATACATGTACAAATAAGGAAATAATTTTTAAATAATAATATCTTTTTAACATTTTTTAATTATTAGTATTTTATTTTAATAATAAAGAAAATATTATGATTATGTACATTATGTATTAAAAATAAATATGACTAAATATATACAATAAATGGTAAAACTTCATAAAACACCCCAGAAAATCAACTTTTCACCCATAACTCCAAAAATTATGAAATCACAATCATTTGAAAGATAATTTAATGTAGAGTATAATGGAAGTGAGTTTGATTCAATTTGAGTCCCTATGGAGTCGGAATTGATCGTTCAATTGTCACTTTGTGGCTTTTCTGAGTATGATTATTTGTAATATGTACATTATTTTATTTTACAATTATTTTTATTATTTATAAAACATTATTATTTACAAATTTTGTTTACAAAAATAATCAATTTGAGGTCAATTTATGTACAACTAAAATAATACAAGTTTTATACAAATATACATGGAACAAATGTACAAATTATTTTTTGATTTTTGAATTAAAGACCCAATCTCCCCTACTTTATTCTTGGTTGATCAGGTCAAGTCTTGACCTTCTCTCGGGGTTCGAGTCAACCTGCATTTATTACATAATTCCATCCTTCAATTTTCTTTCCTTTTTCTTTTCTTCTTTTTCTTTTATTTGAGTGTTAAAAAGTATTAAAAATGTATATTTAACAAATGCATGCGAAATGGTAATTTTATGGATTAGTGGGTATTTACAGGTGTTTGACTATGGAAATGAAGCTAAAATAAAAGAATAAAGGCGATGAATTGTGGATTTATCACGAGCCATGAGGTTCGGCTATTGGTTTGGGAGTCGGGGACACATGGGGTGTGCATGAAGAGGGAAGAGTAGTTGAGGCTGAGATCGGGCGGCCAGGAATTTGCTACATGGTAAAAAACATTTTTTTTAAAAATTATTTTTTAAATTAATTTATTTTTTAAAAAAAATAAATGAAAAATAAATACCAAAAGGGGTGATTTGTAGTAGCTCCATGAGCTGCCACGCGTCACTCTTAGAAAATTTTGAAAAATTAAATCCGAAGATAAATAATAAATAAATAGCAAAATGACTCAGATTGAAAAGTTTTCTGCACGAAAATTGCTCAGCTCGACGAGATCTAGAGAAGGGACCAAGAACAAAAGAGGTCATCTATGCAAAATGATATTTTTGGGTACTCTATGTACATAAAATACCTTAATTTTAGGGGGTTGTAATTTTTTTGTGATTTCTAACTAAGAGAAAAATCAAGAAAAATTAGATAAAATCAAAAATAAATATTTACACATTATTATATTTTTTGAAATTTTTAAATAAGGAAATTGGAGAATAAAATAAAGAGAGAATCTAGAAATATTTGTACAGAATCACAAAGGATACTTGGACTCGGTCAGTTTCTTTTCTTTCAGTTTTATTTCAGATTTGGATTTTTGTGTATTTTTTTAAATTTTATCAAAGAATATAAATGAAAATAAATAAAAGAAAAATAGTTAATTATGTACATAAAATATCATGTCAAATATCACTAAAACACAAAATGCGCAAAAGAGGCCCAAAACCCAACTTTTACATATGAGCTCCGATTTTTATGAACTTAATCTTGTTTAGAATGTATTTGGATGTATATTACTTTAAAAGTGAGTAAACTTAAATCGGACACTGTATGAGGAAGATATGTGCATTTTAGTCTATTTATTTTGAAACTTGGGTTTTGACTCACAGGTCAATTATTTGAGGTAGTAACTTTTTTGTTTTTTTTTTCAATTTTGTTAGTAACATGTACACAATGAAGATGGTTTGGGGTCAATCAGAGTTATCATGAATTAGTTAAAAATGCATGAAGTTGGATGAAAAATGTGAAGATGATTATGAATGCAATTATGCGTGCTAAAATGCATATATTAATTCTAAGTGCATGAATGGTAAAAATGCAGAATAAATAATGAAATGCAGCTAATTACTCGTGAACAAAGATCTATTTTCAATTTTTAGTGCGATGAATCACAGATTCATCAACCCCCTATACTTAAGCCTTGCTCATTCTCGAGCAACTAAAATGAAATGAAAAAGTAAATTGTTTTTGAGTTCCATACCAAAGTCATGAACAAAAGGTGAAAATGGAGGTAAATCCGACCTTTGGATTAATAGTGAGGCAGAATTTAGGATTTTAAAATCAACAGACCTCGAGTTCTACATATCATTGTAATAGTTCTAGCTCGAAAGTCATCTTAGATCAATCCTTCTCCCAAAGCATATCCCATGAACATTAAATAACTGTCTCATGTGTGTGAAAGGTTTTAGCTCTTCCCATCAAGAATGCCAGACTAGCATACAAACCTTCTTTCCAATAATTCATCCTCTGGGAGTCAAGTATTTCCATCTAAGGTCTGTTGCGCTGTGTTCACAATCGAAAGGGGGGGGGGGATGAGAAGAAGGGGAAAAGAATTGGAGGGTGACCAATGTAGTCACCTCTCCTTATGAAGTTTGCTAGTTTAGCCAAGTATTCATGGAGATCTGTAGGTTTTCTTGAAGCTTGGACCTTTGTAGTCAAATATTTATTTGGTAGTTGGCTTCTTTTTGGAATGAAATTTTGGTAACTTTGCATGGATCTTTTGTGCCCCTAGAGATATGGAGTCTTTTTTCCTTACATGTTTTGGGGTCTTAGAAAAAAATTGTGCTCAATCTTCCTTCCCTTATCCAAGCTTTATTTCAACCCGTACTCTGGTTTTTAGATGTCCACACTACCAGAAAAAAACCCATACAGTCTTCCAACACCCCTTCTGAGTAGAGCTAAGTGCATAGTGTGAGAAAACAGATTAATTCCCTACTCAAAAGTATATGCAGAATTAGGCGATCATGTTAGACAGTAAGACTCAAAGGCTGCACATTATTATGCAGAACTTGAAGAATTAAGTTAAAGACATGAAGGTTCTAAAATCCTTTTTCTTAGTGAAGTTCCTCTGAAAATTAGGTAGATTAAGGCCAACTCAAGACCCTTCTCCACTTCTACTCATAACTCAGTTCAGAACCCAATAACTTTCCCTTTTACATATGCTAGACATGCAAATGAAATGTAGATGTTATTCATATGAGGTGCAAGATGATTTTTTTTCTATTTTTTTATAAATACAAGGATGATATGCATGAGTAAGAGATTTTTCATTTTTTCTTTTTGGTATTTTGTTTTTTAGACTTTTACCCAACATGCAATTATTGCATAATATATATACACGAAAATATGTGAAAGTACACGCTATGAGTAAAGTATATATGCAATATATACATGCCCCCTATACTTAGAATGTTCTATGTCCTCAGAGCGCAAGAAGCGATGAAAAGACATAACTCATGCTAAGATCAGGAGAGTGAATAATATAAAATACGACAAAAAGGATTATAGAAGTCAACTGCCCCATATACTTAGGCTTTGGTCAGCCTAAGTATAGAAGAAGATCAAAAAGTGGAGAGATTGAGGTAAAGAGGATAAATGTATAAGTATATATAGGGTGGGCATCGGTCCCCCTATACTTAGGCTATGGTCAGCCTAAGTATAGGACATGAGTGAGTTTGAGAACCGATGAGAACTGGAGAATATACAGATCGAATGGGGAATAGAATGATGAGTAAATACAAATGGCATTGGTCCCCCATATACTTAGGCCTTGGTCTAAGTCTAGGATGAATATATACAAGGGAACTGATGGGGGCGGAGGGAAAGGGTGGCCGATGATCAAGGAGGTTTACGACCGATCTTTTTCAAGGCATGTGGTGGAAGGGAATATTGATAGAAAAAGACGAATAAGATGATTCCTATCCATCCTCAGAGCCATCATCAGAAGAATAGTACTTAAAAGTCATGCTACTCCAACTATTTTTTTTCTTGAGTTTCTTTCTCAAAGTTCGCTCAGTTTTGGGATCAATTTATTCTTCCTCTGAATTTTCAGATGAACAAGTATCAGTCTGGTCATAACGAATCGTTGTAGTGTATTGAATGGGACCAGGGGAGTCATCCTTAGAAGAATAGTAGAGAGGGTCTGGGAAAGCCCAACGTGGGTCGACGTATTACTGCTTGTTCTGATTAGGCTCCAGATTCTCCAAACTGAGCTCTCTCATAGTGATCGCATCCTCCGAACCTGATGAGGAATCCTTAGAAGATTCTTTTTCCGAAAAGTTGAAAGTAACATTCTTAGTCGGTTCAGGTGGTATTCTTTGTGAAGTACTAACCATAGGTTCTTTGTCAGATGAGTCTCCATATAAATTGTAATATTCTTGTAAGGTCAGCACACGTACTAAGTATTTGCTCTCTATCGGCTTTTCGTGTGTGGACTCAAGGAAATCTTAAATAATTTTGTACGGGTGTGGTGAATCGGATGTATCTCGGTTGATTTCATTCGTCTTTGTAACCTCATCAGCTGTTTCATAAGATGTCTTCGTTTGTGTTTGTGATAAGTGGAGAGATCTGGGCATATGAGGATTCCTCTATGTCATGACCGTTAGTTTCTTGTTTGATTGTTTCAGGGTTTGGTATGTCCTCAAGAATTTGACCAATTGGGTTTGGGTTCCATAATATAATATATTAAGTCTCACTGTTAATGGTCGCTCCAGCGAAACACATAAATGGCTTTCCTAAAATTATGGGAAACTCAGAAAAATCTCCTTGGTGTTCAATGTCTAGGACAATGAAGTCCACTCTATGTGCAACATTGTATATATTGCATATATACTTTACCCATAGCTTATACTTTCATGTATTTTTGTATATGTATTATGCAATAATTACAAGATGGGTAAAATTAAAAAAAAACAAAACAAGAAAAAAAAAATGAAAAATCTCTCTTTGCATATCATCCTTGCATAAAAAAAATTGAAAAAAATCTCAATCTCTCTCTCTCTCTCTCACTTTGGATATGGCGCATGGGTTTCTTCAGGTGGCTGAGGGTCTTATATAGTAGAAGAGATGATCATCTATAGAAAGCATAAGGTGAGCGACAGTTGCAAAGATGGTCGTTGGAGGCGACAACGAAATAAGGGGAGGAATGTCCAGAGATGGGTATTAATTGGAGAAGAGATAGAGAGATAAAGACCTCACGTGACACACACGTCAGGGGGAGGGAAGAATATAGAGAGAGGAGTGAGGGAGACAGAAGGGTGTGGCAGCACGTGGCAACCCCAGGAGGTACCACATGTCGCTCCAAAAAAATTCAAAATTAAAAATGATAAAACAAAAATTGCTTATCTCGACGAGATCTACAACTTTCATGAAGGGACCAAGAGTAAAAGAGGTCGTATGTACAAAGTGATATTTTTTGGTTATACTCTATATACATAAAATACTATCTTGATTTTTGGATTTTGTATTTTTTTGTGATTTTTTAAGAAGATAAAAATTAATAAAAATAATGATAAAATTAAAGATAAATATTTACACCAATTCATTTTTTAGATTTTTAAAAAATAAAAAAAAATAGGGAAATAAAATGAAGAATATAATGGAAGATATTTGTATACATTTAGAAGGGACACTCGGACTTGGCCAGTTTCGTTGATTTCAATCAAATTTTGGATTAGATTTTTGTGGATTTTAAAAAAATTTCATTAAATAATATAACTTAAAATAAATAAAAGAAGAAGGATTAATTATGTACATAAAATATCAGGTCAACAACCGCTGAAACACAAAATGCAAAAAAGAGGCCGAAAACCCAACTTTTACATACGAGCTCCGATTTTTATGAAATTGGTATTTTTTGAAGGTCTTTAAATATAAATTACTTTAAAAGTGAGTAGACCTAAATCAGATAATGTATTTGTAAGATATGAGTGTTTTAGTCTGTTTAGTCTGAAATTGGGGTTTTGTCTCACGGGCCAATTATTTGAGTTAGTAATTTTTTTACATTTTCCTTTAATCTTGTTTTTAATATGTACACAATGGAGGTGGTTTGATGTCAATTGGAGTTATCATGGATCAGTTAAAAATGCATGAAGTTAGGTGATAATGTGAAGATGATTATGAATGCAATTATGCATCTTAAAATGCAGTTATGAATCATAAATGCATGAATGGTAAAAATATAAAATAAATGATAAAATGCAGCTAATTACTCGGGAACGGAGCTCTATTTTCATATTTTAATATGATGAATCTCAGATTCATCAAACACCTTGGAAAGTAATGACGACAGAAAAAATTCCTCTGGGTCTTTTCGTGGGTTGGTCGGGAAATTGAACAATCACTCGGGTCTTTCTGAGTGGTCCAAGTCCGAGTTGATCAAACACGAACTTTAGGAGGATATTCAGGGTAGAATCATCGTTAATCTGAAAATTATTAAACTTAGTATTCTTAATTTCACAGGTCACCTTTGTCAACCATTTGACTTTCCGGACCTTGCTTGTTAGGGTCAGCACCATTGAACTGGCCATAGTAATTAAATGATATTCAGTTCAAAATATGTTCTTTCCCATCTTTTTAGGTGATAATAGAATCTTCACAAATTTCTGAAAATCGAGTACATACTCTATGACCTTGATTAATGGAAGCTCTAAGATCAAGCTTTTGCAAAACGCTTTCATGTTGATGTTGTCCGTTTTTTGAATTTTATGGTATTTTATTTTTTTGGAATTTTCAATAAAGCTAGTAGGATGGTCAGTGAACTGGTCAGTGATATGTGGTGTCTAAGTGTGGAAATCATACAAATTATGTGTTTCGGGTTTGCTTTGTTATTTTCTCGATTCCTCTTGTTTGATTATCATGTCTTTTACTATTTGTATGACATTATCAAATTGTTTTGTCAAAACTTCAGTTCTCTTATTGATTCGAGCTATGCCATCTACTATCGTCTCATGACTGGGAGATGAGTGACTATACTCGGTATGCTGTGACATTGGCATTTTCTCTTGAACTGAGATGTAAGCAGTCTTTGTGATTAGGGTCCGGTCATGAGTCCTATTTCCTTAACTTTGGGTGTCATCTATGTGACCAAAGGTAATGGGTCGTACTCGATTTGTGAATCATCCCGAGTAGAGGATGGTTCAAATAATGAATTATCATACGCAACCGGGAATTGTGTACCTCTATCAATGTCGGTTTCACCTATATCCATTCTCGAATATGCTCGCTTCATATAGTATGTGTTCGATTCTGTGAGCGGCTCGTATCTTGAAGTTTCAACCAAGGGTGGGTGGGGGGAAAGAATGATGGATGGGAAGAAACTACCTCAAAGAGAGGGTTCCTCTAAAAAGAAAGTGGAAAAGAAGATTGGAAATTTGTTATGTGGGTACGACCCACAGAGTCTGGGTATGAATGCCAATCAACTAACATCTTTGATTGGAGTGGTAAAAATTGATTTGTGAAATCACAATCTGTGTGTGCAAGTGCACTGTCACACACACACACACCAATGCAAACCCCGAATTCACAACTCAATTATGTGAAGGCCGTGAAGGTTCGACCAAATTATCTTGTTTTTTTTAGTTGGTGATAAATGCAAATTTGGTAAGAGTTACCGAGTTGTTAGGTCCTTTTATTTTCCTACAGACTGTCCTGACTCTTATGACTAGTTGCACCCACTTTCAGCTAATATGGAGTAAGTAAGACCGTATGAATACGGTTACATGTTACTTGAAAATGGAGCCTTACATGATGTCCTCTAAACCTCCCATTCTGCTAAGCAAATCCAGACCGTTTACCGGCTACTTGTAGATCCTCACTGAGAAGTGTTTAATCATTTTTGTAGAATCATTAGTCATTATGAAAATCCTGCCTCGGCTTTATCCTTGTGTTCGACCCTCTCTCAATTGCAGTAAAGTCAAACAATGAGGGGATTGCTCTCCCAATACATTTTCAGTTTTAATGTAATTTTTAGTTCAAGTTGTATTAGTAATTCCGATTTTAAGCTTGATTTTCTCTGAATTAGTCCAGACACAAAGCATACCTAACGAACGGTCCCATTTTCCTTTAATCTTAAGTTATAAAACCAAGGTAAAGGGAGACGATAAAAGCTGATGCAATGATAAAATCAATGATGCATGCTCAATTCAGAAGACTTACAGTTATCCTCGTACTCTTCATACGAGATGCAATATAGAATTAAAAATTTTATACTATATGAAATGCAAGCAATGAAACCACACCTAGCAGATAGTTCTAATTAGTGAAGAAGAAGTGAATTCAACTTGATGAAGTTAAAACGATCTAAGATGTGTATAGTTATGTGCAATGTATTGTCCTAAATTATGAAGGGCACAAAAAAGTTTGAAATTACACTAGTTTGTGCCTATTATAATTTCCCTACTCAAGTTGGGCCCCACCCTCATCGAAGAATGAAACAGGACCGACACACCACATAAAAGTTCACTCTTTTTACGCATGCGAGAACCCGATCGGGAACCGCTGGAAATGAGCAATTAATTACAAATTAGAGAAAAATACTCCCTCTCCAAAAATTAAATTCCTTGTACGTTCTGTCGCTTCGAGTTGCGTCATCTTCCTAAAAAGCCGATCCAAGTCCATCGAGTACCTCACACGAAAAAAATAACAGATCAAATATTAGAGATATATTTATAGAAAAACATAAATAAATAACTAAATAAAATTACTGAGGAAAAATTGGAGAAATAAATACTAGAAAATCGGGTGTCAAATTACCCGAGGGTGGAAACCCTGAAAACTTGATTTTCTAAGAACGAACTAAGATGTGTTTCTCTAGCAACAACATCATTTGACGGGACCTAAAATACCCTTATTATTTTTTCAAAATTAACATTTGATTTAATTGTTGCCGTCAGATAATTTAAGATTGATCAAAAATCACTATTTTAATTATTATGCCAATTAAAGCAAGGGGTCAACTTTTTTACTTAGGAAGTTCAAGGTCAAATTCAGGGAGGTAACTGTCCCCTTAGGTTGATTTATAGTCTATCTCGAGGTTAGGTTTTTAAAGAGGTATTTTTTATATTTTTAAATGCAAATAATAAGTGAAATGCATGGTTAAGTTCATGGGTTATCAATCAAATGACTTCTAAAAATCTTCTAACTTGGCCAGAATGTGAAACATGATAAAATTAGACTACTACAATTTTTTGAAAATTTTGGATGACGCATAAATAATGAATTTATGAATGCAAGTAGGGTGATTTTCAATAATTTATTATAATAAATATTAAATCTACTTATTTTCATGAAATAAAATTATCTAAGATATATCTGTAGGTAATATATAATATTAAATTTAATACATATTAAAAATTAATTAGTGAAATACACAAAATGATTTTATTGAGTGCAATATGCATGCAAAAGCAATTCTTTTTCATTATAATGTAAATAGCAATTAATTCTTTGATTCGTGAATTTTTAACAATTTTTCAAGCAATGGTTAATTAATTATGAATTTCTAAACACAGAATAGGCAAAATATACAAGATTACACAGTAATGATAATTATTAAATAACCACAGATTATAAAAATACGAAGCTAATTCCAAAAGATAAGAATTAATGCTAGAATAATGTGCTATTTTTAGAATAATAAAATGATGCCAAAATGAGGTTCAAACGATATAATAAAGCTAGGGTTCTGTTTACAATTTATAATTATAAAATAAAATAAAAGAAATGCAAAGAGAAGGACCTAATGTTAATTACCAAGAACACCAAGGGTGAAGATGCAAAATTCCCAATAGTCACGTACAAAACATGTGACCTCTGGGCTGGAGGCTTCTTTGGAGATAGGTAGAACTGAAGGGGCGTCCTTTGTAATTTCCTCCCTCCCCACGTGCATATCACATGCTAGGGGGTGCTATTAATATGCTAGAATGGTTGGGGATGTCTCTGCAATTGTTCCTACCCCACATGCTCAGCAGTGCGGGGGAGGAACTGATGTTGTCGAGGAGATAGTGCTCGTCACGAGTGGGGGTGTTGAAGCTCGTGCGTTGAAGGTGGTTGCTGCAGGGCGACAAGCGGTGACGGTTGGAGGGTGACTGAGGATGGCTGCCGCTGTCGCACAGTCGAGCTGCTATGCGGCAGAGTGACCCTAGGTTGGCGTGGTTTCTAAAGAGCAGCAACTGCAGGTCGATGACGAGGTGTAGCACCTCCTGCCTTGGCATGGCTTGGTTGTGGTCGCAGGCGTGCGCACACTACGGGCAACGCGAGCGATCGGTGGTGGTGCAGGGATCAACTACAGAGAGTAGGTGATTTGTGGACAATGGATCCTCTCGAGAGGAAGTGGTAGACGCAAAGATCTCTCCTAGAAGATAAACTTTAGACGAAGAAGTTTTGCCGATGAAGGGACCCGCTAGAGCTGAACCTCGTGAAAGGGGATAGTGGCAAGAAGCAGAGGAATCTTTGACGTTATCTCAGGAGTTCTAACTTGGAGGTTGGTCGGCATAGGTGCTGCTGAGAATGATGATGGCAACGAAGGCGGGGAGGCACTGGCGTGTTGGCTGGATGCGGGTGGAGTCGATGGAGGTGCGACATGAATAGTTGTAGGTGGTTGTCGTAGATGAAGTGTGTGCGTGGCTGAAGTGGGCCGGAGGTCGTTGCGATTAGGAGAACAGAGTAATACTGTGAAAACATGGGAAGAAGAAAAAGCATAAGGAGAAGAAGGGTTGAGAGCGTGGGATGCAGGGCGGAAGTGCCTCTCCTTTGGTCGTCGCTTCGATCGGGGTCGGCGAGGGGCTCTGAGAAGCTTTATGGGATCACACCTTGGAGGTTTTTGCATGAGATGGAGGCCCATGTCATCGACCTCTATCACTAACTCTCTCCCTGTTGGGTATGGTGTATGATTTGCTTGATCGCGGGCTGGAGACGACTTTAATAGGGACAAGGTGGCGAAGGTGCGAAGGTTGGTTGCGACAGGTTCGTGCTCCGACGGTTGCAGGGGTGGTTGGTCAACACCGGAGGATGCGGGCAGAGTGTGGCGCGAGGTTCGACCGTTGCTTGGGGAGTTGGGGACACATGGGTGTGCATGGAGAGGGAAGAGAAGTGACTTGTTCGATTGGCCGAGATCGGACATCGTAGAATTTGCCACGAGGCGATAAAATATTTTCTAAATTTTATTTTTTAATTAATTTCATTTTTTAAATTAAATAAATGAAAAATATCAAAAAGGGGTGAGACATGGTAGCTCCGAGAGCTGCCATGTGTCATTCTCAGAAAATTCGAAAAATTAAATCTAAAGATAAATAGGAAAGAAATAACAAATGACCTCAGATTGAAAAATTTACTTCACAAACGTTGCTCGTCTCAATGAGATCTACACTTTGGACCAAGAGCAAAAGAGATCATTTGTGCAAAATGATATTTTTGGGGTACTCTATGTATATAAAATAACTTTATTTTATGGTTTTTGTATTTTTTTTATGATTTTTAAGTACGAGAAAAGTAAAAAAACGATAAAATCAAAGACAAATATTTACACATTATTACATTTTTTGTATTTTTAATAAATAATAAAATAGGAGAATAGAATAAAGTAAGAATCAGGAGATATTTGTACAGACTCACAAAGGACACTCGGACTGGGTCAATTTCTTTGATTTCAATTTTATTTTGAAATTGGATTTTTGTGTATTTTATTAAAATTTCATCAAAGTATATAAATAAAATTGGACTAAAAGAAAAAAGGTTAATTATGTACATAAAATACCAGGTCAAATATCAATAAAACACAAAATGCACAAAAGAGACCAAAAACTTAACTTTCACATATGAGCTCCGATTTTTATGAAATTGATCTTGTTTAGAAGGTCTTTGGATGTATATTACTTTAAAAGTGAGTAAGCTAAATCAGACACTGCATGAGGAAGATATGTGTATTTTAGTCTGTTTATTCTAAAACTTGGGTTTTGACCCATGGGCCAATTATTTGAGTTAGTAATTTTTTTATATTGTTTCTTTAATCTTGTTAGTAATATATACACAATGATGACTGTTTGTGGTCAATCAGAGTTATCATAAATTAGTTAAAAATGCATGAAGTTGGATAAAAATGTGAAAATGATTATGAATGCAATTTTGCATGCTAAAATGCAGATATTAGTTCTAAGTACTTGAATGGTAAAAATGAAGAATAATTAATGAAATGCACCTAATTACTCGAGAATGAAGCTCTGTTTTCAACTTTTAGTGCGATGAATCATGGATTCATCGGATGCCGATTAGGAGAAATAAGGGAACATGAGAATAGAAGGGAAAAAAGGGAATGAAATAAGGTAGTGGATAATGATGAATAAAAAAGAGAGAATAAGGTTTTATTTCGATCCCTATTCCACTATCAAATAAGCCCTTGCAATCTGTTCGTTTGCAACATAATGCGAGGGATATGGAAGTATAATGGTTGGTGTGTCTAGATTTCCTATCCCTCGTATGATTATCGTTATTGCGCCATGGAGCCCTTCTTGCGCAAGGAGGGATAGCTTATCCCTCGGCTTCCCTCATTTCTCGCCACCCCACAACCGCGCCCCCCTAACTTACAAACCTTATCCACCTTTGTTCCTGCTAACTTATAAACCTTATCCATCCTAAATTATCTTGTGCCAACCGAATGTAGAATATCAAATAACTACCTGTTATCCATCCTTATCCTCTCACTTGAAATAATCAAAGACAATACATTATCACTCCTTATTTCTCCACCATTAATCACCCATAACATTCACCTCATCCTGCACAATTAACCCATTTGTTAGTTTCTTCAACTAATTTAATTATTTTAGACTTTTTAACTATACCTACCAAACACAACCAGGTAACCCAAAGTAGTAGGAAAGGGATAACTCTTCGTCATTGGATAAATGAACTTTATCCCGCAGTATACCATCATATTATAAATTTGTCACATCATATGATTAGATGAGATAAGAGATAAGTATGCATGATTTTCTCTCAATATTATTCCTTTATTTTTGAAGGATAAGATGAGAAATTGTGTTTTATGCATGTTTTCCCTTTTTTGGTTAAAAATGGATTTTTATTAGTTGTTTTCCCCTCTGAGATATTGCAATATCAGTTATGCCCTTCTTTTTTTGAGAATATTAGTTGTGCACCAACTTCTTGTAATTTTAGTGTTCCTCTCAGGTTTGTTGACGTTCATCCTCAACGTAAACAGACGTTAACTTGAGGAATACAAGCGGAATTAAATTAAAAAAATGACTGAGAGATCTTTCCTAGCCCTCCTTACCCTCTCCTTCCTCCTCCCTCCCCTCCTCCTCCCTAGGCCGAACTCCTCCTCTCTCCCCTGCTCCTCCTCCCTAGGCCAACCTCTCCCTCCCCTCCTCCTCCCTAGGCTGACCTCCTCCTTTCCCCTTCTCTCCTCCACCCCTCCCTCTGCTCCTCCTCCCCCTCCTCCCACTTCCATCCTCCACCCCCTCATGATGAAAAGTTCTCCTCCTCTTCCTCCTCGGGGGTGCCACCTCTTCTTTCCCATTGGTAGAGTCCATATCCGATGCGAGAGAGGTGGAGGTCGATGCCCATCTGCCCCCTTCGCAATCAGATCTCAATTTCATCATCTTCAAGATCGAATCCACGCACCTTTCTCCTCCTCCTCCTCCTCCTCGAGGCACCATCGTTTCTCTCACGTTGGCGGGGTCTAGATTGAAGGCGAGAGTGGTTGTTGGCGAGGTAGATAGCGCTGAACCAATGTGTAGAGGAGGAGATCGACCTTAGTGGCGTAGGTTTCCCCATGGAGGATGAAGCGGGAAACCTCGTTGTCGAAGGCCTATGCGTAGAACGTCGAGGTCGGAGGGGTCGCCGGGGCGGAGGAGGATGCATGGGTTTTTCTTTCAAATATGCCCTCTTAACTGCACCATTATTTGATTAAAGTATAGTTAAGTTCAACTTATTGACAACCCAAGTAAGAAGGGGTACATGTGATAGAATAACAACAAGTCGGGAGCACAACTGATATTCCCCAAAAAAGAAGGTTATAATTAATATTGCAATATCATGGAGGGGTAGAACCGATAAAAATCCGAAAAATAATGGATAAGTGAATTTATGATGCAATTATTTAAAAGATAACCGTTTCCTCATTACCATTTTATTTAGGGATTTTAATGCTTGTGCATTTCTAAATTTTTACTTTAACTCGTAAGGCCTTACCTAATTTAAATTACACCTATATCGTATGTTCTTACACATCCTTAACACAAGTGTCATGCCATTGGATTTCTAATATGTGAGATAAACTGAATCATGTTTTGTTCATGGGCTGCAAACTTCATATTTACACCCATGACTCCTACAAATTTCATAACTCTTACACCAGAAGATATGAGCTCAATTTCCGTCCATTTATCCATTAACTTCCACAGAATCTATCATAAACTATCTTATCTATCATTGATAACAAATCAAATTTACAAAAAGTACTCCCTCCTTTTACATTTTTTCCTCAAACAAAATATCTCCCCAAAAAATACGAGCAATTGGTGAGGGCTGACACATGGTTGCTTCATCAAGGACCTAGAAACTTGTGTGGGTCCTTTTAAGGCTCCCCCAATCCCTATATAAATGACTGCAATTCCAAGCACTCCACTGCCTTCCCCTCTCATTGACAACGACCCCTCATGCTCATGTGTCCCTCCCCCTCCTTGCCCATAAGCAGGTAGTATAGCCACTCCAAACTCTTCAGCGAGCTCCTCGTCAATGACTTCCACGACAATTGCCGCTCGTGAAACTATCGTGCACTATGGGTTGCTCCAAGACTTAAAAGGGAGACTTAAAAGGGAGAGGAAAATAAAGAAGAAACATGGATGGGAGAAGAAGAGAGGAAGTGAAAATCCCATTGACATTTGTAGGGTTTGCTCGGACTCTCTTTGAGTCCTGGTTGTTAAAATTATATTATTTTCAATTTAATTGACGTGGACACCTAAGCGCGTTCTCCTTTTTCTGATTAAAAAAAACAATCTCAAGAACATTAACTCAACACCAACTAATATGATAAGAAATTTTGGCATAAGACGGAATAAGCTTGCTGAGGTCGTGGGGTAAATACGAAGTTAAGGATTGTGGTGAAGAGAACTAAATTTATGGGATCTTAGTACAAAATTCATTTGTTTAAACCATGGTATGATTAAAAAATATTCTATTACAATTGTACCTTTACATTTTTGACTACATACCCTCTCTGTCTCGATCCCTTCCATCCTAACTATAGTTTTTTTCTCTACCCTAACCTAAATGACCTCGACATATCCAATGACACCTCCTTCCTCGACATTATTGTCACCACCATCACAAGAGGACAAGGGTGATTATCATTGAATATATTCATGGTAGGTCAATGATGGTGTGTGTGTGGGAGGGGGGGGGGGGTGTTCAAAGACACTAAAGGGAAAAGGTGCTTGATTAGCGACTTTTACTCCCCAATACATGAAAATTAAACTAAATACATTAACAAGTACATGCATTCAAGCATTCATAACACTCTTGTAAATATGTTTGACAATAAGAAGTATTCATTAACGCTAAAATACCGTTGAAATATCAAAATTAGAAAACACAGGAAAGGAAGGATGTATTTATAAAATTGACTATGAAAATAAGAATTATATAGATTGTTGATATTATTTATTTCACCTAGACTCAGATACGTGACACACCAATCGAGCATGCAAAATAAAAACAAGAAAATAAAATAAAATGTAAAGTCTCTTATATGTACATATTAACTTATCTATGTATTTATAAATTTCATCAATTTTTAATAAATTTACATGAACTCTAACTAATATGAAACTATATCCATACTGTATATAATACTTACATAAATTCATAATTTTTTGTTTAAAAAGATTAGCTTTTACATGTAACCAATAGAGCCTAACCTTAATTAATCCATGAAGAAACACACATTATTTTTTATCTTTTATTTTGTCAAAAATATTATACCAAACACATTTTTTTAATAATGCTAGGTGAGATCTCGAGTTGGGATTCACCGCACCAATAATATATTAGTTAAAAAAAGTACATTATTTGGAGGTCCAGAAATGAGACAAAGAGTTATAATGAGCGAGTACATTTTCTGGATAAAACATCTGATTTTTGAAAAACAACATCATTCCTTCCGTCCCAAATGAGCCAAAGAACCGCAAAAGGCAGAGTGTAGTCATCAGTAATATATATATATATATAAGAGTTTTTATATTTGCAGATAATGCATTAACATTGATTTCTAATAAAATATAGAAGAGTTTTTATCACTTGTGCCTCTCTTAACTTTTGCAATATCAATTATACCAATCCTTTTTTTTGGAATATCAGTTATGCATCTACCTTCTTGCATCATTATCACACATGCCTTTACCTTTTTTCTAACTAAAGTGTGGTTAAGGCCATAATTATTCAACCACCTCTCCCTCCGCCTTCCACACCGACCTCCTCCTCTACCCTAGAGCTCCTTCTCCACCCATCCCCTCTACCCCTGATCTCCTCGTCTCGCCAGCCTCTCTACGATGATGTTGCTTGCGACAATCTTCATAAGACTTCAGAATTTCAAAAAGTACCTGAGAAGAGATGATAATAAGAGTTATAAATCCGTCGATTAACATTGAGATTTAAGATTATTTTTGGAGATAAGAGACTGCAAAAAAATACCGTGACATCATTGAGAAAGATGAACTTCCACCCATGCAGGTGAGCATGAACTGCGATAACCATATCCTCTACCTCGAGCCATCCTCTTGATTCCTCTATATCTTGATTCTCTATACTCCTGCCATTCTATTGAACCCAATGAAATTCAAGAATATGCCACTAACCTGCTATTTGACCTCAAAATGGAAGCACATGATGATGCATTGAAGCCTCCTCGGTAGATTCTCGTCGCAGTTTTAAACTTCGATCGTGTCTGGACCAATCTGAGCTCTAGATTGTCCTACAATTAATGTCGATCATAATCATTGTAATCTTATATTGAACATATATAAGCCTCAAAATCTTGATATATCAGCTTAGTTGGAGTTACCTTGAAGTCAGGAACAATGAGCTTCAGGAAATTTAGATTCAGTTGAAAATCCACGTCAAATATAATAATATACTCGTAGTCCTTCACGTAGTTGATGAATCCACGATTCATCTACCTTATTTTTTGATTTTAGCCCATCTCCCAAGATAATTTAATCAATAAATCCCTTAAAATATAGAAATAAACAATTGCTATGTTGTATACAATTAGGGCTAATTATTGTATACTATTTGTGAACGAATACATGCTTTTAATTAATTCACACTAACTCCAAATCAAATAAAATAAAATCTATTATGTACAAATCACTAACATCAACATATGAAAAATACCGTAAAATACTAACTTGTATATATACATATATATCAAATAAAACCAAACCCTAGTTCTGAGATAAAAAAGCCATAAATGCAAATATCTCTTACATAAAGTCTCCTATGAACTCATACTCACTTTTGAATTAATGTACATTCAATTATCTATAATTCAAGATCAAATTAAAAAGTATTGGAGTTCATATGTGAATTTGATTTTGGGTCCACATTGTATATTATACATATTTACGAACTTTGACTTATCATTTCATGTATATCGTTAACTCTTTTTAATTTTTTAATTTTTCATTAATTTTCTTTGATTTGCGTTTTACTAAAGTGTGCAAAAATCCAAATCTAAAATAATCTAAAAATCAGAGGAAAAGAATGGATTTGAGTGTGTATAAAAAGTATGTACATAAGTCTCTCTTATTGTACTTTTTTTATTTTTTTCATATATTAGAAACCCAAAAAAATAAATTAATGTGTAAATATTTTTACTCTATGTTATTTTGATCTTATTTTGAATTTTTATATGATGAAAAATCACGAAAATGTAAAAGATAAAATGTGGTATTTTATATACATGGAATATCATCCCAAAAAAGAATTTCCACAATTGACATCTTCTGGTTTTGAGGAAAACAAATTTCATTAAGAAAATTTTTAAATTTTATTTTATTTTATATTTATATTTAATTTTCTATTTTATTTTATTTTATATTTAATTTTCTAATATTTATGGAGGCAACACGTGGCAACTCTCGGAGCTTCCACATGTCCCTCCACTTAATACCCTCAACTGTCTCCTCTTCGAGTCATTGGATGAAGATCCCTTCCACTAACAATTAAGGTATTTTATTTATTTATTTCTATTTCATTTCCTTTCTTCTTTGCTTTACGTCCCCTCCGTGACCATTCAATCTCAGATTATTGAATAACCACGACTCTTTCTTTCCCTCTTCTTCCTTCGCCCAACGGGTGAAGCCCCGATCTCCCCTCTCCACTAATTAACATCTCCTCAACCATCGTCGCTCGACCTTCTACTATCCAATGCCACATGGAGCCCATCACCTCCACCTCTCCCTCGTTCTTCTCCATCAATCGAGTCCAACACTGCCTCTTGATAAAAACTCCCTTGACCATCTTTGTCAGGGATCCTCTATTCATGAGAGAAGGGCCTGAGATCCTAAACTCAGCCTCAGTGACATCAAGGCTCAGCTTCAGGTTGAGCGACAATAGGGTAACCTTCTTTGAGATCCAGCCTGCTCTTGCAGGCTACCATGAGCTTCTAAGCTCGCCTAAGCTCAACCCTCTACAAGGCTTTGAGCAAAGACCCAAGAAGCTGTAAGCTCCTTCTCCTCAGACAATCCTTTACCCTATATACGGTAAATCCTTTCTCACCCTTCTTCTTCCTCTCTATCTTTTTATTTCCTAATTAGTTTCGAATTTTCTACTAACCTCCAGCCAAAATCCATTCTGGTCACTCTTCCATCTTCATCATGAATCATTGCCCATGTCCCCTCCTTGATTATTATATGCCACATGAGCAATGTATTAATTTTTTAATATGGACCCTCCTTAAATATCTGATAATATGTGTTGTTAGAGAAATGTTTTAAAATCATTTAATTGTTTAGTGGTAAAGTATTATAATTTTTATTTTGGAGACCAAGGTTCAAATCTTACTTCTCACCATTTTGATTTCTTTTATATAATTTATCCAATCACTTCCAAAGTATCAAAATTATAAGTATAATTTGATATAAATTTGTATTCAAGTTTATTTATCTCTCTATGTTTCTAGCACTCCTTGTAAAAAAATCATTATTTCCTGTTAACCATGAACTTTTTTTGTTTCAAAATTTCACTTGATAATTTAGCCTTTTAGGAGAGATTTAGAGAGGCTTAAATTACTAGATTTATCGAATTTTCAAAATCATCATTGGAAGTAATAATTTATTTGAAAATCTAAGCTTAATAGTAGATTTAAATTGTAAGTTTATCGAAGAGAAAGATGTTCATTTTAAAATAATAACTCTATTTAAAAATATCATTTAAAAAAATAATTTTCGATTTTTAACATATGTAATTATTGTACACTTGGCCCCTTCTTTATAAAGTTCCTATTTCCGTCTGTGCTCCTCGACTACTCCTCGACCACATATCCATAGGTCCTCGTCTTATCAGTCATATTCTAGACTGGCCCCCTCAGTTCTCCCTCCATTGTACACCCTTTGTGTTTGCTCTAACAACATGTAGGTTTCCAGGAACATAGTTCTGAAGCAACATATCAGCCAAAAAGCCTCGACTACAAGCATGATAGATCCACCGTCGAGCACTGGCTTCATCAATCCTCCTACACTCGTGAGTCCTCCACATTCTTCCCTGAGCATGCCACTTTTGTCGGAAGCATCGGCCACCAAGCTCTGCCATGCTCTAGAAGACTTAGCCTCATCTAATCGGCAACTAAAGGAGAGAGTTGCAACCATCGTTTAATCCTCATCAGATGGTCCTGGATGCTTCATGCGCGCCCTGCAAACCCGCTCCGAACCATCGCCCGAGCCTCAAGGCTAGGCGATGTGAGTCCCATTGCGCGCCATGTGGAGACATGTTTCCCAACCTCGACCCGAGCTTCCCAGACATACGTGGGCCACTGATATTTTACACGCAATCTCGTCGCCATTCCTGAAAATTGCACATCCGTCCTCACCTCTGGAATAATTGCTTAAATTCCTCCAAAGGAATAGGTAATCCCAATTTAGGCCATGTGCACATTTTTGGATAATTTAGTTATGTAATTTGCATTTATACCCTTGCATTTGAGTATCTGCTTGGTCCTCCATTCAATGCCATATTTTTATTCCAAAAGTTACATGTTTTGGACCAATTAATTTCTTATCTTCTGAACATTTAACGGATTTTTTATGAGCTAGAGTGAAATTACTAGCATTATTGTGGTAGAATTGATTGTATTTAACTCATTTTGTGCATGATAATTTGTAGTAAATCATAGCTTTCTATAACAATGACTAAAAAAGCACATTTATTAGGATTAATTGCGTTCTATAACATGCCCATAAATCATATTAATTGCATGCATATTGTGGTCTAAATAAATCTTTTGGTGAATTCTATAATTGGATTGTAATTGATTAGATATAGAGTATTTTTAGGAAATTAAGATTGTTCTAGATCTCTATTATGTATATCTATTTAGAATAATTTCATTTATGGAAATCACTTGTGTTTGATAATTATTAAAATTATTCACTCATAATAGACATTTTTACATTCATTAATTCATCAAAAATTCATAATGCATCGGAAAATACCAAATATTCATAGTAGGTTAATGTTGCACTAATTATATTCTTTCCAAGTTTCATAATTTTTAGAATTTTTTTGATTAAAAATTTGCAGAATAACCCCTAAACCTGATCACATTTGCATTATTCATTTAATTGCTTTTAAAAATTAAAAATATTCTCCTTAAAAGTCATTAATTTAATGATATGAAAATTAATCCTATGTCATTAGTGTCCTCCTTGTCTTGGACCTTAGCTTACCTAAGTAAAATAAAAATTGACCTCTTTTGATATTAATTTATTATCAATTAATTACGTTTTTGACCGAATCATTATTGCTCGACTACAATAACACATGATTGGTAATGCAGATTTCACGAGGATCTAAAGTAGTCTTCACAGGGCAAGACCACGGTGTCGCTGAAGCGACTGCTCACAAAACCCGAGTTAATCAGCAATTAACCCACAAAATCAATTAAAGGCAATAAATAGCACAAGTGAGGTTAAAGTTTATTTTCTCTATGATAAAATGCATAGCAAGCAAGCATGTAGAGGTTGAACCACAGAGAGCAATACATGTAGCCTATGTTTATTTATATATAAACCAAATCATTCATGATGTGTGGATCCTTTTTATGGGTTTTTAATTAATTTTTTATATATTTTTTTCTTTATATTTTTGTATTTGAATTTCAGTTTCCCATTTTTTTGTATATTTTCTTTTTATATAGTTTTTTACCTTTTCTTTTATATAAACATTATAACATATATAAGGATTTACATATATAATATATAGTAGTATATTTATAAATGCTATTATTAATAGATAAAATTCAGAAAATAAATAATTTTTGGGTTTTTTATATTTGTATATTTTTTTGTTATTTTTCTAAAATTTTTGCTAATTTTTATGTATTTTTAAAGTCAAAAATATCCCAAATAGGGGATTAATTAAAATTCTCGAAATTGTTTTCGGTTTTAAAAATAGTAAATAGATGCCAAAATTATTGAAATAAATTTTAGTATACAAATATTTATATGAATAAAATTATAATACAGAAAAAGATATTTTTTTTTATTTTTTAAGATTTTTATAAGAGATTTTGGTGGTTTTTAGATTTTTAGGCCTTTTGTTTTGCAATTTTTAATGATTTTTTATCTATAATTAAAATATGATAAAATATACTATATATATTGGAATTTTTAATCACACTTTTATATTTTTTGGTATTTTCTAATTAAAACATGGAATATATAGGCTTCTTTTCATTTTTAATAAATGGGTTAAATGCAAAATGCCAATAAAAATCTGGACGTGGATATACAAGTCATGAAACATCTAACCCTATTTTTGTGGATTTTTAGGAGCACTTTAGGTATATTTAATAAACAACTAAAGCACACAAAAATCAATGTCATGACAGGGGTATTCTTGCAATAAAAATAAATTCCAAGGGCACAGATGTAAATTGGCCAATGTAATAAAACATGTATTTATTTTTTGTAGACTATTTTATAATTACATAACTTGCTAGGGTACACATGCAAAATGCCCATCACGTGGGACTACACGTGGCGCAACCTGAGAAGGACCAAAATGCAAATATAATAAAGTCTAGGGGCCTTCTAGCAAATTTCACAAAAATATACACCATGCTTTTCAATTTATTGGACTATATATAAATATAAAAACTCATAGGGGTGTCCCAACAATTTTCCCACCTCACATGGGACGACATGTGAGGTGACGTGGACTAGACCCAAATGTAATTTACAAAAATACAGGGGCCTATTTACAAAATGTCCATTTATTTTTAAACAACAATTTTTATTTATAGGGCTAAATAGTAAATACAAAAATGCGGGGGTGAATATGAAATTTACCCCTTTATTGCACGATCTGACGTCGCTGGCTATCTCACTTATCCACACGGCACGCATACAAGGTCGGATTCATTTCTCCCTTGGACGGTCTTGATTTGAATAGTTGGGCTGATTCTATGGTGCTGGCGTGGCTGCATCCAACGACTGCGGATCTAACTGGGTCGTTGTTCTTGATCTAACGGTGGTGAGGTGAAGACGAAGAACGGGAAGGAAGGTTCGCGTGGGCGAACTTCCTTCAACGAAATCTCGCTCCTCCGGTGGGCTTTGCTGATGCAAAGGGGCCAGATAGATTCCCGGCAAGATCCCCTATAGGTTGGAGGTCTCAGGATGGGCGGAAGATCACCAGAGCAACCCCACAAGGTCGGGGAAGGGGAGGTGCTCCAGGTACCTCCGGTGAAGTTCGAATTTGCCTCCACGCGCGTCTTTGGCCCTTGGGACCTGCAAAACTAAACTCACGAGTCGAGGGCAAAGTGCCTCGGCTCGGTTAGGTGTGGAATGGGGTGGATATGGGGACGGGCGGCGCTCTCCAGCGTACGACGAAGCTTGGAGAGCAGATCTCTAGATCCACTAGGAATATGGGGGAATGGAGATGTGCGGTGTGATCAGAAGGGGTCAATGAGTGAAATGGAAACGAAGGGGACAACGGAGGAGCTCAACTCCGACGAAGTACGATGATAAACGATTACACTAATATAACTAACTAAAGCTTACTCTAAGAACTGGAAATTGAATCTAAAATTAAATGCAAGTAAAATAAATGATAAGAACACAACTCTTATACCTAGACTGAACCAGGGAATAGTGTCGCCGGACTTGGCGGCCATGGGTGCCTCCCATGCTTCTGGAGCTCGGCCTGCCGTCGAAGAAGCTCCTCCTGTGATGAGGAACTCAACTGGATACGAAACCAGGGCTTCTAGATGCTTAATGGTGAGCAAAAAGGAGATGATAGATGGGGGGTTTTATTTATAGCACAAACACAACACCCTTATTGACCGACTGCTAGGAAAGAATCAAAGCTATATATAATGGATTTATAGGTTGGGCGTCCAATTAGGATGATTGATCTTGATCGAGGCATAAGAAATGGGAGAAGGGGATGGAGGATACCCCCAGGAAAAAGGGTAGGAGATGCGCGGAAAGACAGGTCCGCATCAAGTCAGCAGCTGGAGGGCAAGTTGACCGGCGGTTAACTTTTGACGCGACCCCATTGGGCTACGTCAGCCCGCTACGTGAAAAAAATAGTAATATTATTCATATTTTATTTATTTAATATAATAAATTATTTTATTATTTTTATATAAAATAAAAAATATTTATTATTTAATGTAGTATTTTTATTATTATTTTTATTTATTTTTGGTGTATTTTATTAGTAGTTAAATTTTAATGGTGTACTTATAGGTATATTTGCTATATTTTGTTCATTTTTATTTTTATTTTGTATATTTCATTTTATTATTTTATTTTATATATTTACAACTTATTTTTATGAATATCAATATATTTTTATTGTATTTTTTGTGATGTAATTTGTATACTTTTATAAATAGATGTGTATATTTTTATAGGTATACTTATATGTATTTTACCTATGTTTTCTATATTTATTTTATTTGAATGTATTTTATTAGGTTTTTTTAGTTTGTAATTTTAATAGAATATAGATAATATTTTCAATATTAAGAAAATATGAAAGAATAAAGAATAAAAGAATATGATCCACTTTTATTCGTATACATGTATACGATATGTATTTTTTCTATGTTTTGTAGACTTATTTTATTTTACATTTTTTTGGTTTTATTCTAGTTTAAATTTGTACATATGTTTTAATTGATATTCACAAAATTATAAAAATGAATGTTTGTAAAAAATAATAAATAATGAATAACTTGATTATTTTAATCGGGTACAATGAACAATGAAGGTAAAAAAATCTAACTTTGACACAGTAACTCCAAAAAATATAAAACCACCACCATTAATTGTTTGTGAAAAGTTATATACAATTAGAGATGATTTTGATATGTTTTGAGTTTTTATTTGAAAGATATGGATGTGTGAAGTTGGGCTTTTGGCTTTTTATTTTGTGTATAAAATGACAATGTGTACTATTTTTGTACAAACTCAATTTTTTATTTTTATTTACATTATTATCTACAACTTTAATGACAAAGTTTCTTTATTTGATGAATAAATCATAAAGACTAAAATAGGTGTCAAAGATGCACAAATAATAAATAAAGGAATTGGGTTTTTATTCTATTATTGGCCCTTATCTCCGTCTACTTTATTCCTTGTCGACCTATTCGATTCTTTATTTGGTCTTGGGGTTCAGGGTCATAAAATATCTTTGATATTTTATTATTTTTCTTTCTATCTTTATTCTATAATTTTGGCATTAAGAACATTATTATGTACACAGTAAATGCAATAGATTATGGGATGCTATTTTGCACAAATTAATGCTATTTACATGCATTAACCAGGGTTCTAAGGCCAAAATGATAGGATAAAGAGGATGAAATGGAGATTCATCACCCTCCTATACTTACCTTTGCTTGTCCCTTGCAAACATTTATGCAATAAGTATAAAAAGAATAAATAAGAAAAGAAAAAGAAAGAATAAATAGAATTGCTTTCAATTGTTAAACTTGTCTTTACAAAATCAAAGTTTGGAGCTCAGGTTAGACCTTGATGTGAAAACATGTGTGGAACCTGGTCGAGAACCAAATTTAAAACACAACAGCCTTCGAGAGTCACAGAACTCGGTTCAACCACCTCAATAACCAGGTCAGAACTAGCCTACATGATACGCAAACCCTTATAACTATGAAGTTGGCTTGTACATTGTAAGTGATAGTGTCTCTCCCCAAACTAAAATGACAAAGGAACTGACTTCTCCAGAATGACAACCCAATGATTCCCCCAATCCAACACTCTGTCCTCGAGGAGGGGGGTATTCCCTTCTAAGTTCAAGTTGCATCCAACCCAAGTGGAGGAGGTGAAGGAAAGAATGGATGGTAGCCAATGTAGCTACCTATCCCAGGATGCCTGACCAATGTAGTCAAGTCATCCAGCTGCAGGCTCACATGGTCTAACTTTAATGCTCAAGCTTGCTTATTGACTATACAACATATATTCATAATCCGGCAAGCATTTTATTTTCTTTTCAGCCTATCCATTTCTTTGAGTTGAAAAACATTTACATTAGCATCTACATTAGGACTTTATCCTTCTGAGCCAGAAGACTATCCCTCTTTTGAAGCTTTATTGCAACCCACACTCTCCTGTCATTCGACTTTATGGAAACTGGACCAGGTTGGGGTGCACTTCCCTCCCTAGATGAGGATGAATGTTTCCACCCGTGTGCGTCTTAGACAGGCAAACCAACCCCCTCACCACTCCAACTGAGTTGAGCCAAGTGAAAGGTGCAAGTGTCCAAGTTAGGTCATGACCGACAATATTCATGCGTGCTTCTCGAAAAATTCTAGTTAGTCAGTTGAAGTGACTTGAACCCAGTCCCGAGTCTCAAAGAATTAAGTCCTAATGGACCTGAAGTACCTTAAACCTAGTTCCAATAAGGTTCCAGTGTAGTTAGGTGCAGTAAGGTCCAACTAGGCTCCAATCTTTGACTTTATTTGGGCTTGTTCAATCATTAAGCTCAATTCGAAAGAATATCAATGATATGCAAATGCTATGTACAATGCAGAAAGAATGATGCAATTTTTCAAATAATTTGAAAGAATTTTTTATAAAAACAATTTTGGCAAATAAAAAGAATTTTAGCAAATAAAAAGAATTTTGGCACATAAAGTATGAAATATTTATAGCTATTTACACGTGCATTCTCCTTTTTATTATTATATTTTTTTAAGAGTTAAAAAATTTAAAAGACTTTATAGGTTTTAGCAAGTTATTTTTATAGGTATATATGCACAATTGATAAAGAATTCTATACATGTTTTATTCCTATTTTAATGATGCATTTATTCCTCAAATTCATTAGAGACAATTTTGAAAACTATAGTACAAAATAATTTTTCGCAAATATTTACAAACATTTGAAAGCCATTTTGCAAATATTTTTAAAGTAGTGTATATAGATTTTTCAAAATATTTTTACAGACACTTTCGAAATCATTTGCAAATAGGTTTATAAAACTTTTATTGCGTACAAAGGAAATGATTTTTCAATCAAAATATCTTTACAAATGTTGACAAGATTTCACCAAAAGTTTTCCAAACGGGTCACACCATTTTTCAAATCATTTTGCAGAAATATTTTTTAGCCTGATTTATTAATCAGTATATTCAAATAGAATTTTGACAAATAAAAGTGACATTTGTTAATACATGTATAAATACAAAATATTTTTGGTATTTTGAATTTTGCAGATGTTTTTGTTATTTTCGAATGCAGATGATTTAGGCTAATAAATTAGGCACATATTAATACAAGGGGATGTATCTCATATTTACAAGAGTTTTGGTTCTTAGAGGATTCCCAATGGATAAATATGTAAAGAATTTTAGTATGGTGTATATACTACTCAAACTTATTTGAAAATCATTTTTCAATAGTTTTGAAAACTATAGTCCAAGGTAATTTTCACAAATGATTTTTACAAACATTTACATGTATTTGAAAATCATTTTGCAAGGTTTTTCAAACAGTATAAATAGATTTTCAAGTATTTTTGCAACCATTTTTCCAACCATTTACAAATCATTTTTCAAACATTTTTATTTCACGTAAAGAAAAAAAATTTTTCAAACAAAAATATTGTGACAAAGATTGAACACATTTTACAAAATATTTTCCAAGCAGTTTTTAAAAGATTTTTCAAAAATATTTTCAAACAATTTTTCAAACATTTTGCAAAAGTTTTTTTGCCTGATTTATTAATCAGAATGTGCAAAAAGAGTTTGAGGATATATAAACATTTTTTATTAGAAGATTGTTATGAATTTAACATTATTTTTAGCCACAAGTGTTATTTAAAATACAAAAGTACGAGTTATGGCTCAAAGTATATACATAGTATATACGACCCCCATACTTAGCTCGAGCTATGTCCTCATAGATCAAAGAGAAAAAGAGAAGATATAACTCGGAACGAGTATAGAAAAAGTCTAATGAATAAGGGAACGAGGGTATGAATAAATGAATGGAAAGTTAACTGTCCCTCCATACTTTGGATCAACTAATCATAAATATAGCAGACTATACACAAGGCATGAGGGTCAAGTGTTAGAATGAATAGATTGTACTCAGACTGTCGCCCCCTATTTATGATAAGAGAGCCCTAGGTTTAGGCGAGAAGAGGAGACAATGGAGAGGATCAAAGAATGAAGGTAATAGGAGAGTACCCCCCTATACTTAGGGCAAAGTACGCCATAATGAATTTTTTTAATGAAAGAAGAGAATGAAAAGAAGAAAAGAAGAAAAGAAGAAGAACATAAGAAAAGGCAAGGGATTAGAGGAAACGTTTTTGAGTTGCATTATCTGAATCTTTTGATGCTACCAATGTTGTGGATGTATCATCTGAGCGTAGTATTTTGATTGAGTCGACAACGACCAAGAAAGTGTCCAGCTCAAGGTAAGGCTTAAGTAGCAGACCGTTGACAACAAATGGTTGTGTGTCAGGATATAATTCTGTTATTGCAATGCTGCCATTGCCATGCACTTCTCGTACTTGAAATGACCCTGTCCATTTACTCTTCAATTTACCTATGAAGATTCTCAACTTTTCATCAAATAGACACACTTTTTGTCCAACTTCGAAGGTCTTTCGTCTGATGTGTCGGCCATGTTAGTGTTTCACCTTCTCCTTGTACATCAATGTATTATCGTATGCATAGTCTCAAAATTCTAGGAGTTTGTTCAGATCATCTTTTCTTTTTTGACCGCTTCTTTATGAGTCTAGATTACACATATTGATTGCCCACAAGGATTTGTGAATCAATTCCATAGGCAGATGGCATTGTTTCCCATATACAAGATGATAGGGTGACATGCCCAAAGGAGACTTGTAAGTGGTTCTGTATGCCCATAGGACAGAGTCCAAGAGTTGAGACCAATTAATTCTGTTCCGCTTCACAAGTTTTTAAAGGATCGTCTTGATTTCTCTGTTCGATAGTTCTTCCATGCCATTGGTCTGGGGATGATAAGGAGATGCAACTCGATGCTCGATGCCGTATTCCTTCATTAATTTCTTGACCTCTTTATTTATGAAGTGGCTACCCTGTCTGATATCAGAATCTTTGAAATCCTAGACTGCGAGATGATGTTCTCTCTCAGAAAACGACACACTATCCGGTTGTCTGCAGCTCGAGTGGGGATAACTTCAACCTAGTGACTCACATAATCAACAACAAGAAGGATGTGCTCAAATCTCTGACTATTGGAAAAAGGTCCCATGACATCAATCCCCCAAGCATCGAATACGTTTTCTATCTGAATGATCTTTAGGGGCATTGAATCTTTTGCTATGAGGGTGCCTTTCAATCTTTGATAGTCATTGCATCTTTTAATGAAAGCTGTTGCATCCTTAAATAGTGCGGGCCACCAGAAGCCACACTGAAGTACTTTTGTTGCCGTTCTGTCTTCAGAGTGGTGTCCACCAGATTCGAGCGAGTGACAATGCTCGAGGAAACTATGATGCTCCTCCTGAGGGATATACCCGCGCTAAATGCAATCTGCTCCTTCCCTGAATAAGAAAGGATCTTCCTATTGGTAGAAATGGATCATCGATAAGAATTTATCCTTTTGAATCTTTGTCCAATCCAGTGGTACTACCCCCAAAATGAGGTAGTTGACAATATCAACATACCAAGGGAGTGAATCCTAGGCTAAAATCGACTCGTCAGGAAAGGTTTCTGTGATGGGTGCACTGCTCAGCGGAGGCTCTTGCTGCTCAATTACGGAGAGATGATCTGCTACCACATTCTGAACTCTAGGCTTGTCCTTGATTTCCAAATCAAATTCCTGGAGGAGAAGGATCCATCTGATCAGTTTGGGTTTGGCATCCTTCTTTTGTTGTAAATATCGGATAGCAGCGTGGTCAGTGAAGACGGTAACTTTTGATCCAAGTAAATAAGATATGAACTTCTCGAGGGTGAATACCACAACCAGTAACTTTTTCTCTGTCACTGTATAATTTCTCTGAGCTTCATCTAATGTTTTGCTGGCGTAATGAATGACATAGGGATCCTTGTCTTTCCTCTATCCTAGAATAGCCCCAACTGCAAAATCTGACGCATCCGTCATGAATCTCAAAGGGGAGAGACCAATCCGACGGTTGTAGAACTGGAGCTTGAGTGATTAACTCCTTTAGCTGATTGAATGAAAGGAGAACCTGCTGATCAACATTGAACTTAGTCTCCTTGCATAGAAATTCTGTACGAGGTCAGGTAATGTGGCTGAAATCTCGGATGAACCTTCTGTAAAATCACACAATGTACCAAGAATCACCTCGCATTCTTCACTGTATGAGGTGGCTCAAGATTGGCAATGACATCCACCTTTGTCGGGTCGACTTCCATGCCACGTTTGGAAACGACATAACCCAGCACAATCCCTTCCGTGACCATGAAGTGCTCTTTTCCCATGATAGCACTATATTGACTTCACGACATTTTTGAAGTACTTTGTGCAGGTGCTCAAGAAAAGAATCAAAACTATCACCGTAGATGGAGAAGTCATCCATAAACAACTCGAGAAAATTGCCTACCATCTCGGCGAAGAATGCAAGCAAGCATCTCTGGAATGTCACTGGTGTATTGCACAATCCAAAGGGCATTCTCCTGAAAGAAATGATGAAGAACGAGCAAGTTAAGGTAGTCTTCTCTTGGTCCTCAGGGGCGGTTGCCACTTAGTTGTACCTGAAGTACCCATCTAGAAAGCTGAAGAACTCCTTGCTGGCTAGTCTTTCCAAAACCTGATCAATGAATGGCAAGGGGAAGTGTCCCTTCTTCGTTGCTGCATTAAGACGACGCGAGTCAACACATACACACCTGGATGTCGGTATCCAAGTAGATATCTTCTCTCCTCTATCATTTGTAACCATAGTAAGCCCGAACTTTTTGGAACTACTTGCAAGGGGCTCACCTATTTTGAATCAGAGATGGGATAAATGAATCCTGCATCACACCATTTCATAATTTCTTTCATGATGACGTCCTGAGATTTGGATTCAGTCTTCTTTGAAATTCGTAGGATGACTTGGCAGCTTCTTCCAAGTAAATATGGTGTGAACACAATGCAGGATTTATCCTGCGGAGATCTCATACATGCCAACGAAGTGCCTTACAATTTTTCTCTAGAACCTCAAGAGGTCGAGATTCTTGCTTCGGGTGCAGCCTGCTGCTGATGATGAGAGGATACATGTTTTCTGCACCTGCATTGAAAGCGTACTTTAGTCCCGCTGGAAGTGGCTTGAGTTCCGATTATGATCTGACTAACTTATTAGTCACTTCAGAAACTGCAATGGTGGACGGATGTGCTGCTTGGACTTTTGCAGGGTTCCTGATCTCAGTGCTATGTTGAGATTTTGATAATGTACTGAACGGTTCTGCAATAGGCCTCAGTTTGTTCAGGTTGGAGTAAATCATTGGAGTCAAAAAGATGCATCAACATATTGGAATATGTCTCCCAATTATCCTCGGAGCTCGTGTCGATAATGCTTTCCAGGTCCTCCTGCATGGAGAGGCTTTCCTATATCCATGGATTATTCAAAGAAAGCGGTATGTCTTTGATTTCCGCAATGAAGTCACAGTCTGCTACGGGCGGTGCATATCCCTCATCAGTCATAATTTTAGGCTCACTGATCATGTCTATAGTGATTATGATGTACACTAGGCCAGATATTTGCCATGCAGTGGGAGTGGTAAGTCGTTACCAATCCTGCTATGGAGAACAACACTGGAATACAGTAAAGAACATATTCAAATATCTAAGATGGACGCAAGATTACATCTTGGTCTACGGAGATGGTGATCTCCAAGTCTTGGGATATACAGATTCTTACTTCCAATCGGATATTGATGATCGAAAGTCGACATCAGGGTTTGTGTTCCTGTTGAATGGTGGTGCTGTGAGCTGGAGAAGCAAGAAGCAGGACACTACAACAGATTCAACAACAGAAGCCGAATACATTGCCACATCGGATGCTGTAAAGGAGGCGGTGTGGTTACGCAAGTTCGTCCAGGAGCTTGGCGTAGTTTCCTCTGATACTCCCATCCCGCTACTCTGTGATAACATGGGAGCCATTGCCCAGGCGAAGGAACCCAGATGGCATCAGAAGAGCAAGCACGTAGAAAGGAAATACCACATCATTCGGGAGATTCAAAAGCGTGGTGACATCATCATCACCAAGGTGGCCTCTGCCGACAACGTTGCTGATCCTCTTACCAAAGCTCTGACACAGAAGGTTTTCGACCAGCATGTAATGAATATGGTTTAAGGATTGTTACTGAATGGTTCTGAGGGCCAGTGGGAGATTGTTAGCAATCTGAGCCCGAGGCGAACCATTCCTACAATAAATGTTATTGTAATTAATGATTTATTAATAAAAGTTATTGATTATGTTTCACTCCCTTTCTGATATTGAATGAATGAATGCACTATAAGGTCCCTCTGTACAATATGGGTTATGTACCATGGCCAACTTGATAATCATACAGCTGTTGATTCATTGATTGAATCATAGAGGCTGATGCTTGGATGAATATCTAAGGAGTTAGATAGAGGACTCATCAAGCATCATCAATGATTGACAAGTAGTGATCTCCAGTCTGAGTGGGAGATGGCAATCCTATCTCATTAGACTGATATCTGATCGACCTCTTGATGCAGGTCCTCTGCATGGGAATATTGATTCGGAGGTATCAGATTAGTTGAGTCAATGAGTTGACTGAACGAGATCGAGATAACCAAAGACCTATGATGAATACTGTCACATCACAGGCAAACATCCTCTGACCAGAGACAGATGTATTGCTATATGTCTGAGTATGTACATTTGGCAGACCAATAGGTTGATGACCTAACCAAGGTCTATATACCGACGAGCTGGTGTGCATGTAAGGGCATATGAGTAATATGATCTCTCAAAGGGATCATACAGGTTCACTTGTGAATCGGGAGACATGAGCTCACTCATGAGGTATTGGGATTGACCAAATTCCATGCATGGTCATCATGCTTTAGAAGCATGATATGAATTCGAAGGTAAGATATATGCTTTGTGAAAGCATATGATCTATACCATATCCCAAGGACGAAGATTGAGAAACTTGATGATCAGACTATGAAGATCACAATGTAGAAATGATCTATATCTTCATAATGATCATAAGTCTTCCAGTATGCAGGATGTGCAGGTATTGGGAATACCTGAAGGGTGATTTGATCATAAATCATTGTATAACCATGACGCTTCCATTCCGAGGGAGTGATGAAACAGGTCTGGATTTTAGTGACTCCTCTCATTAGAGAAGTGACCTAATCTTAGTCCATATACTGGACATTGATCTGAATGAGATTCAGATACAATGAGAAGATTAGGTTTACGGTCTTGATTTAATCAAGCATCTGTGAGAGGTCCATGGGATCTGGAATTGAGATATGATCTCAATATCCAAGTCACTATACGTGGAACAATACAATCGCCCTGTCCTTATCTCCAAGTATCTAAGGAGTAATAACATTGTTCTTAAATGGTTTAAGAATAATTCCATAAGATCTAAGCAATGAGAAATTGATAATTAAATGTGATTTAATTATCATGATGTATGAGAAATTATCCAATATGATTAAATGTGATTTAATTATTATGGATAAGAATAATGTGGATAGTAATATCCAATTATTCATAATATGTTATAAAAGTGATTTATAATGTATTAGAGAGAGCTAATTATAATTTATATTTGAAGATTAATTATTAATGTGTATTGGATATACATTGTCTAATTAATTGAAAAATATAAATTACATTTAGTTTTGAGTTGTGAATATGATTCACAATTTTCCAATGTCAAGATTGCAATATTCCCAAAATAATTGAGAATTAATTTTTGGTGAATAAAAATACCAACAAATAGTTGTTGGAAATAAGTTGAGAGAAAAACAAGGAGATATGCAATCTCATGGAATCCATGAGATTGCCCTCCCATTAGGAAAAAAGGGAGCAACACCAAATCCCTTGTGGGATTGGTGGCTGTCACCTCCCTCCAAAGGGGAAGGTTGATCTCCTTCGTTCTCTCTCTCTCCTTATTTGATTGATTTAATTTGGTATTAATATTTATTTGATTTATCAAATATATTTTTATCAAAATTAAATCACAAGTTGTTGGCTTTTACCAACAACAATGTTGACCATTGGATTGACATAAATCAATCTCATCCATTGATTTTATATGTCCCATGGATTGAGATCCATGGATCCCAAAACCCTATAAATAGAGAGGCATACCATGCTCTCTCTTAACATGCTATTGTAGCACACATCTCTCTCTCTCTTTCTCCATACTCGACAGCCCTCTCTCCCTCTCTTCTTGGTGGTCGTCCACCATACCTTGGTGGAGAGAATCGTCGACGCCTGCGCCATCGTGCTGTCGCTTAGACGCTCTGCGGTTCTTTGTCTACTTGGAGTGATTCACTCACAAAGGAGACGTTTGATCTCGTGTGACAAAATCAGGAGCAACCGTGCTTGGATCATCTTGGATTGCGAGGACACCGCGACTCATCCCCGCGCTCGTAAGCCGTTACTCCGACGATCGGACTTGAGACAGGAGGTCTCTTCTCTTAGAGACTTGATCAACCAAGCTTCAAGAGGTATTGCATTATACTTATTGTGGTTATAGATGAAACAATTTGAGAATGGTTCTCGGATCATGTGGTTTCATCGAATAAAAATTTTAAATTCCGCTGCACCGAACAACTAGTGCGACTAGTCGTTCTTCGTCGTATCCGATATGACGATCACGCTTCCGTGATGCGCTTGAGGATTTCTCCATATCCTTCAATTGGTATCAGATCTTAGGTTGACGATTTTGAATATGATTCGAAAAACCGAGGATGACTTGGGTTCGTTTAGGTCGCGAAAATTTTCATCGCATTTGATTTTGCAGATCTGTATAGTAAATAAATTCGGCACTGTTTAAATTGTTTGAACATGAATTCAATCTTGGATTTTGTTCCCCATTAAATAAAAAAAACCATAGGAACTGAGTTTGCGTAAATCGGATTTCGTATGCTCTAGATATAGTTGTTTTAATGAACATGTATGCACTGTTGCAGGTACAGTAGATTTTAACATGAATAAAGAGTTAATTACTGTTATCATCTGCCTCAAAATGCGTGAAACATCACTTAGCTTCTGTCCTAAATCAAGTTAGCAATCTTTGAAAATTGAGTTTGTCTAATTTGGATTTAAATTGATTGAGATATGTTAATTTTAGTGAGTAGGGGTCATTACTGAAATTACATTCCTTATCTAGAACCAAGTGATTGTCAATTAGTGAAATTAATTGTTAATTTCGTGAAATAATCTTGAAAAATATTTGTGAAATATTGGAACATGATTATTTGCCTAATTGACTTGGCCCCAACCAATTAATTAATTAGATGTGATCTAAATCATGATTGGAAACCACAATCTTCAAACTTGATGCTTGAATAGGATTTGGGAATTTGTGTAGCAAATTTCCTTATAATCAAAAATGATTTGACTATTACTATATGGTACAATTTCGGTTGAAGAATAGATGATCATCTCAAGTACAAATTAATCAATTTGGCATTATCCTTTCCTGAGGCGGATATGGTGTCTAGTCGGGGATCGCTGGGGTAGCGGTTTGCAACGTATGCAGTATGTCCCACTCCCGTCGGTACTGGCCATGACAGCGGGTAGGGCCGGGATAATGTCCGAGGGATTAAGATGTATTTTTTTAATTATTAAAATACGAATTAATACATACTTTGAGAATAATACCATATATATTCAAGTAAGACATTCAAGTTTGATTGATTAAATTGGATTAATAATTAATTTAATATGATTGAATTAATTATGTCCAATTAGAATACTCTAATATGATTAGAGTTAATAATTTCCTTGGAAGAATTAATTATATGAATATGATTCATGTTAATTAATTAGAATTTGAATAAGAGGT
Source organism: Ottelia alismoides (assembly GCA_037367405.1). Taxonomy (NCBI): domain Eukaryota; kingdom Viridiplantae; phylum Streptophyta; class Magnoliopsida; order Alismatales; family Hydrocharitaceae; genus Ottelia; species Ottelia alismoides. Next base: position 192,542 of record JAZKJV010005314.1, on the reverse strand, counting down.
GGAGGATCACATAAGTGACATCCATGGTTTCCCGTCAAGGCGAAGGGTTTCATCGCCAGATATTATGTGTAGGAGATGCCTGCCCGAAGTGACAGCTCCTGCATATGATCCATTTGGATCGGGCTCGTCGCTTCTCGAAAGAGTAAGGACGTATGCGTAGTGACCCCAATATCGAGTCCTCATATTATCTGAGCGATATTGGATTGCGCATAGTGAGTTGTATTCCTGTTGACGGTTGGTTCAATTGACAGGTCAACATCACCTTAGGGGTGGTGGGCCCGTGTATTAAAGACCGAATTGGGAAAATGCAAGTTGGACTTGCAAGGCGGAATGTGTTCCCGCTTCTCTTTATTGGAGTCATAAGTTCTCATATTATTGGGATATGACAAAGGTAAAGAGGAGATCCCAGTTCTTGCTTGAGATATATCGGTAAGTATATCTCCTACTTTGAAAGTGAATAAGGGAATAAACTTTCATAGTTGACATAGCAAGACTAATTTGATTTAAAATACCTTAATCAAATAAAACTAAATTGAATATATGATTATATTTCTAATATAGTGCATTCTCAATTTCAGAAAATGAAATCCATGAACCCACTGGGCATGCTTCTGGAGGTCAACCAATTGACCGGACCAAATTACTCGGATTGGATTCGTAATTTGGAGCATGTACTCTCGGCGGAGCGCATCAGCTATGTGCTCTCTGAAAACAAGCTTGAAAACCCTAAATCTAAGGAAGATAAAGCATACAATGACAAGTATGATGAGGATCATGTCTTGGCTAGATGCTATATCTTGGATTCTCTCTCCAATGTTCTTCAGAAACAACATGTGGAGATGAGTACTTTCCAGGAGATCATGCAGAACCTAAAAGATATATTTGGTGACATTAACCGCACCCATCGGTACAATGTTATGAAAGACCTCATTCGCTGCAAAATGCAGGAAGGGACTTCGGTCCGTGAACATGTACTCAAAATGTTTGGGTACTTGTCGGAACTGGAGACTCTTGGAGCAACGATGGATGCAGACATGCAAGCTGACTTCATTCTGCTGTCGTTGCCCAAATCTTTCAATAACTTTGTGGTGTCATTCCACATGAATAAGTTGGAATTGACAAGTGCTGCTCTCCTTGTTGCATTAAAGTCCGCAGAGGACGTGATGAAGAAGGATGGTCTCACTGGCAGTGCAATGGTTGCACAGGTCAAAGGGAAGCGCGGTCGGAAGCATGGTTCTCGGAAGGGCCTGGCCCAGAAGAGAAAGAAGAAGGGACAAAGTGTTGGCTCTTCTTTCAATGCATCCACATTAATGGCGTCAAAGAAAACCGATGTCTGTCACCACTGCAAGAAGCCGGGGCACTGGAGGCGTAATTGCCCGGATTACCTGAAGTCGATCGACAAAGGTAAAGCCCCAGCAGGTATGAAATATACTTTTATCATTGAAACCAGCTTTCTCGTAGGACGAGAAGGAAGTTGGGTTGTTGATTCTGGTGCTTCTGTTCATGTATGCAATTTGTTGCATTTGCTTCAGAAAACTAGAAAACTTTAAGAAGGGGAGATAGTCATCCAGATGGGATCTGATGCAAGTGTTGCAGCAGTCGCCGTCGGGACTTGTCGGCTATCATTATCTAGTGGTAGAGTCATAGTACTTAAAGAGTGTCTTTATGTACCTGAAGTCAGGAGGAACTTAATATCTGTATCTAAGCTAGATAGAAGTGGATACTCATTCCTGTTCTGTAATAAATTAGTCATAAATCATTATGATAAATATATTGCAGATGGTATTTTAACTTCTGGAGGACTCTATGAATTGTGCATTAATGAACATGTCATGAATGTTACAACCACTAATAAAAACCCTAAAAGATCCAAGAATAATGAAAATCATTCAAACATGATTTGGCATCAAAGGCTTGGTCATTTATCTGTTGATAGGATCAATAGATTGATAAAGGATGGACCTTTAGATTTTCTACAAGTTCAATCTTTACCTACCTGTGAACATTGTATACGCGGTAAAATGACTAGGATGCCTTTCGATAACAAGGTTACTAGATGCGAAGGTATTATTGACTTAATACATACCGATGTATGTGGTCCCTTCAGTACCGTGACTCGAAATGGATATCGATATTATTTGACATTTATTGATGACCATTCGCGATACGGGTTTGTCTTCCTATTACGTCATAAATCTGAAACCTTTGAAAAGTTCAAAGAATTCAAGGCTTTGGTTGAGAACCAAACCGATAGGAAGATTAAACGGATTCGATTTGATCGAGGTGGCGAGTACCTCTCTGATGAATTCAAGGAATACCTCAAAGAGAATGGAATTGTCTCCAATCTCACTACTCCTGGAACTCCCAACTTAATAGTTTTGCTGAAAGATGCAACAGGACCATCATGGATATGGTCCGTTCAATGATGAGTAAAGCACATTTGCCACTTAGTTTCTGGGGATATGCAGTAGAGACTGCAATATATATCCTGAATAAGATTCCTAGCAAATCTGTACCTAAGACTCCTCATGAGCTCTGGTATGGAACCAAACCTAGTGTTAAGCACTTGAGGGTTTGGGGTTGCTTGGTCCATGCAAAGAACGTGGATGAAAGTAATCTGGAATCTCGTACTCGTGAGTGTTACTTCATTGGGTATGTTAGAGATGGTATTAGATATCAGCTCTATGACCTTGAGACCCAAAAGGTTTTTGTCTCAAGAGATGTGAAATTTTTGGAGGATGATTTCCTTAAAGGTCAAGATAAAAATGAAGTAGAGGAACTCATTGAATCTCCTGAGGATTCTGAGCTTCCTAGACCAGAAACTGAAGAAGTAAATAAAGATGAAACACCCATACCTCTTCGAAGGAGTTAGAGGATGGTTGCACCACCTGAAAGGTATGGATTCCACGTGTCAAGTGAAATTGACAATGATCCTACTTCATTTGATGAAGCACTCGCGGATCATGACATGGATAGATGGATGCTAGCAATGAAGTCAGAAATTGACTCCATGCATAAGAATGGTGTATGGACCCTCGAGGATCCATATAAAGGGGTAAAACCCATTGGGTGCAAATGGATCTTCAAGAGAAAGAGGGGACCTGATGGGAAAGTAGAGACTTTCAAGGCACGACTCGTAGCCAAGGGTTACACACAGAGAGAAGGCATGGACTGCGATGAGACATTCTCTCCTTTGGCTATGCTTAAATCCATCAGGGCATTGCTGGCTATAGCTGCATATCTTGACTACGACATCTGGCAGATGGACGTCAAGACGGCTTTCCTCAATGGATACCTCGAGGAGGATATCTACATGGAGCAGCCCCAGGGCTTCATGACTGAGGATGGTAAAGTATGCAAGATGAAGAAATCCATCTATGGGCTCAAGCAATCTTCTCGTAGTTGGAACATCAGATTTGACGAAACCATAAAGAGTTGTGATTTTGTGCAGAATCCTGATGAACCTTGTGTATACAAGAAGCTTAGTGGGAGCGCCATTGTGTTCATCATGCTTTATGTAGATGACATCCTTATCATTGGGAATGATACAGGGATGATGACCAGTGTAAAGATTTGGCTGTCCCATACCTTTGAGATGAAAGATCTTGGAGAAGCCTCTTATATCTTGGGTCTGAAGTTGTTCAGAAATCGAGAGAAAAGGATATTGGGATTGTCACAACATGAATACATTAAGAAGATTCTTGAACGATTCTGTATGGATAGTTCCAAGAAAGGATTCCTGCCCTTAAGACATGGTATCCACCTGTCTAAAGGAATGGCTCCTCAAACTGTTGAGGAAAAGAAAGCCATGGCTGGATGCCCTTATGCATCAGCTGTAGGAAGCTTGATGTAAGCTATGATGTGCACTAGGCCAGATATCTGCCATGCAGTGGGAGTTGTAAGTCGTTACCAATCCTGCTATGGAGAACAACACTGGAATACAGTAAAGAACATATTCAAATATCTAAGACGGACGCAAGATTACATCTTGGTCTACGGAGATGGTGATCTCCAAGTCTTGGGATATACAGATTCTTACTTGCAATCGGATATTGATGATCGAAAGTCGACATCAGGGTTTGTGTTCCTGTTGAATGGTGGTGCTATGAGCTGGAGAAGCAAGAAGCAGGACACTACAACAGATTCAACAACAGAAGCCGAATACATTGCCGCATTGGATGCTGCAAAGGAGGCGGTGTGGTTGCGCAAGTTCGTCCAGGAGCTTGGCGTAGTTTCCTCTGATACTCCTATCCCGCTACTCTGTGATAACACGGGATCCATTGCCCAGGCGAAGGAACCCAGATGGCATCAGAAGAGCAAGCACGTAGAAAGGAAATACCACATCATTCGGGAGATTCAAAAGCGTGGTGACATCATCATCACCAAGGTGGCCTCTGCCGACAACATTGCTGATCCTCTTACCAAAGCTCTGACACAGAAGGTTTTCGACCAGTATGTAATGAATATGGGTTTAAGGATTGTTCCTGAATGGTTCTGAGGGCTAGTGGGAGATTGTTAGCAATGTGAGCCCGAGGCGAACCATTCCTACAATAAATGTTATTGTAATTAATGATTTATCAATAAAAGTTATTGATTATGTTTCACTCCCTTTCTGATATTGAATGAATGAATGCACTATAAGGTCCCTCTGTACAATATGGGATATGTACCGTGGCCAACTTGATAATCATACAACTGTTGATTCATTGATTGAATCATAGAGGCTGATGCTTGGATGAATATCTAAGGAGTTAGATAGAGGACTCATCAAGCATCATCAATAAATGCCAAGTAGTGATCTCCAGTCTGAGTGGGAGATGGCAATCCTATCTCATTAGACTGATATCTGATCGACCTCTTGATGCAGGTCCTCTGCATGGGAATATTGATTCGGAGGTATCAGATTAGTTGAGTCAATGAGTTGACTTAACGAGATCGAGATAACCAAAGACCTATGATGAATACTGTCACATCACATGCAAACATCCTCTGACCAAAGACAGATGTATTGCTATATGTCTGAGTATGTACATTTGGCAGACCAATAGGTTGATGACCTAACCAAGGTCTATATACCGACGAGCTGGTGTGCATGTAAGGGCATATGAGTACTATGATCTCTCAAAGGGATCATACATGTTCACTTGTGAACCGGGAGACATGAGCTCACTCATGAGGTATTGGGATTGACAAAATTCCATGCATGGTCATCATGCTTTAGAAGCATGATATGAATTCGAAGGTAAGATATATTCTTTGTGAAAGCATATGATCTATACCATATCCCAAGGACCAAGATTGAGAAACTTGATGATCAGACTATGAAGATGACAGTGTAAAAACGATCTATATCTTCATAATGATCATAAGTCTTCCGGTATGCAGGATGTGCGGGTATTGGGAATACCTGAAGGGTGATTTGATCATAAACGATTGTATAACCATGACGCTTCCATTCCGAGGGAGTGATGAAACAGGTCTGGATTTTAGTGACTCCTCTCATTAGATAAGTGACCTAATCTTAGTCCATATACTGGACATTGATCTGAATGAGATTCAGATACAATGAGAAGATTAGATTTACGGTCTTGATTTAATCAAGCATCTGTGAGAGGTCCATGGGATCTGGAATTGAGATATGATCTCAATATCCAAGTCACTATACGTGGAACAATACAATCGCCCTGTCCTTATCTCCAAGTATCTAAGGAGTAATAACATTGTTCTTAAATGGTTTAAGAATAATTCCATAAGATCTAAGCAATGAGAAATTGATAATTAAATGTGATTTAATTATCATGATGTATGAGAAATTATCCAATATGATTAAATGTGATTTAATTATTATGGATAAGAATAATGTGGATAGTAATATCCAATTATTCATAATATGTTATAAATGTGATTTATAATGTATTAGAGAGAGCTAATTATAATTTATATTTGAAGATTAATTATTAATGTGTATTGGATACACATTGTCTAATTAATTGAAAAATGTAAATTACATTTAGTTTTGGGTTGTGAATATGATTCACAATTTTCCAATGTCAAGATTGCAATATTCCCAAATTAATTGAGAATTAATTTTTGGTGAATAAAAATACCAACAAATAGTTGTTGGAAATAAGTTGAGAGAAAAACAAGGAGATATGCAATCTCATGGAATCCATGAGATTGCCCTCCCATTAGGAAAGGAGGGGGCAGCACCAAATCCCTTGTGGGATTGGTGGCCGTCACCTCCCTCCAAAGGGGAAGGTTGATCTCCTTTGTTCTCTCTCTCCTTATTTGATTGATTTAATTTGGTATTAATATTTATTTGATTTATCAAATATATTTTTATCAAAATTAAATCACAAGTTGTTGGCTTTTACCAACAACAATCTTGACCACTGGATTGACATAAATCAATCTCATCCATTGATTTTATATGTCCCATGGATTGATTTCCATGGATCCCAAAACCCTATAAATAGAGAGGCATACCATGCTCTCTCTTAACATGATATTGTAGCACACATCTCTCTCTCTCTCTCTCTCTCTCTCTCTCTTTCTCCATACTCGACAGCCCTCTCTCCCTCTCTTCTTGGTGGCCGTCCACCATACCTTGGTGGAGAGAATCGTCGACGCCCGCGCCATCGTGCTGTCGCTTAGACACTTTGCGGTTCTTCGTCTACTTGGAGTGATTCACTCACGAAGGAGACGTTTGATCTCGTGTGATGAGATCAGGAGCAACCGTGCTTGGATCATCTTGGATTGCGAGGACACCGCGACTCATCCCCGCGCTCGTAAGTCGTTACTCCGACGATCGGACTTGAGACAGGAGGTCTCTTCTCTTAGAGACTTGATCAACCACGCTTCAAGAGGTATTGCATTATACTTGTTGTGGTTATAGATGAAACTATTTGAGAATGGTTCTCGGATCATGTGGTTTCATCGAATAAAAATATTAAATTCCTCTGCACCGAACAACTAGTGCGACTAGTCGTTCTTCATCGTATCTGATACGACGATCACGCTTCCGTGATGCGCTTGAGTATTTCTCCATATCCTTCAATTGTTATCAGATCCTTAGGTCGACGGTTTTGAATATGATTCGAAAAACCGAGGACGACTTGGGTTCGTTTAGGTCGCGAAAATTTTCATCACATTTGATTTCGCAGATCTGTTTAGTAAATAATATCGGCACTGTTTAAATTATTTAAACATGAATTTAATACTTGGATTTTGTTCCCCATTAAATAAGGAAACCATAGGAACTGAGTTTGCGTAAATCGAATTTCGTATGCTCTAGATATGGTTGTTTTAATGAACATGTATGCACTGTTGCGGGAACAGTAGATTTTAACATGATTAAAGAGTTAATTACTGTTATCATCTGCCTAGAAATGCGTGAAACATCACTTGGCTTCTGTCCTAAATCAAGTTAACAATATTTGAAAATTGAGTTTGTCTAATTTGGATTTAAATTGATTGAGATATGTTAATTTTAGTGAGTAGGGGTCATTACTGAAATTACATTCCTTATCTAGAACCAAGTGATTGTCAATTAGTGAAATTAATTGTTAATTTCATGAAATAATCTTGAAAAATATTTGTGAAATATTGGAACATGATTATTTGCCTAATTCACTTGGTCCCAACCAATTAATTAATTAGATGTGATCTAAATCATGATTGGAAACCACAATCTTCAAACTTGATGCTTGAATAGGATTTGAGAATTTGTGTAGCAAATTTCCTTATAATCAAAAATGTTTTGATTATTACTATATGATACAATTTCGGTTGTTGAACCGATGACCATCTCAAGTACAAATTAATCAATTTGGCATTATCCTTTCCTGAGGCGAATATGGTGTCTAGTCGGGGATCGCTGGGGTAGCAGGTTGCAACGTATGCAGTCCGTCCCACTCTCGTCGGTACTGGCCATGACAACGGGTAGAGCCGGGATAATGTCCGAGGGATTAAGATGTATTTTTTTAATTATTAAAATACGAATTAATACGTACTTTGAGAATAATACCATATATATTCAAGTAAGACATTCAAGTTTGATTGATTAAATTGGATTAATAATTAATTTAATATGATTGAATTAATTATGTCCAATTAGAATACTCTAATATGATTAGAGTTAATAATTCCCTTGGAAGAATTAATTATATGAATATGATTCATGTTAATTAATTAGAATTTGAATAAGAAGTTGTTAATCATGACTCGCATCTGGTTGAGCCGATCGAGAGTATAAAATTTGTGCAGAAAGGCAGACTTCAGTTCCTCCCATGTCATTTCAACCTTTCCCAGATGATTAGCCTAATAGAGGGCTTTGTCTTATAAACTAAAGGGAAACACCATCATCTTCACTCCATCCAAGGGAACATTGGGGTAGTAGGTCATATGACAGATGTGTAAAAACTATTGCAGATGAATGTACGACTCTTCATTGGTATTCTCATGGAAAGAAGGAAGAAGAGCAAGGAACTGAGGCTTCAGCTCGAAGCGAGCATGCACCTGTGGTATGAGGATCCACTCGATCATCTGGCTGTCTTCAGGGTTGTATGTCTCTTTCAGCGTGGGTTTTTTCCTCCCTTGTTTAGGTTCTTCATCATCTTAGTTATCACGGGGTCCACCACCTCATTTTGGTTTGTCTCCTCCTCCTCCTTCTTGCTTGTTCATAGCATCATTCAACATATCTTGGAAAGCAGTCTATGCTAGGGCTTGTTCTGTCAGCTGCTGAATGGTTTGGATAGATGCCAACAACTGTGTATTTACCTGATTTTGATTAGGCATCGTCCTTTTTCTGGTTGGGGAGGCTGCTGACCTGTGCCCTTTCCATGAGGAGCCATCTCAGGGTCTGAATTTGAGGAGATGAACTTTGGATTGGGATCTAGGGCTTGGTTTGGCTTCTATCTGCAAGATGAGAGAATCCCAATCAAACCACTTGAAATCGGTTCCCGACTGTCAAGATGTATCTGGAATTAAGGTCAATCCCAAAGTGTTGTAAATGAAAAAGGGATATGGTATGTACTCGATTTTCATTCACAATGGCGAGAGTGGGACAAGAGGAGTCCCTATTTATTGGGTGGTCAAAAGGAAGGGTAGAAGACGAGGAGTCTGGAGATCGATTTGCAAAGTTCGGATCAGGTTCTCAGGATCGCCTCAAATTATTGACGAAGTCGAGTCCATGGAATTGATGTAGGTGTCGGCGGGGTCTCGACTAAGCCATCCATGGACTGAGTTCGTGAAGCAAGAGGGAGATCGATGCAGGAAGAAAGATACGGTGGTCAACGAGGAATAAAATGGATTTTAAAATAGTAGAAGGGCTCAAACTGAGTGAGGGTCAAGGGGAGGAATACATGACAAAATTTGCACAAGTCAGAGGACTTGATCTTTGAATCTTAATCTAGATCTATACAAACACAATACAAAATAGGGTTCACCAAGTCAAACCATGTGAAGCCGTAAAGGTTCGGCTACTTATTTTCTTTTCGATTTTAGAGTTGTTATTTCAGGCATATCTTGTAACAAGTCCTTAGCACGCTAACCCTATAGGAGAGAGTACTGCCAGAAGAGTATCCCGTACTTGTCCTCCTCCTTTGTAACATGTAATTTGCACTTTTTGAGGTCCTTGTAACCCTTCTTGGATCCCTACTCAACCAAAGAAATAGAGAGGGAGAGGAAGCCAATAGGCGAAACCAATACTTCAGTTCTCGCTCGGTACGGAATCACTTGCGAGCGTCTAAGAACCTACTCAGATGCAAACCGATGAGACATACTCCCCCGTGAAGGTGTGGCCTAAGCTCAATACTTCAAACCATGTCGGTGTTCCACACAAGGTGGGAATCACCATCGCTGATAAGGCCTACTCAGTCACATACGATAGATGCACCAATACTTCGAAAATCTAGGCGATAGACAAGGCAGTTATAAACTGGGATTTAGGCTCTAATCCTTAGCGGGTCATGCCTCGCTCATGGGAGGGTTTTTGGTCCCCTCCTAAGGTACCTGAAAACAATGAGGGCTTTATGAACCCAAAACAATGATAGTCCATTACATATTTTAATTAAGGTCAAAGTTTATTTAGCAGTCCTCTTGTTTTATTTTTTTGGGTTTTCACTTTTTTTGGATCTATTTTCATACAAGTGCCTAACATTTTTGTAGATTTTCATTTAAGTCCTAAGTGCTCAAAATCAGATGGAGATAGCGAAAAAGTCGGGCAAGTCGATTCAATGATGGAGATCTCACCATTGAATCTAATGATGCATGTTGAGTTAGAGGACTTACAATGCTTCCCAGCTTTCTTCATGCGGTATGCAAAATAGAATTTTTAAACCTATCTATATGGCGATGTGCGATCAACAAAATCACCCTAAACAGTAGCTGCTATTAATTGCGAAGAACCATATGTTAGCTATTAAAGATCAGAGACCTAGAGTCTGATCTTGGAGACATCTCGGTGCCTGCCACAACGGGTCCTGCTAGAGTTGTATGATGTCTCTCATGGCACACGAGCTTGAATTAAAATGACTAACATTTATGAATTTGGCTGGATCCATTCGTAAGAGACTATAGGAATATGCATTCTTATTAAGGTGTGGACCTAGTTAACGAGTCAAGCAACCTAAGTCTAGGGTCTCCATGCACACAAAAAAAGTAAAATAAGGCGAAAAGCTCAAAACAATGGAAAATAAAATAAAAGAAGGCGAGAAAATGCAGAAAACTGCGACGAGGCCCCCAGATGAATAGACACCCGGGCACTAGACCTCGTTGTGGAGAGTAGAGTCCAAGGTAATTATTACATGCCAAAATTGTCTCTCTCTCACCAAAAATTACGTAAATAATTTTTTCTAAGCTAATTTCTTTTCTTTGACAGAGAGAAGACCAACCTCCTCCAAGCTTGGCTGCATCAGCCTCCGAAAAACCTATCATTGCGTGGCAGGCCCTCTCATCAAAGTTGCAAAAATATTGCATTTGCATATATTATCTCAACAGATCAACAAATATATACAACAATAAATAAAGAATTAATTGAGAAAGGAATTAATAAATCAATTAAATGACTACACAAAAGAAATGACCTATAAAATTAGGCTACACTCATTGCTCCCTGGCAATGGCAGCATCTGATAACGCGAATTTCGCAAGGGTCTAAAGTAGTTTACACAGGGCGAGACCATAGTGTTGCTGAAGCGGCCACTCACAAAACCCAGTTTAATCAACAATTAACCCACAATATCAATTAAAGGCAATAAATTGCGCAACTGAGATTAAAATTTATTTTCTCTACCATAAAATGCATAGCAAGCAAGCATGTAGATGTCAAATCACATGGAGGAATACATGTATCCCATGGTTATTAATATACAAACCAATTCATTCATGATGTATATATCCTTTTTGTGTGTTTTTATTTATTTTTTTATTATTTTTAATTTTATATTTTTGTAATTGATTTTCAGTTTTCATTTTTTTGTATATTTTCCTTATATATAATTTTTCTTTTATATAAATATTATAGCATATATAAGGATTTACATATATAATATGTAATAGTATATTTAAAAATGCTATTAATTTTAGATAAAATTCAGAAAATAAACCATTTTTGAGTTTTTCACATTTTTCTATTTCTGTTATTTTTATAGAATTTTTGCTATTTTTATGTATTTTTAAAATGAAAATATCCCAAATAAGGGATTAATTAAAATACCCGAATATGATTTGGGTTTTAAAAATATTAAATAGATCTCAAAATTACACAAATTAATTTTAATATACAAATATTTATATAAATAAAATTATAATACAGAAAAAAAGATATTTTTGGATTTATTAAGATTTTTAAAAGAGATTTTAAGATTTTAAGATTTTTTGGCTTTTTGTTTTGTAATTTTTAGTGATTTTTGGTCTGTAATTAAAATAGGATAAAATATACTATATATATTTGGAATTTTTAGTCATGTTTTTATTTTTCGGTATTTTCTAAGTTAAACAAGGAATATATAGGATCCTTTTCATTTTTAATATATGGGTTAAATGAAAATGTCAATAAAAAATATGGTATGAATATACAAGGCATGAAGCATCAGACCTTATATTTGTAGATTTTCAGGAGCACGTTAGGTATATTTAACAAATTGCTAAACACACAAAAATCAATATCCTAGCAGGGGCATTTTTACAATAAAAATAAATTCCAGGGTCACATGTGCAAATTGGACAACGTAATAAAATATTTATTTAATTTTTTAAAGACTTTTTTACAATTACATAACCTCCCGGGGTACACATGCAAAATGCCCATCACGTGGGACTACACGTGATGCAGCTTGGGAAGGACCAAAATGCAAATATAATAAAGTCCATGGGCCTTCTGGAAACTTTCACAAAAAACATACACTGTGCATTTCAACTTATTGAACTATATATAAATACAAAAACTTGTTAGCAATGTGAGCCCCGGGCGAACCATTTCTACAATAAATGTTATTGTAATGAATAAATTATCAATGAAAATTATTGATTATTTTTCACTCCCCTTTCTGAGATTAATGAATGAATGCACTATAGGGTCCCTCTGTACAATAAGGGTTATGTACCATGGCCAACTTGATGATCATACAGCTGTTGATTCATTGGATGGATCATAGAGGCTGATGCTTGGATGAATATCTAAGGAGTTAGATAGAGGACTCATCAAGCATCATCAAATGATCATTAAGTGATGATCTCCAGTCTGAGTAGGAGATGGCAATCCTATCTCATATGACTGATATCTGACTGACCTCTTGATGCAGGTCCTCTGCATGGGAATAGTGATTCAGAGGTGTCAGGTTAGTCAAGTCAATGGGTTGACTTGACGAGATCGAGATAACCAAAGACCTACGTTGAATACTATCACAACATAGGCATGCATCCTCTGACTAGAGACAGATGTATTGCTATATGTCTAAGTATGTACATTTGGCAGACCAATAGGTTGATGACCTAATCAAGGTCTATATACCGGCAAGCTGGTGTGCATGTAAGGACATATGAGTAATGCGATCTCTCAAAGGGATCATACTGGTTCACTTGTGAACCGGGAGACATGAGCTCACTCATGAGGTATTGGGACTGAACAAATTCCATGCATGGTCGTCGTGCTTTGGAAGCATGACATGAATTTGAAGGTAAGATATATGCTTTGTGAAAGCATATGATCTATACCAAATCCCGATGACCAAGATTGAGAAACTTAATGATCTAACCCTGAAGATGACAGTGTAAAAGTGATCTTTATCTTCAGGATGATCATGAGTCTTCCAGTATGTAGGATGTGCAGGTATTAGGAATACCTGAAGGGTGATTTGATCATATACGATTGTATAACCATGACGCTTCCATTCCGAGGGAGTGATGAAACAGGTTTGGATTTTAGTGACTCCTCTCATTAGAGAAGTGACCTAATCTTAGTCCATGAACTGGACATTGATCTGAATGAGATTCAGATGCAATGAGAAGATTAAGTCTACGGTCTTGATTTGATCAAGCATCAGTGGGAGGTCCATAGGATCTGGATTTGAGATACGATCTCAACATCCAAGTCACTATACGTGGAACAATACAATCACCCTGTCCTTATCTCCAAGTATCTGAGGAGAAATAGCATTGTTCTTAAATGGTTTAAGAACAATTCCATAAGATCTAAGCAAAGAGAATTTGATAATTAAAAGTGTTTTAATTATCATAATGTATGAGAAATTATCCAATATGATTAAATGTGATTTAATTAGTTTGGATAAGAATAATGTGGATAGAGATATCCAATTATTCATAATATATTATAAATGTGATTTATAATGTATTAGAGAGAGTTAATTGTAATTTATATGTGTTGATTAATTATGATGTGTATTGGATACACATTGTGTAATTAATTAACAATATGAATTACATGTTGTTTTGGGTTGTGAATATGATTCACAATTTTTCCATGGCAAGATTGCAATATTCTCAAAGATAATTGTGAATTATTTTTGAAGAATAAAACCCAAATAAATTTGGTGCAAATAAATAAGAGAGATTTCATGGAGATATGCAATCTCATGGATTTCCATGAGATTGCAATCTCCATGCATCTCATGGACGGCACACCACTCCTAATTGGAGTGGGTGTGCGCCCAATTGGAAGGCACATGGAGATGAAATCTCCATGTGTCTTCTCTCCTTATTTGTTGGGTTAATTTAGGAGTAAATTATATTTGATTTTGTCATATATATTTTAACCTAAATTTGTTGCTTTTGACAACAACAATCTCAGCCATTGGATGAACATAAATCAATCTCATCCATTGATTTTATGTGTCCCATGGATTGAGATCCATGGATCCCAAAACCCTATAAATAGAGAGGCATACTTGGTTCTCTCTTTACACATGCTATTGTAGCACAAACTCTCTCTCTCTTTCTCATATACACGACAACCCTCTCTCTCCCTCTCTTCTTGGTGGCCGTCCACCTTGGTGGAGAGAAACGTCGACGCCCGCGCCATTGTGCTGCCGCTTCGACTCTCTGCGGTTCTTTGTCTTCTTGGAGTGCTTCACTCACGAAGGAGACGTTTGATCTCGTGCGACGAGATCAGGAGCAACCGCGCTTGGATCAACTTGGATTGCGAGGACACCGCGACTCATCTCCGCGCTCGCAAGCCGTTACTCCGACGATCGGACTTGAGACAGGAGGTCTTTTTTCGTAGAGACTTGATCAACCACGCTTCAAGAGGTATTGCATTATACTTGCTGTGGTTATAGATGAAACGATTTGAGAATGGTTCTCGGATCATGTGGTTTCATCGGTTTAAAATTTTTTAAATTCCGCTGCACCGAACAACTAGTACGACTAGTCGTTCTTCGTCGTATTCGATACGATGATCACGCTTCCGTGATGCGCTTGAGGATTTCCCCATATCCTTCAAGTGGTATCAGAGCCTTAGGTCGACGGTTTCGAAAATGATTCGAAAAACCGAGGACGACTTGGGTTCGTTTAGGTCGCGAAAGTTTTCATCGCATTTGATTTCGCAGATCTGTTTAGTAAATAAATTCTGCACTGTTTAAATTGTTTAAACACGAATTTAATACTTGTTTTTTGTTCCCCATTAAATAAGGAAACCATAGGAACTGAGTTTGCGTAAATCGGATTTTGTATGCTCTAGTTATGGTTGTTTTAATGGACATATATGCACTGTTGCGGGAACAATAGATTTTAACATGATTAAAGAGTTAATTACTGTTATCATCTGCCTCGAAATGCGTGCAAATTCACTTAGGTTCTGTTGTAAATCAAGTTAGCAATCTATGAAAATTGAGTTTGCTTAATTTGGATTTAAATTGATTGAGATATGCCAATTTTAGTGAATAGGGGCCTATACTGAAATTGCATTCCTAATCTAGAACCAAGTGATTGTCAATTAGTGAAATTAATTGTTAATTTCGTGAAATAATCTTGAAAAATATTTGTGAAATATTGAGACATGATTATTTGCCTAATTGACATGGCCCCAACCAATTAATTGATTAAGATGTGATCTAAATCATAAATTGGAAACAACAATCTTTCAAACTTGATACTTGAATAGGATTTGGGAATTTGTCTAGCAAATTTCCTTATAATCAAAAATGTTTTGATTATTACTATATGGTACAATTTCGGTTGAAAAACCGATGATCATCTCAAGTACAAATTAATCAATTTGGCATTATCCTTTCCCGAGGCGGATGTGGTGCCTAGTCGGAGAGCATTGGGGTTGCGGGTTGCAACGTATGTGGTCCGTCCCACTCTCGTCGGTACTGGCCATGACAGCGGGTAGGGCCGGGATAATGTCCGAGGGATTAAGATGTATTTTTCTAATTATTAAAATTCGAATTAATACGTATTTTGAGATATTACCATATATGTATTCAAGTAAAATAATCAAGTTTGATTGATTGAATTGGATTGATAATTAATTTAATATGATTACATTGATTATGTCCAATTGAAATACTCTAATATGATTAGAGTTATTAATTCCCTTGGAAGAATTAATTATGTGAATGTGATTCACGATAATTAATTAAAATTTGAATATGAGATGGAGGATCACATAAGTGACATCCATGGTCTCCCGTCAAGGCGAAGAGTTTCGTCGCCAGGGATTGCATATGGGAGACGCCTGTCCGAAGTGATAGCTCCTGTGTGCAAGCGCATCTGGATCGGACTCTTTGCTTCTCGAAAGAGTAAGGCCGTATGCGTAGTGACCCCAATATCGGATCCTCATATTATTGGGGCGATATTGGATTGCGCATAGCGAGTACTATTCCTGTTGACGGTTGGTTCAATTAACAACGGGTCAACATCGCCTTAGGGGTGGTAGGCTCGGGTGTTAAAGACCGAATTGGGAAATTGCAAGTTGGACTTGCAAATTGGAATGAGTTCCTTCTTTTCTTTATTGGAGTCACAGATTCTCATATTATTGGGATGTGACAATGATAAAGAGGAGATCCCAATTCTTGCTAGAGATATAGCGGTAAGTATATCTCTTACTTTGAAAGTGATTAAGGGAATGAACTTTCAAAGTCGACAATGCAAGAATAATTTGATTTAAAATACCTTAATCAAATATCATAAATTTGAATATATATTTCTATATTCTAATATAGTGCATTCTTAATTTCAGAAAATGAAGTCTTTGAACCCACTTAGTAGGCTTCTTGAGGTCAACCAATTGACCGGCCCAAATTACTCGGATTGGATCCGAAATTTGGAGCTTGTTCTCTCTGCTGAGCGCATAAGTTATGTGCTATCCGAGGACAAGCATGAGAACCCTAAGTCCAAGGAAGAAAAAGCATTTAATGACAAGTATGATGAAGATCATGTCTTGGCTAGGTGCTATATCCTAGGTTCTCTCTCCAATGTTCTGCAGAAGCAACATGTGGAGATGAATACCTGTCAGGAAATAATGCAGAATCTTAAGGATATGTTTGGTGACATTAACCGCACTCAGCGGTACAATGTTATGAAAGACCTCATTCGCTGTAGAATGCAGGAAGGGACTTCGGTCCGTGAACATGTACTCAAAATGTTTGGGTACCTGTCGGAGCTGGAGACTCTTGGGGCAACGATAGATGCAGACATGCAAGCTGACTTCATTCTGCTGTCTTTGCCCAAGTCTTTCAATAACTTTGTGGTGTCATTCCACATGAACAAGTTGGAATTGACAAGTGCTGCTCTCCTTGCTGCATTAAAGTCCGCAGAGGACGTGATGAAGAAGGATGGTCCCAGTGGCAGTGCAATGGTTGCACAGGTTAAGGGGAAGCGCGGTCGGAAGCATGGTTCTCGGAAGGGCCCGGCCCAGAAGAGAAAGAAGAAGGGACAAAGTGTTGGCTCTTCTTCCAGTGCATCCACTCTCATGGCGTCGAAGAAAACCGACGTCTGTCATCACTGCAAGAAGCCGGGGCACTGGAAGCGTAACTGCCCAGATTACCTGAAGTCCTCAGACAAAGGTAAAGCCCCAGCAGGTATGAAATCTACTTTCATCATTGAAACTAGCTTTCTCGTTGGACGAGAAGGAAGTTGGGTTGTAGATTCTGGTGCTTCTGTTCATGTATGCAATTTGTTGCATTTGTTTCAGGAAACTAGGAATCTTGAGGAAGGGGAGATAGTCATCCAGATGGGATCTGATGCAAGTGTTGCAGCAGTAGCCGTCGGGACTTGTAGACTATCATTATCTAGTGGAAGAGTCCTTATATTTAAAGAATGTCTTTATGTACCCGAAGTCAGAAGGAACTTGATATCTGTATCTAAGCTTGTTAGAAGCGGATATACTTTCCTTTTCTGTAATAAATTAGTCATAAGTCGTTATGATAAATATATTGCGGATGGTGTTTTGACTTCTGGTGGACTCTATGAATTGTGCATTGATAAATGTATTATGAATGTGACAACCACTAATAAAAACCCTAAAAGATCCAGAGAGGATAAAAATATCTCAAATGAGATATGGCATCAAAGGCTTGGTCATTTGTCTGTTGATAGGATCAATAGATTGATAAAGGATGGACCTCTAGATTTTCTACAGGTTCAACCTCTGCCCACTTGCAAACATTGCATACAGGGCAAAATGACTAGGACGCCTTTCCGTAACAAGGTTACAAGATGCGAAGGTATTATTGACCTAATACATACCGATGTATGTGGTCCCTTCAGTACCGCGACTCGAAATGGATACCGATATTATTTGACGTTTATCGATGACCATTCGCGATACGGGTTTATCTTCCTACTACGTCATAAGTCTGAAACCTTTGAAAAGTTCAAAGAATTCAAGGCTTTGGTTGAGAACCAAACCGATAGGAAGATTAAACGGATTCGATCTGATCGAGGTGGCGAGTACCTATCAGATGAATTCAAGGAATACCTTAAGGAGAATAGAATTGTTTCCAATCTCACTCCTCCTGGAACTCCCCAACTAAATGGTGTTGCTGAAAGACGCAACAGGACCATCATGGACATGGTCCGTTCAATGATGAGCAAGGCACATTTACCTCTTAGCTTCTGGGGATATGCAGTAGAGACTGCAATATATATCCTGAATAAGATTCCTAGCAAATCCGTGCCTAAGACTCCTCATGAGCTATGGTATGGAACCAAACCTAGTGTTAATCACTTGAGGGTTTGGGGTTGCTTGGTCTATGGGAAGAACGTGGACGCAAGTAAGCTAGAATCTCGCTCTCGTGAGTGCTACTTCATTGGGTATGTTAAAGATGGTATTGGATACCAACTTTATGACCCTGAGACCCAAAAGGTTTTTGTTTCTAGAGATGTGAAGTTTCTGGAGAATGATTTCCATAAAGGTCAAGACAACAATGAAGTAGAGGAATTCTTTGAATCCCCTGAGGATTCTGAGCTTCCTAGACCAGGAACGGAAGAGATAAATAAAGATGAAACACCCATACCTCTTCGAAGGAGTTCGAGGGTGGTTGCACCACCTGAAAGGTATGGATTCCATGTGTCAGGTGAAACTGACATTGATCCTACTTCATTTGATGAAGCACTCGCAGATCAAGACATGGATAGATGGATGCTAGCAATGAAGTCAGAAATTGACTCCATGCATAAGAATGGTGTATGGACCCTAGAGGATCCACCTAAAGGGGGTAAAACCCATTGGGTGTAAATGGATCTTCAAGAGAAAGAGGGGACCTGATGGGAAAGTAGAGACTTTCAAGGCACGGCTCGTAGCCAAGGGCTACACACAGAGAGAAGGCATCGATTATGATGAGACATTCTCTCCTGTGGCTATGCTTAAATCCATCCGGACATTGCTAGCTATAGCTTCATATCTTGACTACGACATCTGGCAGATGGACGTCAAGACGGCTTTCCTCAATGGATACCTCGAGGAGGATATCTACATGGAGCAGCCCCAGGGCTTCATGACTGAGGATGGTAAAGTATGCAAGCTGAAGAAATCCATCAATGGGCTCAAGCAAGCTTCTCGTAGTTGGAACATCAGATTTGACGAAACCATAAAGAGTTATGATTTTGTGCAGAATCCTGATGAACCTTGTGTATACAAGAAGCTTAGTGGGAGCGCCGTTGTGTTCATCGTGCTTTATGTAGATGACATCCTTATCATTGGGAATGATACAGGGATGATGACCAGTGTAAAGATTTGGCTGTCCCATACCTTTGAGATGAAAGATCTTGGAGAAGCCTCTTATATCGTAGGACTGAAGCTGTTCAGAAACCAAGAAAAGAGGATTTTGGGATTATCACAACATGGATACATTAAGAAGATTCTTGAACGATTCCGTATGGATAGTTCTAAGAAAGGATTCCTACCCTTAAGACATGGTATCCACCTGTCCAAAGGAATGGCTCCTCAAACTGTTGAGGAAAAGAAGGCCATGGCTGGATGTCCTTATGCATCAGCCGTAGGAAGCTTAATGTATGCCATGATGTGTACTAGGCCAGATATCTGCCATGCAGTGGGAGTGGTAAGTCGTTACCAATCCTGCTATGGAGAACAACACTGGAATGCAGTGAAGAACATATTCAAATATCTAAGACGGACGCAAGATTACATCTTGGTCTATGGAGATGGTGATCTCCAAGTCTTGGGATATACAGATTCTGACTTCCAATCGGATGTAGATGATCGAAAGTCGACATCAGGGTTCGTGTTCTTGTTGAATGGTGGTGCTGTGAGCTGGAGAAGCAAGAAGCAGGACACTACTGCAGATTCAACAACGGAAGCCGAATACATTGCCGCATCAGATGCTGCAAAGGAGGCGGTGTGGTTGCGCAAGTTCGTGCTGGAGCTTGGCGTAGTTTCCTCTGATACTCCCATCCCGTTACTCTGTGATAACACGGGAGCCATTGCCCAGGCAAAGGAACCCATATGGCATCAAAAGAGCAAGCACGTGGAAAGGAAATACCACATCATTCGGGAGATACAAAAGCGTGGTGATATCATCATCACCAAGGTGGCCTCTGCCGACAACGTTGCTGATCCTCTTACCAAACCTCTGACACAGAAGGTTTTCGACCAGCATGTAATGAGTATGGGTTTAAAGATTGTACCTGAATGGTTCTGAGGGCTAGTGGGAGATTTTTAGCAATGTGAGCCCCGGGCGAACCATTTCTACAATAAATGTTATTGTAATGATTAAATTATCAATGAAAATTATTGATTATTTTTCACTCCCCTTTCTGAGATTAATGAATGCACTATAGGGTCCCTCTGTACAATAAGGGTTATGTACCATGGCCAACTTGATGATCATACAACTGTTGATTCATTGGATGGATCATAGAGGCTGATGCTTGGATGAATATCTAAGGAGTTAGATAGAGGACTCATCAAGCATCATCAAATGATCATTAAGTGATGATCTCCAGTCTGAGTAGGAGATGGCAATCCTATCTCATATGACTGATATCTGACTGACCTCTTGATGCTGGTCCTCTGCATGGGAATAGTGATTCAGAGGTGTCAGGTTAGTCAAGTCAATGGGTTGACTTGACGAGATCGAGATAACCAAAGACCTACGTTGAATACTGTCACAACATAGGCATGCATCCTCTGACTAGAGACAGATGTATTGCTATATGTCTAAGTATGTACATTTGGCAGACCAATAGGTTGATGACCTAATCAAGGTCTATATACCGGCAAGCTGGTGTGCATGTAAGGACATATGAGTAATGCGATCTCTCAAAGGGATCATACTGGTTCACTTGTGAACCGGGAGACATGAGCTCACTCATGAGGTATTGGGACTGAACAAATTCCATGCATGGTCGTCGTGCTTTGGAAGCATGACATGAATTTGAAGGTAAGATATATGCTTTGTGAAAGCATATGATCTATACCAAATCCCGATGACCAAGATTGAGAAACTTAATGATCTAACCCTGAAGATGACAGTGTAAAAGTGATCTTTATCTTCAGGATGATCATGAGTCTTCCAGTATGTAGGATGTGCAGGTATTAGGAATACCTGAAGGGTGATTTGATCATATACGATTGTATAACCATGACGCTTCCATTCCGAGGGAGTGATGAAACAGGTTTGGATTTTAGTGACTCCTCTCATTAGAGAAGTGACCTAATCTTAGTCCATGAACTGGACATTGATCTGAATGAGATTCAGATGCAATGAGAAGATTAAGTCTACGGTCTTGATTTGATCAAGCATCAGTGGGAGGTCCATAGGATCTGGATTTGAGATACGATCTCAACATCCAAGTCACTATACGTGGAACAATACAATCACCCTGTCCTTATCTCCAAGTATCTGAGGAGAAATAGCATTGTTCTTAAATGGTTTAAGAACAATTCCATAAGATCTAAGCAAAGAGAATTTGATAATTAAAAGTGTTTTAATTATCATAATGTATGAGAAATTATCCAATATGATTAAATGTGATTTAATTAGTTTGGATAAGAATAATGTGGATAGAGATATCCAATTATTCATAATATATTATAAATGTGATTTATAATGTATTAGAGAGAGTTAATTGTAATTTATATGTGTTGATTAATTATGATGTGTATTGGATACACATTGTGTAATTAATTAACAATATGAATTACATGTTGTTTTGGGTTGTGAATATGATTCACAATTTTTCCATGGCAAGATTGCAATATTCTCAAAGATAATTGTGAATTATTTTTGAAGAATAAAACCCAAATAAATTTGGTGCAAATAAATAAGAGAGATTTCATGGAGATATGCAATCTCATGGATTTCCATGAGATTGCAATCTCCATGCATCTCATGGACGGCACACCACTCCTAATTGGAGTGGGTGTGCGCCCAATTGGAAGGCACATGGAGATGAAATCTCCATGTGTCTTCTCTCCTTATTTGTTGGGTTAATTTAGGAGTAAATTATATTTGATTCTGTCAAATATATTTTAACCTAAATTTGTTGCTTTTGACAACAACAATCTCAGCCATTGGATGAACATAAATCAATCTCATCCATTGATTTTATATGTCCCATGGATTGAGATCCAAGGATCCCAAAACCCTATAAATAGAGAGGCATACTTGGCTCTCTCTTTACACATGCTATTGTAGCACAAACTCTCTCTCTCTTTCTCATATACACGACAACCCTCTCTCTCCCTCTCTTCTTGGTGGCCGTCCACCTTGGTGGAGAGAAACGTCGACGCCCGCGCCATCGTGCTGCCGCTTCGACTCTCTGCGGTTCTTTGTCTTCTTGGAGTGCTTCACTCACGAAGGAGACGTTTGATCTCGTGCGACGAGATCAGGAGCAACCGCGCTTGGATCAACTTGGATTGCGAGGACACCGCGACTCATCTCCGCGCTCGCAAGCCGTTACTCCGACGATCGGACTTGAGACAGGAGGTCTTTTTTCGTAGAGACTTGATCAACCACGCTTCAAGAGGTATTGCATTATACTTGTTGTGGTTATAGATGAAACGATTTGAGAATGGTTCTCGGATCATGTGGTTTCATCGGTTTAAAATTTTTTAAATTCCGCTGCACCGAACAACTAGTACGACTAGTCGTTCTTCGTCGTATTCGATACGACGATCACGCTTCCGTGATGCGCTTGAGGATTTCCCCATATCCTTCAAACTCGCAGAGGTGTCCCTACATATTCACCATCTCTTGTGGGACGACACACGAGGTGACATGGATTGGAAACAAATGCAATTTATAGAAATACACATGCCTATTTGAAAAATGTCCATTTATTTTTAAACGCTAACTTTTGTTTATAGGAAATTTAACCCTTTATTGCGCGATCTGATGGCGCATGCTATCTCACTTATCCACGTGGCACACATCCAACGGTCGGAACCTCTTCGCCCTTATACGGTCTTCATTAGATCAGATGGGCTGATCCTACGGTGCTAACGTGGCTGCATCCAACGGATGCAGATCCAACTGGGCCGCTGTTCTTGATCAGACGGTGGAGAGATGAAGACGAAGAACAGGGAGGAAGTTTCTCCTGTGCAAACTTCCTCTAGCAAAATCTCGCTCCTCCTATGGGCTTCGCTGCTCCAAAGGGGCCATATAGGTTCCCGGTGAGGTCCCCTACAGGCTGGAGGTCTCAGGATGGGCAGAGAATCACCAGAGCATCCCCACGAGGTCGAAGATGGGGAGGTGCTCCAGGTACCTCCGGTGAAGTTTGATTTATCCTCAAGGTGCATCTTTTGCTCTTAAGACCTGCAAAACTAAACTCATGGGTCGAGGGCAAAGTTCCTTGTCCCGATTAGGTGTGGAATGGGCCGGATATGGAGACGGGCGGTGCTCTCCAGCATACGACGGAGCTTGGAGAGAGCATCTCCAGATCCACTAGGGATCTGGAGGAACGGAGATATGCGACGCGATCAGAAAGGGTCAATAAGTGAAATGGAAATGGAGGGGACGATGGAGAGGTGATGATGGCGCGTAGAGGAGCTCGCCGGAGCTCAACTCCGGTGAAGTACGAGGATGAACAATTACACTAATCTAACTAACTAAAGCTCACTCTAAGAACTGGAAATTGAAGCTAAGATTAAATGCAAGTAAAATAAATGATAAGAACACATCTCTTATACCTGGAATGAATCGGGGAGCAGGGTTGCCGGACTTGGCGGCCGTGGGTGCACCTTGTGCGCCTGGAGCTCGGCCCACCTTCGAAGAAGCTCCTCATGTCACGAGGAACTCAACTAGATATGAAACTAGGGCTCTTAGATGCTTAATGATGACCAAAAAGGCGATGGGAGATCAGGGCTTTTATTTATAGCACAAACGCAACACCCTTATTGAACGACTGTTAGGAAAGAATTAAAGCTATGTATGATGGATTTACAGGTTGGGCGTCCAATTAGGATGATTGATCTTGATCAAGGCATAAGAAACGGGAGAAGGGGATGGAGGAGATGCCCAGGAAAAATGGGAGAAGACGTGCGAAAAGATAGGTCTGCGTCAAGTCAGCAGCTGGAGGGCAAGTTGACTGGCGGTCAACTTTTGACGCGACCCCATTGGGACACGTCAGCCCCCTACACGATAAAATAGCAATATTATTAGTATTTTATTTATATAATTTAGTAAATGATTTTATTATTTTTTGTATATAAAATAAAAATGTTTATTATTTAATGTAATATTTTATTATGATTTTTATTTACTTTTGGTGTATTTTATTAGTGGTTAAATTTTTAATGGTGTATTTATATGTATATTTACCTATATTTTGTACATTTTTATTTTTTATTTATATATTTTATTAATATTTTATTTTATATATTTACAACTTATTTTTAAGATATGAATATATTTTTGTTGTATTTTTATGATGTAATTTGTATACTTAAATAAATAGATGTGTATATTTTATAATTATACTTAGAGGTATTTCAACTTTGTTTTCTATACATTATTTTATTTTAATGTATTTATTAGGTTTTATTTTGGTTTGTATTTTTAATAGAATATAGATAATATTTACAATATTATAAAAATATGAAAGAATAAAGAATAAAAGAATATGATCCACTTTTATTCATATACATGCATAACATGGGTATTTTTTTCAATGTTTTTATAGACTTATTTTATTTTACATTTTATTTTTGGTTTTATTCTAGTTTAAATATGTACTTATGTTGTAAATGATATTTACAAAACTATAAAAATGTAAGTTTCTAAAAAATAATAAAGAATGAATAAATTGATTATTTAAATCGGGTACAATATACAATGTGGGTCAACCTAACTTTCACACATTAACTCAAAATAATATAAAACCACCACTATTAAATAGCTTGTGAAAAGTTACATACAATTAGAGGTGATTTGAGTTCTTCTTTGAATGATATGGATCTGTGAAGTTGGGTTTTGGCTTTTTATAAAATGAACATTGTGTATTATTTTTGTACAAACTCTATTTCGTATTTTTTTACATTATTATCTACAACTTTCATGTACAAAGTTTCTTTATTTGATGAATAAATAATAAATAATAAATAATAAAATATGTATCAAAGATGCATAAATAATGAATAAAGGAATTGGGGTTTTATTCTATTTTTGGCCCTTATCTCCCCCTACTTTATTCCTTGTCGACCAATTCAATTTTGATTTGGTCTCGGGGTTCTGGGTTATAAAATATATTCAATATTTTATTATTTTTCTTTTCTTCTCTTTATTCTATAATTTTGGCATTAAGAACAGTATTATATACACAATAAATGCAATAGACTATGGATGCTATTTTGCACAAATTGATGCTTTTTACATGCATTATCTAGGGTTTTTAAGGCCAAAATGATAGAATAAAGGTGATGAAACATAGATTCATCAATGATTCACAACAATTAACATAGGGCATTTCTAGGTACGACAAATGGAATCGTTGTTGGGGATCGTCAAATGGCACCGTTTCTAGGGAGGCATTACTTAGGATAATTCTTAGAAAATTTAATGATTATGTATTCCACCGCTCTGGTAGTCAGACCCTTGAGCTTCTTGCATTTATTTCTTTCTATTTTTCATCAATTTTTCTTATTTTGTTTTATTTGTGTATTCTCTAGCTGACATCTACCAGAATTTTTGTACGAGGGACCTGATGTACTTGGAGCGGCTTTCTCAAAAGTCGATGCATTCCGAGGTGATCGGAGGCATGAGCTCCTGTGAACCAACCTTCTGCAAGGATAACATAAATTTAAGATCGAGTCGAGTCATAAGAGAGTGCCGAGTCTTTGGATTTTATTTCAGTAATTTATTTTATCGTAATCTTGTAATTATTTCTAATAAGTGCATTTATTTCCAGTGGTTCTCGTTTGGATTCTCGCTTGTGTACACCGAACTTTGGACACTTTGATTTTATTTGTGTGTATCGAGAACTCGTTCACCCTTTGTGTTAATTGTGGGGCATGGAGAATAACCATTCATCTACTTTTATTCTTCCATTTTATCTTTAAATATCTAGTAAACAACCTATAAATACAACCAATTTGCATAAATTAAAATCTAACATTCATATGTAATTAGTCTGTAATTAGAAAATTGATACATGTATTTAAATAAAAAATTACATAATAAAGAAAAGAAAAAATAAATAAATAAGTATCAAAGATACTGAATGACCATGAACTCCGAGAGCAAGTCAATATTGACTAGGTCGACCATGAATAAAGTAGGGGGAGGCCAAAATACTATTAGAAACCCTAATTTCATGTTCTAAAAAGAGTTATTTTTACACTATTTTATTTACACTTATACCCACTTCAAATAAAATGTTCAATATGAAATTTGTGCATATTAATATATAGAAAATTTTTAACTAACAGCCAATAAAAATCATGCATAATGCACTTTGTACATACAGATGAAAAAGCCATAAACTGAACTTCAAGAATCAATATCTGCTACATATGAACTCACATTAATCAAACTCAACTCCATTTCATTTCAAATTAAATTATCTATCTAATGAAGATGATTTCATTTAAAATAGAGTTAAGATATAAAATCTGCCTTTTTGGAGCACTATTGTACTATGCGTCTGTATATATAAAATTAATATATTCTAATATTTACATTTTTACTATCCTTATATTTTTAAATAATTGTACATATTATACTAAACATATTAGGAATATAAGCATGAATAAAAATGTTCAAAAAGATATTTAAATAAATGATATATTATAATATATACGTATATTATACCTATCATATATATAACATGCATTTGTTTAGGCATATAAATAAAATTATGAAAATAAAACAAAAATATGTATTTAATAATGTATAAAATATATACATACAATATCGTGTATATTAAATACAAAATAAAAATAAAATATGTGCTATATATACATTTAAATATTAACATCTTACAAACCATGTTGTAAAAATAAATACAAATAATAAAAATATAGTTTATAAAATTATAAATATTTTTCGTGTTTTAAGTTTTTTTAATAAAGTCACGTATCTTTTTATTGAAGTCTTACACATTTTTAATCTTTATTTGTCTTATTTGGTTCAAGGAGACTATTGAGGCGCCTTCGATTGTAAATCTCTAGGTCAACATCCCCCCTGCATGGCCTACTCCTCTGACTCTTGTCAGAACCACCAGCTGCCCATCTTCACCAATTTCTTACACCTTCTCCTCAACTTCTCTGCCCTCAAGCCTTCACCATTTCTCTTCCCCAGACCATATTCCATCTCACCACACCTCTAGCATCCACCAACTCCCTCTCTTCTCAATGCAATCTCACTCATGAGATTGCCAATCACCTTGTCTATAAATATAACTCCCACCTTGTTTTTAGATTTTGGCCCTCTTTCAGCTTCTTTAACCCCAATCCCTTGAGCTAGTGAGCCTCCTGGTGACAACAATGGGTCTTTGCAGGTGTCAGCGAGGAGAAACATGGCCGGAGAGAGTCAATCCCGATCACCAAGCATCATCTCCAACGTGGTCCCTTGCTCCTTGGTTCTGGCCAAGTTGAGCAGCTAGGTTAGTGTTTTTCTTTAGCATTTTCATTCATTGTTTAATCCTTTCATTCATTTCATGTCATTTAGTTTAGATTTAGCCTAAATATTCGATTCATAGTTCATTAGAGCACTAGGTTCCGACCATATGTTCATTATCCTCTGACCACCCTTTTGACCCCCAAATGCTGCCATCATCTTTCCCTTCACTTCTTCATTGGATCACACCCAATTCACGTCTATCTTGTGAGGATTGAGCCTCCAGATTTCCCATTAGCCACATCATCAGAGATCACTAATTTTCATCATCTCCATGTGCTTTGTAGCTTAAAAATAGGTCGAGAGCATCGCTTTCGAGCCCCTTAGTCATTTTGTGTAGGTCAAAGGCCTAGAAGAGTACCTGGGAAGGAGAATTAAAGGAAGAACTAGTTCCCCAAGTGACGAAGAAGAACCACCAGTCCATGCCTCCTCTGACGGGGTATCGACATGGCTGAGGTCCCCTGCAAGTGCGGAAGGCTCCCAAGAAGCTGCTGGGATGATCAGAATGGGTGGAGAAAGCTTGAGAGATGAGAAATCACATATAGAATGAGGAATAGGTAAGTGTTCTTCCCCATTCGTTGTGATTGCTTTAGCACCATTGGATAAACATCACGATCTAGATCTAATCTGGGCCGTCTATTCTAGACAAAGCGATGCCTCTCCGCAGCTATTCATCATATATGTGCGTTATGTGGAAACATCAGAGCTGCAAGATCGTACCTCACAAGCCCCATTACTCGGTATATTTAACCCATACCCTTGCACCATTTGTATTTCTATTAGTCATGTAAATATTATATTACGTGTAATATTTTTAGGAATATTTGCAATCCGAACATGGAAATTTATTATTATTGCATATTAGTCCTTCTGCCTCACAAGTAGCACCACGTGAGGCATTGTAATATTTACAACAATACCATTTAAGTATAAGATCCTATTAGCAAATGCATGTTTACTTTTTTTAAATTGCAAATAAGTCCATGTTAGTAGTGTAATTTTATTTTGTGTATATTTTCCATATTATGTTTTCTTAAATATACAAAAATTTTAGGAAAAATGTGGTTGATGCTTGATATCATGCATGTTCATGCCTAAATTTTGTTTAGCATTTTAAATCATTTTCCTATTTTCTAAAAATATGAACATATGCTTTTATTCCCAATTTAGCTATAAAAATCCAAAAAAATATAAAACCCTTTCCAAAAAATCCAAAAATATTATATTATATGTATTATTATAAATTCCGGAACATATCCAAAAATCACTTAAAAATACAAAACATAAACATAAAATCACAAAACCCTAAAATCCTAATAAATATTAGCAAAAATTAAAGAAAAAAATATAAATTATATCTATCTATATGTGAATTTTCTTTATTATATATACTATATATTAAAAATAAATTTTGTTTTATTTTGGATTTATATACACTTTCAAATAATTTATATATAATATTTTGATATATTTTAAAAATTAAAAATCCATAAAAAATTAGAAAAAATTATATAAAAATTACTAAACATAAATAAAAATATATAAAATGAAATATTTTATTTTGTCTATTTTGAATATAATTTGACTTATTTATAAATTTATAAATTATATTTCATAAATACCCTACATTATTATATGTAAACTATAATATCTATTATATTATATATAATTATATGTCTTATTAAAAAATCAAAAGAAATTAAAAATTTGGAAATTAAACATATAATGAAATGAAAATTAAAAAAATAAAATAAATTAAAAATCCATAAAAATTAAATATAATTTAAAACCCACATAAAAACAAGCAAAAGAAGAAAATATAAATTATTATTACTTAGTAGTAATTAATAATTTACTACACACTATTTACTCCCCGTGGTTCGACACTCTACATACTTGCACTATACACATCTTTATAGAGTTATATAACATTTATCCTACACGCATTGATTAATTTATCTATTCATGGGTTGGTAGTTATTTGATTTAGTGGTTGGCTACAACAATGATGGTTGTTCTAGCGTTGTTCAGGACGTTAAATAAACTACTAGTCAACAAATGACACCATCGTTGGGGAGCAATACATATAGTAGTTTTACATATATTACGTGTTCCGTTTTATTTTTACCTGCCTTTATTTCTTTCTATTTATAATTGTCTATCTATTCTAATCACTTTCTTGTTTGACTTTGTTACGACGGGCCTTTGGAGCAAGGGTAAACTTTCTAAGAAATTCAACATACCCAAAAGGCAGAGGCCGACTCATTCAAATCGAACTGACATGAGAGAGCTTCAAAGCTGAATGAGGGATCGAGAAGAGAAGTAACAATAGTTTAAAGTAGTATAGTTTTTATTTACATTTTGGTGAGAGTGTGATTTGACTTATAAAATTTGTAATAATGCATGACATACTCTCGTGAACACTTGGATATTCACATGTCTATTTTGCGAAGTGATTGTTGACTTGGGGACCTTTTTGGCTTTTACGCTGATTTCGATCGACTTATACATTTTTATTCTCCTTATTTTCTACTTATTTTTATTTTATTTCTAAAGTTTTGTGTTTTTCAACTTATTTTTCATTTCACATCCTTTGTGCTTGATCCCTTATACTTAGGATTTTTATCTGTGCATAGCCCGGTAATTAGTGGGTCCAAACCCCAACCACTCTATTTGTTCCTATAGACATCTACATTTAGACTTAATCAAATTAATTGGTGTTTCCCGCTAATAGAAATTCTTTTTAGGATGGTTCTCGCATGCATTTCATATAGATTAGTTTTAATTATATGCATGGATCATTTTGCATATAGAGTGCTCGAGCAAGGTACACCATCTATCCCATGCATTCATTCATACTTTTCATGTGCATTGACTTTTCTGACTTCTCCACATGTTTTCTTGGATTTAAATAAAAAGAAATCGAAAAATTTGTTCGGTAATTTCCATTGAAAAATACTCAAAAATTAAAACGTGAAAACATAAAAGGGGCATGCTAAGAAAACCTTGACCATAATTGAAATCGACTAATAGACTTCATTGTTTTAGGTTCATAAAGCCCTCATTTTATTCAAGTATACTTCAGACCGACTGAGGCATGACCCTGAGGATTAAAGATAGAAACTCAGCCTATTTACTGCCTTGTGTATAACTTGGGAAGTAATAACGCTTCTATCGGTGCATGTGCAAGTAGAGCTGGGTTTGCTTGCTAGCTTAGTTTGAATTACTTGAGCATAGGGGAACTGCAATGACCTGTCCATCTCTCATCGTGCCACGTCTAAGTATCCCATGGGAAGTATTTGATTCGCTACATTAGCTTACTCTACGTCATTGGTTGATTAGAGCACCCACACCCAAATCCAATAACAAAGACCTTAAAAAAGTACTGGCTACTGGTTACAAAGGTAGTGGGAAGCAAATTATGCTTGTCAGGCAGTATTCACTCATCTATACAGGTAACACTAAGCTAAGTGTGGAAAGATTGCTTGATTACAATAAATAAAAATCAACAAGATTAATAGCTGAACTTTCACAACTTCATTGTGTTAAGTTGGTGAACCCATACTTATTTTGTGTATTGATTTTTAGTTAAGGTCAAGATAAAAAAACCGCACACTTATGCATTTTGTATTACTTTTTTTACACTTCTTTTCACTTTGATCATTTTGCGCCTTTTCTCACTTTTCTTCTTTTGATTCCTCGTATATTTCCGTACTCATAATTCCTAGTATGTTATGTTGTTGTTTCTCAAGATGCTAGGCCTGGGATGGCTTAGTACAAACTTCACGGACACCCACACCGATTCCACGATGCCAACATCTCCAATAATTTGGGGCGCCCACTCCAATAAATTCGAATATTAAAGCTAATCTTGGATACTTCTTAAAATCCGGTACCTTTCCCATTACAGATCAAGAGATTGATCAGGATTTCATTTCATTTGATTCTGACACGAGATGGCTCCTCAAAAAGGGAAGAAACATCATGTTGAGCAGGATGAAGTGAATCACATATTCTCTCCTCGATACAGGTGATTCAGACATAGTTGACTGCATAGATCGAAGCACCAGTCACCTTCTAGGACATGCTTATGGAATTGAGGAGAGATAGATAACAAATAGGAGGAGGAGAAGCATCACATGTAGGTGGACCCCATGGAGGGGAATAGGAAAGAAGAGAGGCTCCCAAGCCTACATTGTAAGAGACATACTATCTTGGTGCTGGCCAAATGACTGAATGGATTCAAATTCCACCAATCTATAGACACTTAGAGCTAAACCTGCAGTTCTTATCTCTTCTTCCCTCGTTCCATGAGAATACGAATAAGGAATCATATATCCATCTACAATAGTTTGGCCGCATCTTTGGTACCACACATTACCCAAACATTTCATTGGGAGTCATCAAGATGGTTGATGAATATCAGATTCATCACTCTAAAAGTCATTAATTAAGCTCTAATCTCTCAAAATTTTGACATTTCTTCATCTATTCTGCATAATTAGCCTTCATGCATGTTTTGATAAGAATTGCATTTCATCACTTATTTTCACACAAAATAAGAAGCCAAAATCCCAGCCAAAATTGACTTATAAATAGCCTAACTTCCCCATTTTTAACTAATTCATGATAACTCCAGTTGACCAAAAACAACCTCCATTGTGTACATATCACTAACAAGAATAAATGAAAAATACAAAACGATCACTAACCCAAATAAGTAGACCAAAAACAAAAACCCTAGTTCTAGGATTTCTGGACTAAAACCTTGATATCTTCCTCATCCACTGTATGATTTGATCCTACTCTCTTTTGAACTAATTTACATTCAATTAACTTCAAAACAAGACCAAGTTTAAGTGAATCGGAGCTCATATGTGAAAGTTGGGTTTTGGGTCTCTTTTGTACATTTTGTGTTTTAGCAGTTTTTGACCTATTATTTTATATACATAATTGAATCACTTTAATTTATTTTTTATTTGTCTTATTTGATGAAAGTTTTATTAAAATGCACAAAAATTCAAATCCATATTGAGCTTGGAATCAAAGAAACTAACCGAGTCCGAGTCTTCACTAATCGTCTGTACAAAAGTGGTCTTTTTCGTGTTTTATTTTATTTCTTCTTTTTCTTAATTAATAAAAATCCAAAAAATAGATTAATGTGTAAATATTTATCTTTGATTTTATCATATATTTTCCGGAATTTTTATCTAGTTTAAAAATGACAAAAAATTTTAAAACCCAAAAATCAAGGTATTCTATGTACATGGGATACCACAAAAATATCACTTCGTGCAGTTGATCGATTTTGGTTTCGCTGTCTACATGAAAGTTTTAGAACTCATCGAGATGAGAAACTTTAGTGAAGAAAGTTTTTCGATCCGAGATATTTTACTATTTTTTAAGTATTTATTTTTCTATTTATTTTCTAATTTTTGTGGGGCGTCACCCATTTTTAAGGGTTTATTAATTCATTTTTTATAAAAAAATTAAAAACCTTCGCACGTGCAGACCAAGCACATGCCCTGCACATGCTCCGCCTGCGCCCTCCTCTAGCCGCCACGTGGCAAGACTAGGGTCGTCCGATCTCGGCTGATCAGACGACCCTGGACTGTCATATACCTCCTCCCCCCTTTGATCGGACGCCACCTATAGCCGCGAAATCTCCACCCTGCGGATCTCATGATTGACCACCGCCCGTGTCCTCCGTGATCTCCTCCCCCAGATATCATCGAATCCCATCTCCGATCTTCAAATCGCAATCTCCTCAAAACCCAATCAAATCACAGATCGATCATCTTCCATTCCTATTTATAACCATCGTCGGCCTCCGTCGATCATCATCTACCGTTTAACAACAAAAGGTCCCATCCTTGGTAGTGACAGCTAGTGTGTCCCCTTTATCAGCGAGATCCGAGGACTCCGTTCTTTATTGCAGTTCACCTCCTCCGAGCGGCTGCCTTGCTCCGGTGTCACACCATAGAGCCTCCCCTTCTCAAGTAACCTCTTTGATCACCCACTCCAATACTTCGCATCACCCATCTCCCTTGATATATCCTTCGACCACTTCGCTTCGCGTATCCACCGTCGCCCGTTCATTCTCTTCGTCCTGCACCTACATCGGCGCTGCACTCCTCTGCTATCATCAATCCCGTAAACAATCATCTCCATATCACCACCAGCAACGGGAGCTCCTTCACCGGTTCCAGGTCTTCATCGACAAGCTTTATCTCCACCGGCCACAAGAAACCATCTTCTTCTACCATCGAGCTACAACGCCCCCACCTACGGTCCCACATCTTCGACACGCAGCATCTCGGGCCTAATCTTCATCGGCAACCTTCTTTGTCGTCGAGCCTACTACCACCAGTCATCTCCCTCGACCATCACCAGATGACACAAGAGTCACGTCGCCGGGGGCTGACCTGAGGCCCTCCACATGTGAGGTGCATGTGAGGGAGGGAGCATGTGCTCAACGCCCGCCCTTGAAGGAACATTTGCAACAAAACCCTCGGATGCTACCGTATTCGCCATCAGACCCTGTCGCACGTGACACTCACGTGAAGGAGTGAGACACTTTGCAAAGAAGCCCCCTAGAGTTCATATTATCGCAAGGTCATCCCCGCCTCTCCAGATGTCACATGCTTGCCGTGACTTTTGGGAATTGTGCAAAATTTGCCCCAGAATTTTCGGTAATTGCACATCAGTCCTCTGTATCTTATTTAATCATTATATTTGCAGAATTACCCTGTGTTCCCCCTCAATTTTGGACCTCTACGTTACACCTTTTTATTCTATAAAAAATAGCTTGATGTTTGGCAATTTAATTTCTACATCTTGGCATATGCTTGACATTTTTGTGATAAATGGTTAATTAATAATTAATTATTTTGTGAAAAATCACATATTTTGCCCATTTTGAGCTCTAAAATACATAATTGACTAACCGTTGCTCTAAAAATTGTTGAAAAAACCAGAGATTGTAAAATTAGTTGTGCTTAACATTGTGCCCATAAAGAATTGCAGTGTATGCACCATTTGCCTTGTAAAAAATCATTTTGGCATATTTTAATATAATTTTTAATAGGTATTATATATTGTTATTTTGAGGTTTATGATTTCTTTGAGATCCATCACCTAGTGATAGATCTTGGATAATGTTATCCCTTAAAAGTAATTAGGTTTAATATTTATTCTAATTAATTATTGAAATTCATTTTGTTTACAATCAAAAATTCATAAAAAATTAATCTTACATCCAAAAATTCTAAAAAATTACAGTACATTTATTTCATCATAATTGTCATCTTGGCCAAGTATCACATTTTTTGGACATCGTTTGATTACTAATCATTTTCTAGTCCTTAAAAATTGGCCTAATTTGCATTTTTCATATCAAATTGTATTAAAAATTATAAAAAAAGACCGCCTCGAAAACTGTGCACGAACTTTGATAGAAAAAATTCTAGGTTGTTCCTTTGCCTCATTATGTTCGACCTTGGGACTTGCCCAAGTAAAATAAACGTAAAAGCACGAGATTAAAATTTGACTAAATAATTGTGGTTATTTCTTGACCAATTCTGATTGCCCGCCTAGAACGAAATGACACACATTTTTTTACGAACGATAATCCATGACTTTTTAATATCGGCTATCTCGGATTCGTTAGATGGCATTGTTTATGGTGACACATACAACTTAGTTTCTTGTCCAAAAAAATTTATGTTCGATTTTCTCTATTTGGGTAGTCTGATCCTCGAAATTCTTCACTGTATAAATTCCAAAAATTTTTCGTGCAATTATTTTTATTCTATTTTCATCATTTATTTTATTATTTTTTTGATTTATTTTTGAGTCACGTTCTTACACACACACACACAAACACACACACACACACACACACACACACACACACACACACACACACTCTCTCTCTCTCTCTCTTATTGTTTTGCGAGGTTCCCGACGTACGTGGAGAGATTTTTCAAGAACCGACACATCTTCGCCGACTTCTGGAAAGCTGCATTAAAAATTAAGATCGAGTCCAGTCATGAGAGAGCATAGAGTCTAGGATTTATTTTCTACAATTTTTAATTTCTGTAACTAATTACTCATTTGTAGCGGTGTCCGTTTGGACTCTCACGTGTGTAAAAAGACATTGAACTTTTTCAGTGGTGTGTCATGGTATGTTTCACTCTCCGGTGAGGGTGGGGCCTGACTTTAGTAGCATTTAGAATAGACCTGCATATACGGTTATTAGAGCATTTAAATTTTTGATTGTACTCGTAGGACCTAGGGCCACACTTCACTTTAATTGAGGCGCACATTAGATCGTTCAACTTAGTCAAATTAAAATCAATGCTTCCCAACTAACAGAGCTTTCTACTAGGTGCGGGTTTTCATCGGCTTGCATTCATTTAGAATAATCTTTCGATTCTTGTATTGCATCTCACATGGATATTGTGAGGAATCACTATAAGTCTTCTAACTGAGCATACATCGTCATTTTTCATGTGCATTAGCTTTTCCTAAATTTCTCCCTCCTGTTTTGTCACAAAATTTTAAAGGAAATTGGGTCTGGATGGTAGATGTGTATTTGTGATTACATAATTTCAGTGATCACTTAATTAAAATTGGGACTGCTAAATATAGCCGATTTTAAATAACCTATAAAATCAAGAATTTTGACAGGAGAGCAACCTCGACCTTGGATGCATTTTTTTTGAGTGACCGAGAGACGACACTTAAGGTTAGAGCCTAGCTCCAAAATTTTCATTCAGACTACTGATTCTAAAAAAACAATTAGCTACTTCTCAGTGAGGATCTACGTGTAGTCAGCAAATGGTTCGGATTTCCTTAACAGAGTGGGTGGTTTAAAGGACACTGTGCAAGGCTTTGTCCTTAAGTAACACAGGTAGCTATTTTACAGACACCTATACTGGTTGAAAGTAGGTGCAACTAGTTGTAAGAATTCAGGATAATCTTTAGGAAAATTTTTGGCACCTAACAACTCGCTATGTTTTCCAAGATTGTCTTATCTCCAACTAAAATTGAAACGATAATTGCCGAACTCTTACGACTTCATTGTGTGAGTTGGTGAACTTGGGGTTTTATTTGTATTTGATATGCGTGCGTGAACCGTTTCAAAAATTGAAATCTGCATATCTGTGCCATAAATCTCCTTGATAAACACTTCTTTTGAGTATTCCGTGCAGTTGCACTAAGATCAACCATGTCGATTCATCATCCAGCAAAAGCCACACATTTATGCCATCAACCTCCTTTGGCAAACACAGAACAATTTTCCGAGTATCCAGCTGATCTATATTATGAAAATGAATTTGTCCCGATCAGGCCCAAGTCACCTCAACCCTATTCTTTCTAGAATCCTCCAACATTTATGGGAGACTTTCACTCTCGAATGAATCCAGTCCTCTCATTCTGCTCAAATCATCCAATCAAAGCCACAACAACGTCATATTCTCCCACTCGACCACTTGTGACCGCACTGCCATCTTGGGATGAATTGACTTATGCCTAATTTCTCTCTACAACCCAAGAACCATTTGAAGAGCAAAACACCAAGACTCATGATTGGTCGAGAGATCATACCCAACCACCTTCTTCATTTCCTCACGATCTTGTTGGGGTAGGTCCATAATTCACGGAAATGAATTCAGACTGGACCATAGGAAATAATTTGATAGCCCGATCAAACCACAAGGAGAGGTCCGCACTTAATGATAATCAACGTTGGATTGACCGTGACGAACAAATCTCTATTGACCAACCCGAGTACCACTCCTTTGATCATCCTATACATACAAAGGACCAAACGGATGATAACGACACATATGCACCCTGTATGACTCCATTATTTGATGATAGGATCAATCATGACCATGCAAGTATACTCTACTCAAACTAGCATTACATGCCTGAGTCACAGCGTGCTGAGTATGATACCTACAAATTCCCGCAAAATCCTTTCTCTGAGCAGCCTCCTTCCATAATTTTTGAGGAGAACTTTTCAGAAAATGACAATCATATATTGGATATTTCAAGAGAATCTCCTCCCTGCACATACAGGAAAATGTAAGATGAAATTATTGAATCTCAAATGTAAAAACACACTCCGACTGCTCCCATGATTGATCATGAAGAGATTTTTGAGGATGATATTTCGAGGATAAATAAGAGATTTGATTTAATAGAGGATATATTTCGAAAGTTTGATTAATTTCACTCTCTAGTAGCTCGGACATAAAAATGGATGAGGAAAATATTGGATCTCATGTTGAAAATTCTGATGATATTAAGAAACCAAAAGAATATGTTCACCCTAGGGATGACTCTGATAAAGACACTTCTGCATATTACTCCCCTATGGATGACTATGCCTCTAACTCTTACTTGGAACATCAAAGCCCCTGCTTATCTACGGAAAAAACCACATCACCACACCACACAGAACATACCAAAAATTCAAATATTTAAAAACAACCAAAAATTGAAAATCCATAAAAATTGAAATTGAAGAAGATATGAAGAATTCGGATCCTACTTTATGGGAAGCACTAGAGAAGAGACCGATGTTTGAACTTCCCTTTATATAGGCCATTGAACACTTCCCCGACCTAAAAGGATTTGAAATGGACAAATTAATGATAAAAAAGACGAGAAGGATAAGAACAAAAACTAAAAGACATATCTTGTCAATGGCCTCCTCCTTGGTGTTGAGGAGAAAAACCAAGAGCCGCATAGTGAAGCGGTTGCCCAGATTTGACTGTGGAATCAAAGACATGATTTTTACCCATGCTCGAATTGATGAAAATTCACCAATCAATATCCTCCCGACTTCTGTATTTCACGAACTCAAACTTGGACCTATCAGGAAGACATGAGAGATCGTTCAATTGGCTGATCGATTGACAAAGCGGTCCAGAGGAATCATTTCTGTCATCATTACATTCCAAGGTGCTCCACTCAAAGTAGACTTCACGATCATTGATATTGAGCATCAGTGAGAATTCACCCAGTCTTAAATTATTCTCGGAAAGCTATTCTTAGCATTGGCTAAGGCAATTATTGAGTGGGAGACTCGGAAAATCAATTTTATAGCATTGGAAGCACTTCGACATCAACAAGTCTTTGAGGAACCATGATGAGCCGATAATTGATAGTATGAGATGGAATAATTAATTTAATGTGTCGTTGTTCTCAACCACTCGAATCGGTCAACGGAAAAATTGTGTTTTAAACCACATAAAAGAATATAAATCAATCAAAGCAAATGTTAGCATTTTCCGCTATTCTTTTTACCTGATATAGCGACCAGGGTCGAACACAAGGAGCACGATTTAAAAACTAAGTAGTCAGATTTCCTAGCTAATTTTTAGTGGTTTTTGAATTTTTATTTTTTAATTTTCCAAACAAGCACAAAATATAAACAATACACAACATCACACTCTTTTTGTATTTTTCAGATTAATAAAAAAATTCACATAAAATTAAAGAAAAAAATATTTTTTGTGTTTTATATGTTTTATAATATTTTGGTAATTTTTTTAGATTTCTATGATATTTTTATGATTTTCTAAAAAGCAAACAGTGAAAAACAGAGAAAAGAGTGCACAATCATGAGTATTTTGCAACTTAAAAATACTTAAATTGCGCAATTTCCCTGGAAATTATTTTTGAAATAAACCACAAAGCAATATCTACAGTCAGAAACTAAAATCACAATTTTTGGATTTTTTTAGAATTATCTACAATTTTTAAAAAATTTTCGTTTTTCACATTTTTTTGGTTTTTATATAGAGTTAATGAATAAAAACTAGAAAGAAATTAAAAGACAATAAAACACACCTACAGTAAATTTTTTTGGAATTTTAGGGTAATTTTCGAATTTTTTATGAATTTTTCAATTTCAAGCAGGCAAAAAGTAACTACTTTTGAATTTTTAAAATATCAAAAATCAACAAAAATTGATTTAGAAAACATCTTGGCACATAGCAGGAGCATA
Source organism: Ottelia alismoides (assembly GCA_037367405.1). Lineage (NCBI taxonomy): Eukaryota > Viridiplantae > Streptophyta > Magnoliopsida > Alismatales > Hydrocharitaceae > Ottelia > Ottelia alismoides. The sequence goes on along the minus strand of JAZKJV010005314.1, from coordinate 152,480 downwards.
TATAAATTTTCTCAGAATTTTTGGATCAATAAAAACATTTATTTCATCAGAGAGATCAATCAAAGTTATTGTCTGAAGTACAGGACTAAAATGCAAACATTCAAAAGTTTTTACATCAAGATATACCAAAATTAAATTGTTGGATAAATGTCGCAAATTACCCAATGAAAGCGTGCTAGACACGTGACTGGATAGCTGGTAGAGGTCTTCTTGCAATATTAGAATCTTCTGAGCTAAAAGTTGCAATTTTCCTCAAGATTGTTTTTTTCAAAACCCCTCTAGGGTTCTTCCTGTTGACTTCCATTTCTTCTCAAGATGAAAGGGGAGGGGTCGGCCTCCGCCGCTCCTCAGATCCGCGGGATGGCAGTTCGCGCATGGCTGATGGCAGTGCATCAGCGGGAGGCATACATGCGGAGCTTCAGAGCGGCGTGATCGATGAGGGAGCGCACAGAGCGGGTCCAACGATGGTTGCAGGCATGGGGCGAGCGGGTGGCGCCGCTGGCCTCCGCGCGTCACGTGACAATGAGCGGGAAGTGGAGGTGGTCAGAGAGTAGGCCACGACGGAAAGGGGCGAGTGCAGGCCACGCCGCGCATACGCCCGTGTGGCTGTGCACGTGCGGAGGAGGAGCGATGGGGGTCGTGGCCTTCGGTTGGAGGCGGGGCGGCAAGCCGCGTAGTGGCGGCGAGGCTGAGAAGGGCGGACGGGCCCAACGTGGATGGGAAGCGCAAGAAGCCTAGGCGCGACGGTGGTCGACTGTTCACCTGCTTTCATTTTTTAATTAATTTTTTTATTTTTAATTATTTTTTGAAGTGTAAACAGATAGTAAATTAAAGAAAAAATTATATATATTTTTTGAAACAGAGAACGTAAACAGACACAAAAATAATTTTTTTTACTTTTTTGTTTTATTATATATTTTTATTATTTTAGTTTTCCTGCAAAACAGAAGTTAGAGATAAACCAAATATATGTTTTTTTGTTGTATCCTGCAAAAACAAATGTTAGAAAATAAGATATATTTTTTTAATTTATTTATAAACAAAAGGGAGTCGGTGAATGGGTCGGATCTTGTTGATATGGAAGATAGATCTGTAGCTCCGGTCACCGTGCGTGATCGGAGGTGGAAGATTGCGTGAGGTAGAAAAAGAAATGTAGGGATCAAGATATGAGATGAAAAATTCGGATTCGGACATGAAAAATGTGTGGTTGATATTCTTTTTGGATTTTTAATATCTAAAATTTAATAAAACCAAAGCAGGGATTAAACCTACGATTTACCTACGTAAAATGACAAGAAAAATGGATCTCACCTCGGGGTTCGGAAATGCCACGATGGCCTCGACGAGGGCCGACGCACTGGCACCAGACGACTCGGAGGCTGGGCACCCTTCTTCGACAAGATCGCTGTCGGAGATCGGGCTCCTCTCCACCAAAGATTGATCAAAGAATGAAAGAAGGAGGAGCCCATTAAAAAGAGAAGAAAAATGAAAAAGTATGGTATGTACTAAAGGAGAAGATTTTTATTGGTTAACTAATAAAATAATTAATTAAATATATTAGTTAATTAATTAAAAACAAATTTTGGAATTAATTAAAATAAATAAATTAAATAAATTTTTAAAAATCAATTAGTCAATTTAATGGTGGCTATTAAAGGTATAAAATCATATCCTATATACATGGTAGGTTATTAAATCTAATAATTCAAGTAAATCCATTAAATAAAAGAATTAAATATGAATTTAGTAATTAAATTAAATTGATTAATTAATGTGAGATATTTTATTTTTTGGTGATTTTTATTTAAGGAAGTTAGTTGTAAACACATATATACACATATAATACACTATACATGGGTACAAATAAGGAAATAATTTTTCAAACACATTTTTTAATTTCATTATTTTTATTTTCTTTTTTATTTTTAATGAAAAAAAAATTTACAATAATATTTACAATTATATACATTATATATAAAAAAATTAAATATGAATAAATATTGATGAAACTCGATTTCATCATCTTTATTTTCTATTATTCACCCCCTTGCTTAAATAGATGTCAATAAAACCCAGTTAATGTCTTTAATTAACAGAATCCTAAATAAATTAAAAAACCACAAAAAATGGCAAAATAAAAATCCTTGGTATTTTTAGACTTAAAAATACCTTCAAAGATATTTCGGGTCTTTGTTTGATGTCATCTCCAGTTTTGGCCAACATGAAACTTGTAGATCTCGTCAAGATCTACAACTTTCATGTTTTGAGTTTTCTCAAATTCGGCCATTATAGCCGTCAAAAATAAAAAATTCCATCTGAATAATCTGATTGGGCCATGTGGCCCAATCTGGGCGCGCCACGTGGCCCCGCCCCGCTTGTATCATCCGCCCTTGATCTGGGCCGTTGGATCGTTACTTGATCCAACGGCTCTGCCTTCTCCTCTTACGCCTCAATCCCTAGCCATCAGATCATCTCCCGCCTTCAATCCGCACCATCCGTCCGCGCTCATCCCTCCTTACGCCACGTGGCATGTTGTGAGCCACTCGATCCGCTGTTTAAACCTTCGATCTTGGCCGCTGCTTCCTTGGACGCTCCTCAGCCCTCCGATCACGCCCTCGATTCTTTGATCTCAGCCGCCCATTCCTCTGACGCTTCTCATCCGCTCGATCGACCTTAGCTTTCCATCTGAGCCGTCCTTAAGCGTCGAGCCCGTAGCTCGACACGTGGCGTGAGTGCAGCCCTTCGATCGCTCCGCCCCCGATCTTATCTCAACCGTCGCTCCGCGCCCTTCTCTCAGCCGTTGGATCGCAAGATCCAACGGCCGAGGCTTCGTCTTCCTCCTCCCGCATCCTCCGCCTCAGCCCCGCGCCTCATAGACCTCCTCCACCTTTCTAATTTTAGCTGCCTCATCTGACCTCCTCTCCTTTCGCCAACCGCCTCTAGGTCTTTCCCAGTCATCCACCTCCTCCGCGCATATCTCCACTACCCTCAACCACCTTCCAGATGACCCACAACTCCCTCTAAACCCATGACACCACTCATCAGCACCGCCGATTTCGCCCTTTAAATACACTGTCCCCCTCCTCCGATCACTTTGTCCATCGACCAAGGGGCAGAGGCCCAGCCCTCCAGCTCCTCCTGGTGATAGGGGGAGGAGCTCGGATCGAGCAATGACGACTTCTTTCCCGATGAGACCCACCTCCGATCACGGCGGTGCTGCGGAGGCGCCAACCCCGCTCGAGCTCCGAGGAGTAGCCGACCTCGACGTGCGACGACCCGAGCATTACCATTATGCTCAGCCCAGGCCATCCCTTCCGCTCCGACCAGGTAAGCTCTCCTTTTTCTTCATATGCAATTTTTCTTTAATTTTATTTAATTTTCTAGGCCGTTTGAGTAGCCCTCGCCTTCCGAGGACCACCGCCTAAGCTCCACCATCGATCCACCTTCCCCGCGCACATCTCCAATCACCCTCCTTCTCAACCACAACCTCCCTCATCCCAGGCATTCTCCTCCGCCGGAGGCGGAGGAGAACACACTAAGGACTTCATTTCTCTGCCCCGAGGACTGCGGAGGAGAACACACTAAGGACTTCATTTCTCTGCCCCGCTCAGTCCTCCATTCACCTCAGCTCGCACACACACACCGCTAACCACTTCGTGCAGGTCTACCAACGTCATTGGCCGGACTTCGAGCGGAGCTGAGTTCTAGAGCTCCGCCTCCGGCGACCAAGTGACGATCGAGCATTCCAGGTGCCCCCGCGTCTTCTCCGACCTCAGACCTTCATCGCCTGACCTTCAGCAATCTTCCACGAGCTTCACCGAGCACGGTGAGGCGCGGCGGAGCTCCAGGCCTCACGCCGGAGCTCCAATTGCGCCGCCACCCTACGGAGGAGAAGACGAAGCAGCTACCATTGGATCTCTCTCCACGGCGGGGATCCAACGACCCTGGAGGGTCCACGTCGACCGTCCCCGGAGCGAGGAGGCTCGGTGGGACCGAGCCTCGCCCGAGTCAACCTCGAGCCACCACGTGTCCCGAGCCACCTGCTACGGACACCCGAAGCAGTGCCGACCCTCGCCCCCGCCCGAGCCTGAGCTCACGTGCTACCCGCACGTGGGGTCTGGGCTTTTTGCATCGGCACCCTTGCTCCTTCCACAAATTGCATCCAGGTCCTGATACACGTGGCACACCCAGAGACCACGCCGAGCCTCATCGCCACCCAGCCTGGAGGCTCGGGTACTCCGAGCCAAGCCGAAGCTTCATCGAGCCTCTGCCGACCTCGAACCTCCTGCCAACCCTAGATAGCACGTGCCTGGCACGTGCTTATCTGGAAAAACTGCAAAGACGCCCATGAACTTCTTCAATATTGCAGAAAGGTCCCCGCGCATTGGGTAAAATTACAGGGAAGGACTCGCGCCTTAGTTTTATTACATTTTAGTCCCTTCCAGGGACCAGTTTGCAATTTTATTTCATGTTTTCTTTCACTTATGCCCCTGTTTTCTTTATTGTATATCTTGAGCCTCGTATGTCCGATTGAGGTGATTTCAGTTTCATTTTGAAGCTCTTTTCGTTGTCTTTATTATGGCATGCTTAAATTTTCACTATGACACTATGATCTGTTATGCTCTATTTAGTTAACTAAGTGTTCTAATCTCCTTGTTTCTCATGCCTACTTGCTATATAAATGAAAATTGCTTCATTATCTGATTCTGATTGACTCGTATATTTTAGGGCTTAAGTAATGCTCGTTTCGGGCATATTATTTGCATTGCATTTCCTAGCATATATCTGCATAGTTTAAAATTGATAAAAAAATGCATGTTTGACTTTAATGCATCGTTGTGTTCTTTGCATACATTTGACCTATATGCCTTTAATTCAACACCTAGTTAAATAAATAGAAGTCCGATTAATACGAGAGAAGCGCGTGTCCCTGAGTTCGACCTTGGTTTCTTGCCAAGTAAAAAATAAAAATTAACGACCACCGCATTCTTATTTGATATATCAATCGGATGGTCTCTTTGATGAGCCCAAATTGGCCCGACTGCTACGACATTTATCAAGTGTTAAAAACACTCTTCCGAGCTCCTCCCCCTGTCACGGGGAGGAGCTGGAGAGCTGGGCCTCTGCCCCTTTGTCGATGGACCAAGTGATCGGAGGAGGGGGACGGTGTATTTAAAGGGCGAAGTCGGCGGTGCTGATGAGTGGTGTCGTGGGTTTAGAGGGAGTTGTGGGTCGTATGGAAGGTGGTTGAGGGTAGTGGAGATATGCGCGGAAGAGGTGGATGACTGGGCAAGACCTAGAGGCGGTTGGCGAAAGGGAGAGAGGTCAGATGAGGCAGCTAAAATTAGAAAGGTGGAGGAGGTCTGTTGAGGCGCGGGGCTGAGGCGGAGGATGCGGGAGGAGGAAGACGAAGCCTCGGACATACGAGGCTCAAGATATACAATAAAGAAGACAGGGGCATAAGTGAAAAGAAAACATGAAATAAAATTGCAAACTTGTCCCTGGAAGGGACTAAAATGTAATAAAACTAAGGCGCGAGTCCTTCCCTGTAATTTTACCTAATGCGCGGGGACCTTTCTGCAATATTGAAGAAGTTCGTGGGTGTCTCTGCAGTTTTTCCAGATAAGCACGTGCCAGGCACGTGCTATCTAGGGTCGGCAGGAGGTTCGGGGTCGGCAGAGGCTCGATGAAGCTTCGGCTTAGCTCGGAGAACCCGAGCCTCCAGGCTGGGTGGCGATGAGGCTCGGCGTGGTCTCTGGGTGTGCCATGTGTATCAGGACCTGGATGCAATTTGTGGAAGGAGCGAGGGCGCCGATGCAAAAAGCCCAGACCCCACGTGCGGGTAGCACGTGAGCTCAGGCTCGGGCGGGGGCGAGGGTCGGCGCTGCTTCGGGTGGCCGTAGCAGGTGGTTCGGGCCACGTGGTGGCTCGAGGTTGACTCGGGCGAGGCTCGGTCCCACCAAGCCTCCACGCTCCGGGACGGTCGACGTGGCCCCTCCAGGGCCGTTTGATCCCTGCTGTGGAGCGAGATCCAACGGTAGCTGCTTCGTCTTCTCCTCCGTAGGGTGGCGGCGCAATTGGAGCTCCGGCGTGAGGCCTGGAGCTCCGCCGTGCCTCGCCGTGCTCGGTGAAGCTCGTGGAAGATTGCTGAAGGTCAGGCGATGAAGGTCTGAGGTCGGAGAAGATGCGGGAGCACCTGGAATGCTCGATCGTCACTTAGTCATCGAAGGCGGAGCTCTAGAACTCAGCTCCGCCCGAAGTCCGGCCAATGACGTTGGTAGACCTGCACGAAGTGGTTAGCGGTGTGTGCGTGCGAGCTGAGGTGCGCGACGGGCCTAAGAGGGCGGAGAAGTGGAGCCCTTTTGTGTGTTCTCCTCCGCCTCCGGCGGAGGAGAATGCCTGGGATGAGGGAGGTTGTGGTTGAGAAGGAGGGTGATCGGAGATGTGCGCGGGGAAGGTGGATCGATGGTGGAGCTTAGGCGGTGGTCGTCGGAAGGTGAGGGCTACTCAAACGGCCTAGAAATTTAAATAAAATTAAAGAAAAATTGCATATGAAGAAAAAGGAGAGCTTACCTGGTCGGAGCGGAAGGGATGGCCTGGGCTGAGCATAATGGTAATGCTCGGGTCGTCGCACGTCGAGGTCGGCTACTCCTCGGAGCTCGAGCGGGGCTGGCGCCTCCGCAGCACCGCCGTGATCGGCGGTGGGTCTCATCGGGAAAGAAGTCGTCGTTGCTCGATCCGAGCTCCTCCCCCTGTCACCAGGAGGAGCTGGAGGGCTGGGCCTCTTCCCCTTGGTTGATGGACAAAGTGATCGGAGGAGGGGGGATGGTGTATTTAAAGGGAGAAGTCGGCGGTGCTGATGAGTGGTGTCGTGGGTTTAGAGGGAGTTGTGGGTCGTCTGGAAGGTGGTTGAGGGTAGTGGAGATATGCGCGGAGGAGGTGGATGACTGGGCAAGACCTAGAGGCGGTTGGCGAAAGGAGAGGAGGTCAGATGAGGCAGCTAAAATTAGAAAGGTGGAGGAGGTCTGTGAGGCGCGGGGCTGAGGCGGAGGATGCGGGAGGAGGCAGACGAAGCCTCGGCCGTTGGATCTGCGATCCAACGGCTGAGAGAAGGGCGCGGAGCGACGGTTGAGATAAGATCGGGGGCGGAGCGATCGAAGGGCTGCGCTCACGCCACGTGTCGAGCTACGGGCTCGGCGCTTAAGGACGGCTCAGATGGAAAGCTAAGGCCGATCGAGCGGATGAGAAGCGTCAGAGGAATGGGCGGCTGAGATCAAAGAATCGAGGGCGTGATCGGAGGGCTGAGGAGCGTCCAAGGAAGCAGCGGCCAAGATCGAAGGTTTAAACAGCGGATCGAGTGGCTCACAACATGCCACGTGGCGTAAGGAGGGATGAGTGCGGACGGATGGTGCGGATTGAAGGCGGGATATGATCTGATGGCTAGGGATTGAGGCGCAAGAGGAGAAGGCAGAGCCGTTGGATCAAGTAAAGATCCAACGGCCCAGATCAAAGGCGGATGATACAAGAGAGGCGGGGCCACGTGGCGCGCCCAGATTGGGCCACGTGGCCCAATCAGATTATTCAGATGGAATTTTTGATTTTTGAAGGCTATAATGGCCGAATTTGAGAAAACTCAAAACATGAGTTGTAGATCTTGACGAGATCTACAAGTTTCATGTTGGCCAAAACTGGAGATGACATCAAACAAAGACCTGAAATATCTTTGAAGGTATTTTTAAGTCTAAAAATACCAAGGATTTTTATTTTGCCATTTTTTTGTGGGTTTTTAATTTATTTAGGACTCTATTAATTACAGGACATTAACTGGGTTTTATTGACATCTATTTAAGCAAGGGGGTTAATAATAGAAAATAAAGATGATGAAATCGAGTTTCATCAACCCCCTATACTTAAACCATGCTCGTCCTCGAGCATCAGAAAGAATGACTAAGTTGGATTAACCTCTTTGTGCATGTCAATACAGGATCCAATCTGCTCAAGTCGACTTAATTTTAGAGATCCAAAATTCTTGAGTTCAACCCAGCCTTAATCAAGAGGTACCCAATTCCTCTAATTCTCTAGACTCTCTCTGATGTACATATAATCTAAAGGATATGATATTTAGTGTTGACCGCAATTCTGAGAGTAGAGTCCAATCTTCACCCAAAGTCTTGGTCCAAGAAATTCTCCTAAGGACCCAATCCTCAACACTAGGGAATAAATCAAATCTTGCATTCAGTCCACCGTCTCTTTAGTTGTCAGACTTAGAAAATGTAGATGGCCGGCCAGAAATGGAGGGCATGGGATTGTGTCAATTCTTCTCTCCCTCTCATTGGAATAAGGATTATCTCTAGTGCCTTTTTACGCAACACAATTTTTTGGTGTTGATCAGTGCGTCCGTCAAGAGAAGTTGGAGCTGTCTGCACTTGTTTTCCTGGGAGTACACCGGGGTGTGTCTTTTTTGAGTACCTATCGTACCTTCGACACCCAGACTTGTAGAATTTACGATGCAGAGCCCTTTTTTGGCGCAAGCCCGACTCCTGGTCCTAATAGTGGTGGTCCAAGTGGACACTTTGAAAAGTTTGGGAGCGCTCGCCTTTGGTGGAAGCTCTTTGATATTTGACTTTGTGGAATGAGAGCTTTTCTTTGAAATTTCATTGACTTGTATAATTTTTGGCTAGCTCCACTGCTTTTACCAAGAGTTGGCGCACACTGATCAACATTTTTTTTATATAATTCACACCCAGGCACTTAGGTTAATGTCAAGAGATTAGTATAAGAACCAAGTTCTCATACTGGCTAAATTGCTGACACTCAGGTTTCCTGAAGCCTTCAAAGATTTTATCCCATCCTCGAGCATCATTAGATCAAATCCAGACTCGAATCCCTCATCCCAATCCCTCAGGTGAAAAGTCAACTCATCTCAATCAAAAACCGCAGTCGTGCATGTGATGTGCTGATCATATTCTTTTTGTCCGAGACTAAGCATGGAATATAGCATGCAAACCTAGAGACCTAGGGGACTGTGGATGATTAAGTCTAAGACCCTGATGGTTAAGGCTGGTTAACCGCAAATCTCAAAGATCTCAAAAATCAAGCTTTCTTGAACATTTTAGATCCTGGGTGAAAGTGTAAGAGTAGAGGTTTAATCCAACTCCTTCATTCAAAAATATATTTTTTTTAGTTCAAGAGATATGAGGACTTCCTAATCTTAATTAAATAGTTGCATCTGCATTCAACCAGTATGGATGTAAGTACAGGCCGGAGCCCGTTGCTTAAGGACGGAGCCTTACATGATGTCCTTTAAACCATCCACTCTGCTAAGGGCGAACCCTCACTGAACACGGCTATTTAATAGGGTTTAGTAGTCACTAATGGCTCCTAAAGGATTTTTGGATTTTTCTCATTCTTGTGGATTTAATTTAAAGGTTAAAACACAGGTTAGACTCACCTTTCCCTGATAAAAGATTTTCAAAACCATGTCACACAAATAGAAGATTTTCTAAACATTTTCAAAAAGATTTTTCAACACAAGGGAAACTCATTTTTTAAAATCATTTTCGAAAATATTTTTATCAAAATAGTGTAACATAGTATAGAAAAAGCCGTGAAATCATTTGAGTGCTCTTAGTCCAAAGATTTTTACTTTTGCCAAAAAGTTTTAAGTGTTTCAAATTTTTCAGATTATAGCTAAAGTAAGTAAAGTGTACATACGGTATACCCCCCTATCCTTAAACTTTGCTATGTCCTCATATAACTAAATGATACGAGTCCATAGGTCCATTTAAGTACAGAGAAATATACGGGAGCATAGAGGGGGCTCCCCCTATACTTAGGTTAGAAATAACCTAAGTATAAAGGCAAGAAAAGACGATTAGAGAAATCACAGGGACTTGGGTCCCCCCTATACTTAGGCTGAGATTAGCCTAAGTATAAAGATGAAAATTAATGTTGAAAAAGACCCAAGGTGAACGAAGAAGAAGGATGAATATACAAGTGAGCGGTTAAATCTTCGGAGATGAAATGGAGTGTCTTCGGTTTTGGGGTGTGTGTCGCAAACATGGCTCAATTCAAGCAAGCAAACCCTTAGTTTCACCAACTCACACATGAAACCAACCAAGGTTGGTTTATTATCTTGTCTGTTTTATTGGTGATAAAACATTTGATTTTTATGCAAAGAAAAGATGTGAAGTGAAAATCATTGCGTAAGCGAGGGTATTGCTCTCCCAAAACCGAATTTTACTCCATTCTTGGTTGACTTGCAATTAACAGTCCCAATTTTATTTTAGGTTTTCACTGATTATGGTTAGCACAAAATCAAGAACTCATCGTCTACCGGTCATTCCCTTTTTCCATTTAACCTAGGTGATCAAGCTAGGAAAACAAAACCGAGAAAAACATGTATTCGATAAAAACCGCGATCTAGGCTAAGCGAGAGATCATGCAGTGATTTGACAAAAACACGTGAAAAACTGGGGCTGTTTTGAAAACCAAATCCAACATGTATGCAAGTCGAAAAAGCCGCACCTAATCATACATCTATTAGCGGTGATTGATTTTCATTAATTTTAGCTAAGTGATGCGAGATTATGTGCGGATAGAATTTAGTGTGTCCTACCTACGATCAAGCACATAAAAATATGAAAAAAAAAATGAGCTCGGAGAGCCGCGTGCCTATCCTAAGTCGACACTCAAGTGGGGACGATCCCCACACAACCACATTCGTTCGATTACACACGCGAGTCTTCGATCGAAGACCGCTGTAAAAGACGAGTTTATTATAAGCAAAAATAAAATGCGACACATTTTTTTATCGGCTCCAAGCATGCTTCTGCGGCTCCTCGCAGCGGGGAGTATCGTGCTCCTCGCCTCCTTGATCCATCAAGGGCCCTGCCACAAAAACAATGGTTAGATATCAAATAAGAAAGAAAAAATTTTATATGCAAAATATGTGATCATTTGACCTATAAAAAGAAACAAAAAATTAAACAAACAAAAATCCAAAAAATATAAGAAATGAGCCGTGTCCCCGACAATGGTGCCATTTGACAAACCGCAGAATCGGCCCTTTAATAATGTGTTTTTAGCACTTCAGTATGTCGTAGCAGTCGGGCCGAAATGGGTTCATCAAAAGATCCTCTCATTTAGATATGTGTATGATAAGTCAAAATGAGAAGATCGTAATTTATTTTACTTGGCAAGAAACCAAGGTCGAACTCAGGGACACGCGCTTCTCTCGTATTAATCCGACTTCTATTTATTTAACTAGGTGTTGAATTAAAGGCATATAGGTCAATGTCAAATGTATGCAAAGACACAACGATGCATTAAAGTCAAACATGCATTTTTTTTATCAATTTTTAACTATGCAGATAAATGCTAGGAAATGCAATGCAAATAATATGCCCGAAATGAGCATTACTTAAGCCCTAAAATATACGAGTCAATCAGAATCAGGTAATGAAGCAATTTTCATTTATATAGCAAGTAGGCATGAGAAACAAGGAGATCAGGACACTTAGTTAACTAAATAGAGCATAACAGATCATAGTGTTATAGTGAAAATTTAAGCATGCCATAATAAAGACAACGAAAAGAGCTTCAAAATGAAACTAAAATCACCTCAATCGGACATACGAGGCTCAAGATATACAATAAAGAAGACAGGGGCATAAGTGAAAGAAAACATGAAATAAAATTGCAAACTGGTCCCTGGAAGGGACTAAAATGTAATAAAACTAAGGTGCGAGTCCTTCCCTGTAATTTTACTCAATGCGCGGGGACCTTTCTGCAATATTGAAGAAGTTCGTGGGCGTCTCTGCAGTTTTTCCAGATAAGCACGTGCCAGGCACGTGCTATCTAGGATCGGCAGGAGGTTCGGGGTCGGCAGAGGCTCGATGAAGCTTCGGCTTGGCTCGGAGTACCCGAGCCTCCAGGCTGGGTGGCGATGAGGTGCGGCGTGGTCTCTGGGTGTGCCACGTGTATCAGGACCTGGATGCAATTTGTGGAAGGAGCGAGGGCGCCGATGCAAAAAGCCCAGATCCCACGTGCGGGTAGCACGTGAGCTCAGGCTCGGGCGGGGGCGAGGGTCGGCGCTGCTTTGGGTGGCCGTAGCAGGTGGTTCGGGACACGTGGTGGCTCGAGGTTGACTCGGGCGAGGCTCGGTCCCACCGAGCCTCCACGCTCCGGGACGGTCGACGTGGCCCCTCCAGGGCCGTTGGATCCCCGCCGTGGAGCGAGATCCAACGGTCGCTGCTTCGTCTTCTCCTCCGTAGGGTGGCGGCGCAATTGGAGCTCCGGCGTGAGGCCTGGAGCTCTGCCGCGCCTCGCCGTGCTCGGTGAAGCTCGTGGAAGATTGCTGAAGGTCAGGCGATGAAGGTCTGAGGTCGGAGAAGACGCGGGAGCACCTGGAATGCTCGATCGTCACTTAGTCGCCGGAGGCGGAGCTCTAGAACTCAGCTCCGCCCGAAGTCCGGCCAATGACGTTGGTAGACCTGCACGAAGTGGTTAACGGTGTGTGCGTGCGAGCTAAGGTGCGCGACGGGCCTAAGGGGGCGGAGAAGTGGAGCCCTTTTGTGTGTTCTCCTCCGCCTCCGGCGGAGGAGAATGCCTGGGACGATAGGGGTTGTGATGGAGGAGGGCGGGGATCCAACGACCCTGGAGGGGCCACGTCGACCGTCCCGGAGCGTGGAGGCTCGGTGGGACCGAGCCTCGCCCGAGCCTGAGCTCACGTGCTACCCGCACGTGGGGTCTGGGCTTTTTGCATCGGCGCCCTCGCTCCTTCCACAAATTGCATCCAGGTCCTAATACACGTGGCACACCCAGAGACCACGCCGAGACTCATCGCCACCCAGCATGGAGGCTCGGGTACTCCGAGCCAAGCCGAAGCTTCATCGAGCCTCTGCCGACCCCGAACCTCCTGCCGACCCTAAATAGCACATGCCTGGCACGTGCTTATCTGGAAAAACTGCAGAGACACCCACGAACTTCTTCAATATTGCAGAAAGGTCCCCGCGCATTGGGTAAAATTACAGGGAAGGACTCGCGCCTTAGTTTTATTACATTTTAGTCCCTTCCAGGGACCAGTTTGCAATTTTATTTCATGTTTTCTTTCACTTATGCCCCTGTCTTCTTTATTGTATATCTTGAGCCTCGTATGTATGATTGAGGTGATTTCAGTTTCATTTTGAAGCTCTTTTCGTTGTCTTTATTATGGCATGCTTAAATTTTCACTATGACACTATGATCTGTTATGTTCTATTTAGTTAACTAAGTGTCCTGATCTCCTTGTTTCTCATGCCTACTTGCTATATAAATGAAAATTGCTTCATTACCTGATTCTGATTGACTCGTATATTTTAGGGCTTAAGTAATGCTCATTTCAGGCATATTATTTGCATTGCATTTCCTAGCATTTATCTGCATAGTTAAAAATTGATAAAAAAATGCATGTTTGACTTTAATGCATCGTTGTGTCTTTGCATACATTTGACCTATATGCCATTAATTCAACACCTAGTTAAATAAATAGAAGTCCGATTAATACGAGAGAAGCGCGTGTCCCTGAGTTCGACCTTGGTTTCTTGCCAAGTAAAAAATAAAAATTAACGACCATCGCATTCTTATTCGATATATCAATCGGATGGTCTCTTTGATGAGCCCGAATTGGCCCGACTGCTACGACATTTATCAAGTGTTAAAAACACTCTTTTAAAAGGCCGACTTTCCGACTTGTCAAATATGTATAATAAATAATGGTTAAACTGCATAAAACACCCCAGAAAAACTGACTTTTTAACTGTAAATCCAAAAATTATGAAATCATAGACATTTGAAATTTAATTTAGAGTATAATGGAAGCGAGTTTGTTCAATTTGAGTTCGTAAAGGTTGGAATTGGTATTTCAATGATCACATTGTAGCTTTTCTGAGGGTGATTAATTGTAATATATGCATTATTTTGCTTTGCAATTATTTTTATTATTTACAACAAATTTTTTTTACATTTTTTTACAAAAGAATTAATTTGAGTTCATATTATATACAAATTAAATAATAAAAGTTTTATACAAATATACAAGGAATTTATATACAAATTATTTTTAGATTTTTTACAGAAGACCCTATCTCCCCCCACTTTATTCCTAGTCGATCAAGTCAAGTCTTGACCTTCTCTCAGGGTTCAGGTCAGTCTATATTTATTGCATAAACACATCCTTCATTTTTCTTTTCTTTTTCTTTTCTTCTTTATTCTTTTATTTAGGCACAAAAAGTGTTAAAAATGCATATTTAACAAATGCATGCAAAATGGTAATTACATGAAATTAGTGGGTATTTACAGGTGTTTGACGAAAGAAATGAAGCTAAAATAAAAGAATAAAAGCGATGAATCGTGGATTCATCATTCCCCTATACTTTACCTTTGCTAGTCCCTTAGCAAACACTTATTTAGAAAATAAGTGAAAACAAAAATAAAGAAAAGAAAAAGGAAAGAAGTTAGAATAATATTGACTTTTAAGCTTATCTTCATAAAAATGTAGTCTAGAGCTCTGTCGGACCTTTGGATTATTAGTGTGTCGGAACCTTATTGGGAAAACCTAACAGTCTCTAAGTTCCACAAGACTCCTATTCAGATCTCCTCAACAGTCAGATCAGAACAAGTCTACATACACAAATTCTTATGATTATGAATTCTTACTTGTACGGTGTAAGTGAATATAGCTCCTCATCTCAGAAGTAGCAAAGAAACAACCTCTCTCAACAAGGTAACTCTAATTCCCCGGTCTAGCAACTCTTTCCTCGAGGAGCGGGGATATTCCCTTCTAATTTCAAGTACAACCAGCACAAGAAGAGGGGATGGAGAAGAGAATGGACGGTAACCAATGTAGTTACCTATCCTTGGATGCATGACCAGTGTAGCCATGTCACCCGCTGCAAGCTCACAAATATTTGACCTTGAAGCTCTTATTCTTTTTTTTCCACTTGTATATACACTATGGTAGGCATTTTACTTTTCAATCAGGCCTGCCCACTTTTGGAGATTCGACATTTTTTCTTTTTTCTTTTTTTTGAAAATATGTACAAGGTGCAGCATGTACATAAGGAGTTTTTTCTCTTGAGCCAGTAGACTATCCCTCTTTTGAAGCATTATTGCAACCCCATAGCTCCTATCTTTAGACCTCAACATCACCAAACCAGGTTGAGACACACTTCCCTCCCTATAGGAGGACGAGAGGTTCCGCCTAGATGTACTACCCTCATATGCTACCCCAAGCCAAAAGATTGTGCCCCCCTCACTACCTCCTCCATGAAGAGCTACGTGTAGAGTGCTTTGTCCAAGGTAAGCCACGGTCTGAAAGAATCATGTGTGTGTTGTTAAATATTCTACTTAGACTAATCAAGATGACATGTGAACATAGTCTTATGGACTCAAAGAATTAAGTCACTAGGACTTGAAAAGTCTTAACTCCAAATCTTATAAGGTTCCTCTGAAATTTAGTGGATTAAGGTCCAACTAAGATCCATTCTTTAAATTTATTCCAAACTTAGTTTAATTGTCAAAACTATCCTGAAAAATGCACATGCCAATGCAAGAAAATATGTACAATGCAAAGAAAAGAAAGCAAAATCTTTTTGTGAAACAATTTTCAAATTTTGAACTTTTTATGGATTTTTAAAAACGATGCACATGCAAAATTTTTTTTGATGCAAATAGTTAGAAATATATAAAAAGTTTATAATTTTTTTTAGATAAGGGTTAGGGATTATATACACATATTTACAAAGAAGTGAGTCAATTATTTACAAGAGTCATGAGAAAGGATTTACAACTTGAGTGATTTATACAGGTATATACACGGTTGGAATTTTTTATTTCTTCTTTATTTTATTTTATTCGTTTTTTTATTTTAATTTTTTTAATATTCCCTTTTTTAATTTTTTGTAATGCATATATTCCTCAAATTTATTTGAAAATATGTTTACAAATAATTTTGAAAACTATAGTACAAAATAATTTTTCACACAATTTTACAATCATTTGACAAACAATTTTGCAAACATTTTTCAAATAGTATATATAGATTTTCAAAATAAATTTTCAACCATTTTTCCAAATATTTACAAACAGTTTTACATAATCATTTTTTTGTACAAAAGAATTTTTTTTACAATCCACAATATTTTTACAAAGTTGAAGATATTTTTCTAACATTTTTCAAATAGTTTTCAAAAACAATTTCAAATAGATTTTCAAACTAGTTTCAAAATATTTTAACCTGACTTATTAGTCAGTATGTACAAAAAAAATTTTTGAGGAAATTTTTGCATCTTTTTATTATTTTTTAAGTATTTACACATTAATTTAGCCATATTAAAAATATAAAAGTACGAGTTATGGCTAAAGTATTTATACAATATATACGACACCCCCTATAATTAGCTGGAACTATGTCCTCATAGTTATCAAAGAGCTCAAAAGAAAGACATAACTCGTGCTGAGTATAGAAAAGTGAAAAGAATAGTATACTACAACGACGAATAAAAGAATAAACAATACAAGTCGGTGATCCCCCTACACTTAGGATTAAGTAATCCTAAGTATTGTACACATGGGGAAAATCAAGTTGTAGAATGTACTGGATTTACCCCCCCATACTTAGGGTAAAATATCCCTAAGTATAAGCAGCAAAACAGAGGTAAAAAGAATCAAACGAATACTCACAAGTCTGACACCCCCTATACTTAGGGTAAAGTACACCTTGAGTATGGCATGATCCTGAGATGAATATGGGGTGCGAGAAAGAATGTATGATATGTACAAATGGATCTATATAGATGTGATAAATGTTGAGGTGCCTCTCAACAAGCGCTAGAGTTTACGACCCTAGCTGGGCGCAAAGGCTAGGATAACACTGTATCGAGGTTCAGGATGGTATCTGTGAGGCGAATACCGTACTGTCGTTGCAGTCTCAGTAAGAGAACAACAACGAACTCAAAAGAGGAAATGACGACACCTAGTTAAACAATCAAGCGGGTGTCTGCTACTGGATAAAGATATGGGAAGATGAAATCAGGCTCCGGTAATACAAAAGAAATCGTCGGCTCAAGATCTGAATGGTATGAAAGGGCAGAGTCGAAGAAGTCGAACGTGGAGAAGGAAGGATCTGTCAGTGAATCCTCCACATCAATCACCGTCTCGAATAGATAAGGAAGATCAAGATCGAGAGACTCACTAAAAAGGCTGATATCCGATGTATATAATGTAGACAAATCAGTGAAATCATTGAATATCTCAAAGATCGGGTCATCCTCGCAAAGGTCTTCGAGGAGAGAAACCTTAAACTCATGATCAGAAATATCAAAATACTCGGTCTCGTGATCTGATAGATCGGATGCACTCCCTGAAAGTGAAACCAAGTACACAGGATCCGTGACATCCTCCCACAGATAACCCTCGGGGAGTAATGCCAAATCATCAGGAAATTAGGGATCTATGATGTTAAATATCAAGTCGTACAAAAATATATCGACCTCATCAACTAGGAGGATACAAGGCTCAAACACGGGACTATCTAGATCTGTCGAATAAAAAATCGGTCCCTCATCAAGGTCTCTATGCGGAGATGAATCCAAATGTATATCCGAATATGAGAGGATCTTCTGAAGAATAGACACTGAATCTACTGGACATGGACACTGAAATGACTCTAAGGATAGGTGAAATGTGGCATCCCCTTGTATTTCTTGGGATACTAGCAGATCTAGAATCCAAGAATCATCGACATGAAAGTGCGGGGCTGGCTCAAAATCTGATTGTAAATCCAATGGAAACTCGACCAATATTTGTCTTTGGGAACTCACATTGGTAGTCAACACATCCATCAAATGAGACGTAGTGGCATCCATATCCTTTGACTGGTGTGTGCTGTCAAAATCGACATGAACTGTCACATA
Source organism: Ottelia alismoides (assembly GCA_037367405.1). Classification (NCBI taxonomy): domain Eukaryota; kingdom Viridiplantae; phylum Streptophyta; class Magnoliopsida; order Alismatales; family Hydrocharitaceae; genus Ottelia; species Ottelia alismoides. The sequence goes on along the minus strand of JAZKJV010005314.1, from coordinate 134,526 downwards.
CTCATCTTATGTCATCTCTCCCTCGTGTGTTGTCCCGAATAATTCATATTGTGAATATGGGATGTCTGAAAGTGTATCCAAGATGGTCTCAATTAAATCCAGGGCGGGACTTTGGTGTGAACCACCATACGATGTAATGACGTATGCAATCTACTCTGCAGTCCTCCCCGTCATAGCGATGTGGATAAGGTCAGTCATCGAAAATCCATGATCTGGAAATCGCCTCAAAAGATCACGTAACCTCAACCATGATCCTCGTGCACTTCCCCTGATAATTTTGGCAGTAGATCAATGAACTCTAAATCCAGAATGAAGGGGCTCAATGTAGAAGTAGAGTGCGCTTCTTGATCGGTGTACTCATCCATCATCTTAGGATTAAAGTCATCTAAAGCTTGAAACTGCCCCATTTGACCGCCAATGGAATGCAGTCTCTTCTCAGCAAGGTAATCGCCTGTGTCTTGTATCTGGTCAAACTGAACTCTTCAGGCGTCACTCACATCATGTCACCAATGGGAAGGTGGGAAGGGAGAAGAAGGGATGTCGGTAGGAGTTCCGACCTCCCAAGAGAGTGGGCGAGACTGATTGGAATTAAATGAAGAAGCTGCATAATCCAGTTGAAATGAAATGCGACCATCATGAAGAGAGGGAAATAAAGGGAGGGAGGGTGGGATAGAAGAGAGGTAGAAAGTGACTGCTAATGATTTAGAGAGGACACGTCAAAGACATACAAACACAATGCAAACCCCCTATTCACCAACTCTACACAAATCTGATCATGAGATCTCGATCTTTATCTTTTTTATTTTAGAGTTTAGTGATTAGACAAAAAATGTACAAACACTTAGGAGGCTTAAATAGGATTTGGGCACTACTCCTTAGTGTGTACGTGAGCAATTAAAAAAGCAAACAATGAGGGCATTGCTCTCCCAATACAATGAGGAATCAGTTGCGTTTAATTTTAGAGGTCAAGTTCAATTAGCAGTCCCAATTTTTAATTTTTGATTTTTGATTTTTTGGATTTTTTCAAAGACAATGCCTACGAATTTTCTGATTTCCTCTTTGATTAATTTGAGTCGAAAACAGGGGAAGAAGTCGAAAAAGCCAATGCACGGTCAAACACAATGATGCATGCAAGGATAGAAATGCATACCTTGCTTCAGCACTATACATGCAATATGATCTGTGCATAAATTAAAGATAGAATGTAAACTAAATATATGATGATGAGAAAATCGGCCTTAGACGAGTAGCTTCTATTGATCGTGAAGAACAATAGTTAGCTAACCGAATAGAGTCCGAAGTCCGATCTTGGGAGTCACTCGGTGCCCGCCACAACGGGTCCCCGTGGCCGCACCTCCGCCCCCCAAGGCCATCGCCTCCGCACCTCGGGCAGTCGCCTTTTGCGAGCCCCTCCAGCGGAGCACTACCGCCGCGACACCCGGCAACAGCGCCATTTGACGAGCCGCGGACCTACCCTTTTAATGGTGTCTAGTTGACTATTTCATTGCAGTCGGTTAGATCCGCGTCAATCAAAAATTAACCGCACAAATCGATGAATCGTCAAATGAATTTAATATGTGGTTTTATGTTTATTTAGCCTGGGCAAGACCCAGGGTCGACTCAAGGAGGCAAAGGAAAAACTCGAGGTTAAGTTGGATGAATTAGATTGCGGTTTTCCATGTGGGAATTTTTTTTGCGATTTTTTATGCAATAAAAAATACCAAATGCAGAATATGAACTAGGTTATTAAGAAAATAAAAAACTTAGCCAAATTTAATTTTATTGTGAAATTATTCCAAAATGACCAAATTATATTTTTCCTGTAAACCTACTTGAATGATTAATGCTAATTGGACGAAAAATTGCATAAAAATCGTAAAAAAGTTTGCATTTTTCCCTTGTGCATTTTAAATACAAAAAATTCCAAAAATTTGCATATCATTTGCACGAGAAATTGCATAAAAATCCTAAAAAAGTTTGTATTTTTCATTTGTGCATTTTAGATCCAAAAATTCTAAAAAAATACATTTGCATTCATCATTGGATTAGATTCATAAGAAAAATATGACTTGGCTGATTTGATATAATTTCACATTAAAATTAAATTTGGCTAAGTCGGTTCTTTTCTTGTTAAACTTAATCCATATTTCGCATTTTGCATTTATATTGCATAAAAAATAAAAAATACCACTTGGAAAACCACAACCTAATTCCATCTAATCTGATCCCGAGTTATTCCTTTGCCTCCTTGAGTCGACCCTGGGACTTGGCCAGGGTAAATAAACATAAAATCGCATATTAAATTCATTTGACGATTCATCAATTTGTGCGATTATTTTGATCGACGTGGATCTATCCGACTGCAACGAATTAGTCAATGGGACAACATTAAAAGGGTAGGTCTGCGGCCCGTCAAAATGGAACCGTTGCCGGGGAGGCAAATGGCTTAAGATCACTTTAGAAAATTCGATTTACGTTTTCCATTCACTCCCGAGATGCATTGTAATTATCCATCTTTTCTTTAATTATTTTTCTGACCATTTTTGTATATATCTCTTTCTAAAATAATTTCTATCTTTTTGTGCATGGGCCCGGTGGACTTGGAGCAGCTTTCTTGAACTCGACGCATCTCGAAGTGCATCGGAGGCCGACGTTCTTGGATCAAGTCGATTGTTGGACGTCAAAAAGATTTTTGTAACTTATAAAAAAGTGTCTGCATTTATAGCGGTTTCCGTCTGGGTTCTCGCGCGTGTAAATATAGTGGAACCGTGTCCCCGTCTGCTATGTGGATTGAATTTCTAGACTAGGCTTGCACTAGCGGCTCCTCGAGCCACTCTAGGATTTGCTTGTGCTCGTAACCTTTTAGGACCACACATCACTTAAAAGACACACTTAGACCGCAGATCTAGTCAAATTAAACCCGTGCTTCACTCGCTAATAGAACTTCCTGTCTAGGAGCGGCTTTTCATCGCTTGCATTTCATTTAGTGTAAAAATTTCAATTCTGTCTTGCATCCTGCATTGTAGAGAGCTAAAGGCACTGTAAGTATTCTTACTCAAGCATTCATCATTGTTTTCTCGATTGCATCGGTTTTTTTTCCGATTCTCTCTCTCTCTCTCTCTCTCTCGGTTTTCTAACCTAGGATAAAGGAATTGGGACTGGACGATAGACGTGATTGCTTGCGTGGATTAATATCAGTGATAACTAATCTTTAAAATCAGGACTGCTAATTGAAATGGACAAAAAAGTTGACTAAAATTAACCCTTATTTGCGGGAGAGTAACCCCGACCTTGTTTTCAGGCTGAGTGAGGGTACTTGAGTGTGTGTGAACACCTGAAGACAGAGCCCAAATCCCTGCCTTCCATATCACGTACCAACTGATCCTAGCAAATATCACGAGTTGAATATTTTTAGATTCATCGACTAGTACCAAGTAGCCTCCGCCTGTTTACAGGTAGTCAGGGGTGAACCAGCGGTACTCCGCGACAAGCTGCTAGTAACCCTTCGGGACGAAGTTCCAGCCTTGTCAGCCTCCGCCTGCTTGCAGGTAGATAGGGGCATGGTCTTTTAATCCATCAACTTGGGATATGAGCGAAGAAAGGAAGGGCGTCGGTATCTAAGGCGACAGGTTAAACAGGGGAGACGTATCTGGCTTTTTAGTCGACTCCCCTATAGGTCGCACAACCTTTGCTACTTGTCTGAAAATTCACACTTAAAATCAACTAGACTAATCAGACTCAATTTCGGATCCTTCACCGTGTTGAGTGTGAACTCAGGGTTTGCTCTTGCGTTTGTCTTCGTGTTTGTCAGTGTGTGTTATCCTGTGTAATTGCACATTTTCTACCTCATTCTGCTTACATTCATCATTTCCTCTTCAAGATGTCCGGATATTGGTCTCCCTACGCTGTAACCTCTGGTCATTCCTTCTCGACCATATACCGTTCATCTTCACCTTCCTCTTCTTCTATATATCCTCCGCCATCCACGGGAGATCCTTACCTGTGGTCGGTTCCACCTCATCCCGATGATGAAATCAGAACTTCGATTGACTTCTCCACTTCTTTGCATTTCTCACCTACTCCATATTCTAACACTTCGGATCCACTTCTACCTTGGGCTGACTGTCCTTTCTATTGAGAGCTTGCAGGAATCAAAGAATCGAATGAAGAGCAAGCCACGACTGAGACAGATGATTGGCAAAATTATATGCCCCCACATACTTCATTCTCACCTCAAGTAGGGACTATACAACAATTTACATATACACATCCCTACTTGACCTTAGGGCATCACATGGTCGATCGAACAACTTGAATGGAGAGGGTTGTACATCATGATTTCCCAGACTTGATTGACTTTAGTGATCAAGCTTCCATTAACCAACCTTCATTCGGAGAGCCTATACATCCACAAGATTGGACTCATGAGCTAGGCTTATCAGTCCTCGTTTCATCATATGAGGCTCCGACCAATATTTGCCATCTAGATGGTCCATACTCGACCCAAGATTACATGCTAGAATCTATGTATGTTGAGTATGAGACCCCAAAATCTCAGTAGTATCCTCCAATTGAGCAGAACTCTCCCATGATTTGTCCTGAGAATTTTGTGGAGGATGACATCTCTAGACTTATTAAGAAAAATGAATCATTTAGAAACGAGTTGAGAGATGTTATGAAAATATTGCACTCAATTTCTGCCAGCCTAGGTATGAAAGTGGAGAAGAAAGTAAGTAGATTTGATGTTGAAAACCAAGCAAACAATAGGAAACCCACACCGTATGTACAACTGGAGTCCATTCTATCTCCCTCTTCTACTAACCACTTACCCTTCAATCCAGAGTCTGATCATTCATCCACCAAAAACACCAAAAAAATTGAAAAACCAAAAACAACCATAAAAATTGAAAATGAAAAAGACCTAAAAAAATTGGATCCTGTCGTAAGGGAAGCACTCGATGAAGAATTGATTTTAATATTCCCTTAATAAAGGCCATAGATCACTTCCCCGATCTCAAGAGATTTGTAAAGAGTAAATTGATGCCCAAGAGGTCGGGTACTAAGAGAACAAGAACAGAAAGACACATAGTGTCTATAGCCACCTCCTTGGTGATGGGGAGAAAGACCAAGAGCCACAGAGTGAAGCGGTTGCCCCGAGTTGAGTATGAAATCAAAGACACCATCTTTACATGCAAGAGTCGATGATGAGTCTCTGATAAATATACTCCCGACCTTGGTTTTTGAGAAGCTCAAACTCAGGCCAATCAGAAAGTTGAGAGAGATCGTTCAGCTGGCTGATCGATCCGTCAAACGGTCCAGAGGAAATATTTCAGTCATCATTACCTTCCAAGGTGCTCTACTACAGATGGACTTCACGATCATTGACATCGAGCACCGAGGAGAGTTACCCAGTCTCCGATTATTCTCGGGAAGCCGTTCTTAGCCTCAGCTAAAGCGACTAAAGATTACGAGACTCGGGAGATCGATTTTTCAGCATTGGGAGCACTCTGACCGCACCCATTCTTTGATACACTTTACTCTAAGGTGACCCACACATCCGCTGACAGTCGTGACCATCGAGAGGTAGATGAGTACCACCTCTCTGCTCTCCGACTGCCCGGACGACCGTTGGTTCTGAGACTCCCCACACCCTCACTTCATCAACTGCTTTAACCACCACCGTGACAACTTCTAAGGAGGACTCACGATCAGAAGCTATCATTAAGTCGGACATGACCTTTATTGATTGCCTTGACCATTTGGATGATCCGACACAAGAGCCCAATAATGCCAAGCCAACTGAGACCACTAGCACCTTCCCAAGACATATGCTGACCCTTCAGGAATATTACAATCTATATGGTGACTCGTTTGATGAGGAACCCATAGTCAGCACCACATCACGTTCCGGACCTTCAAAGGAAACAACCAAGACTAAATTAACTCCACATAAAAACACGGTTGTTCCCTCTTCTAGTCGGCTATCTAGTGAGAGGAAGTCGAGAATTGATTCCTCGAGATGTTCCCCCAAACCGCTCAAGGTGCATTGCTCTCATCTCCCTCTCGATGATTCAGGTTCTACAAAATCGACTAAGAAAGTTTCCTTCAACACATCGAAGAAGGAATTTTTCGAGGAGTCCTCATCTGGTCCGGATAAGGTAATTTATATGAGTGAGCTCAGTTCGGCTGTTCTTAAGCCGTATCTAAGCAAGCAGCCGTGCGTCGACCCTCGTTGGACGATCCCTACACCTCACTATTATTCATCTGAGGACGATTCCGACATCGAAACATATGTATATTATCCACCTCCTCGCGTCCGCAAGAAGGTTCGTCACAAACCTTCTTAATCCTTGTATAATCTCACTCTTTCTTGTATATATTTTCCTTCCCTCCCTTCCCAGTGATTCGAATCACTTGCCCCAACTTAATATTGTTTCATTTTATGCCTATACTTAGGATAACCAGATCCTAAGTATAGGGGGAGAGTGACCCGCATCTATTCATTGTACATCCTCCAGATCACATCGGTTCTCATACTCATTCCTTTCCTATACTTAGGCTAACCAGAGCCTAAGTATGGGGGGGGACCGATGCCCGCCATGTATATACTCATACATTTCCCCTCTTGCCCTCGTCCGCCCCATTTTTGATCTTCTTCTACACTTAGGCTGCCAGAGCCTAAGTATAGGGGGCCGGAGCGACCTCTATACATTCTGTACTTTTAGCTCTCCTACGCTTAGCCCGAGCTATGTCTTTTTCGTCACTTTTCGAGCTCTGAGGACATAGCACACGCTAAGTATAGGGGGTGTGTATATATTACATATATACTTTACCCATAGCTCGTACTTTCACGTATTTTCGCGGTTTTTTTATATATTATGCAATAAATACGGGGTGGGTGAAAATTGAAAGAAACAAATTTTGTATACTTGTATAATATGTATAATTCTTGTAAAAAAATGGTTGTAAAATTCTTGTAAATAATACTCCTGTAAGATTTGTTGTAAAATAGGATGTATATAAAAAAACTTGTAAACTATGTATATTATTACAAACTAAAAATTGTTGTAAAAATTATTGTATAATAGAAAATGAAAATGTTGAAAATAAAGGATTCTTATTTACTCTTGCATATTATCCCTGTAGGTCAAAAAAAAGTTTTGCATTTCATTCATAACATGTCATCTACACCTCATCTGCATATCATGCATATGCAAGGTGAAAAGCTAGTGGGTTCTGAACCAAGTTATGAGTAGCTGTTGAGGATGGACTTGATTTGACCTTAATCCATCTAATTTTAGAGGAATCTTATAGGAACTGGAGTTAAGATTTCTCAGGTCAAGTGACTTAATTCTTTGAGTCAGCAAGTCTATGTTCACATGTCATCTTAATTAGTCTAAGTAGAATATCTCATGCACACGCATGATTCTTTTAGACAGTGACCTAACTTGGACAAGCACAATGCACGTAGATCTTCATTGATGGGGTGGTGAGGAAGTAGAATCCTTTAGCTTGGAGTAGCGCACGGGTGGAAACATCCGTCCTCCTCTAGGGAGGGTAGTGCATCTCAACCTAGTCTGGTGGTGTTGATGTCTGAGGACAGGACGCTGTGGGTTGCAATAATGCTTCATAAGAGGGATAGTCTACTGGCTCAAGAGGAAAAACTCCTGATGTACATGCTGCACCTTGTATATAGTTCCAAAAAAAGAAAAAAATGCAAGAACTCCAAAAAAAATAGACAGGACAAAAAAATATTACCTGTCAGAGTATGTATATTAGTAAGAAGTCTGCAGCTGGATGACTTGGCTACACTGGTCAGGCATCCCGGGATAGGTAGCTACACTGGCTACCGTCCATTCTTTTCTCCACCCCTCCTCTTGAGCTGGTCGTACTTGAACTTAGAAGGGAATACCCCGCTCCTCGAGGAAAGAGTTACTGGACCGGGTAATTAGAGTTACCTTGTTAGAGGAGGCTGCTTCTTAGCCATTTCTAATGTGGAGAGCTATTTATCACTTACACAGTACAAGTAAGAATCATAGTCATCAGAAATTTGCGTATGAGGATTTGTTCTGACCTGACTGTTGAGGCATCTTGAATAGAAGACTTGTAGAACTTCAAGTCTGTTAGGTCTTAAGTTCAGATCCCAATAAGGTTCCGCCATACAATTAATCCAAAGGTCGAGTCAAGCTCTATTTTCAACTTTTGCTCATGACCTTGGTATGGAACCCAAAATATTTCACTCTTGCATTTCATTTCAGTTGCTCGGGGACGAGCAAGGTTTACGTATAGGGGGTTGATGAATTTGTGATTCATCACTCTAAAAGTTGAAAATAGAGCTTTGTTCCTGAGTAATCAGCTGCATATTTCCCCTTATCTTGCATAATTAGCATTCATGCATGCAAGCATAATATTTGCATTTTAGCATTCATATCTGCATTAAATGGGAAGCCAATTTCACTTGTAAATATTCACCTGTATATTAGCTAAAATACCCTATTTATATATATTTTATACTAACTCGAAATCCAATAAAATGAACTCTATTCTGTATATATTACTAACACTATGTAAAGAAAAATATTAAAAAATACTAACTTGCAAAATTGACTAACAAACCCTCAATCCAAGTTTGAAACTAGGAATCTTAAAATGCACATATCTCTCTCATACAACTCTGAATTAGATCTACTCACTTTTAAAGTAATATACATTCAAAGACCTTTGAAACAAGACCAATTTCATTAAAATCGGAGCTCATATGCAAAACTCCGATTTTGGGCCCCTTTTGTATATTGTACATATTGACTGTTTTGCCCTTCATTTCATCCTTTTCTTCATTATTAAAAATCCAAAAAAATAGATTAAATTGAATATTCTTCTCATATTTTCTCTATTTTTATTTTAATTTTTTCTCTTATTAAAAAATGACAAAAAATTGCAAAATAAAATGTGGTATTTTATATCTATAAGGTACCACCCAAAAATACATTTTTATACAAATCACTTCCTTTGATTTTTGGCCCTTCACGAAAGTTGTAGATCTCGTCGAGATGAGCAACTTTTGTTTTGATCAATTTTTGATTTAGTCCCTTTTGTTATTTCTTTTTGATTTTCTTTATATTTAATTTTTGAATTTTCTAGGAGCGACATGTAGCAGCTCCTGGAGCCGCCACATGTCACCCCATTTTCTTTATTTTCAGATTTATTTTATTATTTTCGGATTTATTATTATTATTATTTTACTATTGCTATTTTAATTACTTTTAGTAGATTACTATATTATTTTATTAATTTATTTATTTTATCCCCCTTTTACCACTTTTTTCTTACTCCCCACTCCAAGTCACCACTTTCTCCACTACACCATTCCCTCCACCCCTTCTCCAACTTCCTCCTCCTCCTCTTTATATTCTACCCTCCTCCTTCATTCATCTCCATCCACCATTTTCGAGAGAAGTGAGGTCGAACCCCTTTAACCGTCAGGTGACAGCTGTAGGAGACGAGTCGAGCGACGACAACCTCAAGGCGAGATCCGTGGCATCACCATTGCCGCGTCGCGAGATTCATTGGACTTGCTCAGCTTCGAAGGAATCCGCCAACCTTCTCGAGGCCACCGGAAGCCACACGACGTGGCTGCACTTTCGACGAATCACAGGTAAGCCTTCTCTCTTTTTCCCTTGTCATTTCAAAATTTTTTTATCTAACATTATTTGTTTATATTGTCATCACCAAAACATATCACCACAATCACCATCACCACTATTTTTCTTTCCACATCTATTTTCCTGTTCCCAACAAAAAGTAAAAAATTAAATCAAAAAAATTGCAAAAGAAAAAAAACAAAAAAATAAAACAGGAGCTTCTGCCGTCTCCTTGGGTGAGGCGCCGCTCCGCGACCCCTCCAGCAAGTCGCGCCACCCACGACCGCCTTCCAGCGGCGGTGGCGCCTCCTCCCTCCGCCCACCGGTGCTCCGCCTGCCGGGCACCGTAGGCCCACCACTGCCCTTGGCTGCCGTCAACCGCACCTCCGCGCACCTGTCATCGCCGCCGCGCGTTCGACGCGTGCACGCGCACACGACCAGCCCCAACCGCCAGGTCCCAGGCGCGTCCCCGTGGTCGCGCCTCCGCCTCCAAGGCCACCGCCCCACCCTCGACGTCCCAACGCACTACTGGGCGCCCGACCCAGCCTCCAGCGTGCGACGCGTGGCCTCACACCGCCGTTCGCCACCCTCCGCCGCGTCGCCTTCCCCTCGCGTGACGCCGTTCCACGTCACAGCGCGTGGCCGCCTCCGCCTGTCCTCCCTGTAGCCGCACGCGCGACCATCAGCCGCCCGCCTCGCCGCGTCGTGGCGCGTCGCCGCGTCGTGGCGCGTCGCCGCCCTTCAGCCCCGCGATGCCCCTCGCGCGTAGCTGCCAGCGCGCGACGGCCGCCTCCCTCCAGCGCCGCCATCGAGAGTCTGCCCTAGTCGCCCTCCCTTGTGCCCTAGCTTGGGTAACGAAGGTTCCATTTTTTATTTTATTGTCTTTGTGAAAATTGCATACTGATTCCGTCAAGTTTCCGTAATTGCAAAAGTTCCCTTAGGCACAGTTGTTGGTTTATTGTTTCATTTTTAATATTGCATTGACACCCCTGCCTTTGAGTGTTAATTTCAACAATGTTATTGCATCATTTTATTTAATGAACAATAGCATGTTGTAGAGAAACTCATTCTTTATCTCTTGGCTATTTATTTACATTTTTGTGAGCATTTGACATTTTATTAAAAACCAGAGATTGAAATTCAGTGATATTTTGCCTTTTTAAGCTCTGAAATTTGCACATATTAATTTATTGATCCAAAAATTATGAAAAACTTGTAGATGATGCAACAAATTGCTCTTTAATTACAGTCCAAATTTCGTCCAGTTAGGAGTTATCTTGTGCATAAAATAAATTATTGAGTGATTTCTGTAATTGATTTTTAGTTAAATCCACGAATAATATTTTTGAGAAATTTTAACTCTCTTAGATTCCTTATTGAAATATCTATTAGAGATAAATCAATCTCTCGATAATTTAACTTCGGGGATTTATTAGGAATTAAATACCCGTAGTCGCTCTGTTTTCAAAAAAATATTCATAAAAAAATCAAAAAGTGTTAAAAACATTCCAAAAATATTAGTGTATCATTTCATCATGTTTAACTTCCAGTAAATTTTTCATAATTTTTGCATATAATTTGCACGAAAAATTGCATAAAAACCCTAAAATAGTTTGCATTTTTCCCTTGTGAATTTTAAATCCAAAAATTCCAAAAAAATCCAATTAGCAGTAATCATTGAAGTAGGTTTACAGGAAAAATATAAGTTGGTCATTTTGGATTAATTTCACATTAAAATTAAATTTGGCTAAGTTGTTGATTTTCTTGATAACCTAGTTCATTCATATTCTGCATTTGGCATTTTTTATTGCATAAAAACATCACAAAAAAATCCCACTTGGAAAACTGCAATCTAATTCATCTAACTTAACCCCGAGTTGTTCCTTTGCCTCCTTGAGTGGACCCTCGGGCTTGCCCAAGCTAAATAAACATAAAACCGCGCGTAAATTCATTCGACGATCTAATCGATTTGTGCGGTTAATTTTTTATCGACGCGGATCTAACCGACTGCCACGAAATAGTCAACTAGACACCATTAAATGGGTTGGTCCGCGACCCATCGAACCCTGATGATGGTCACCTTTCATCTGACTTATACGCTTCATCTACTATTCAACATAATTTCTCCGAAAATAACACTGATAATAGTTTGGAATCATATGCTTCATCTGCTTCTCATCAGTACGATCTTCCACCACAGGCTCACAAGAAGATCGCTCGAAAACCACCTTAATCATCGGCTAGCCACCCTCCCTCCCGACCACATCGGTCTCCTTGTACATCTTCTTCCTTTACTTAGGCCGAGGCCTAAGTACATGGGTGGACCGATCATATCATTTTCCTCATCAAACTCCTTCTCACGATCGCCTCATTTCCACCCTTCTTCCTTACTTAGGCTGACTAGAGTCTAAGTATAGGGGGAACCGATGCTCATATGTATATACTCCCCTCATTCACATATCCCGATCACCTCATTTTCGCTCTTCTTCGACACTTAGATTGTTCACAACCTAAGTATAGGGGGCAAACCAATCTATCTTTTTCTTTTTCTCTTTCACTTTCTTACGCTTAGCCCGAGCTATGTCTTGTTTACGCTTCTTGTGCTCTAAGGACACAACACTCGCTAAGTATAGGGTGTGTGTGTGTGTATACTATTTATATATTTTACCCATATCTCGTACTTTTGCTTTAGTATATATGTATCTACGGGGTAGGTAACTAATTTTTGAAAAAAAACAAAACTAAAAGAAAAAAGAGTTTTGCTACTAACACTGACTGTGTCCAACCAAAAATTTTGGAAAAATGTCTTCTTATTCATTTTTGCATGAAAAATTTCAAACAAAAAATTTCTGTATTTCACACACATGCACTTCAACCAGCATTACATTCATTTGCATCTATGAAAAGTCCATGGGTTATGAACAGAGTTATGAGCAGAAACCAATAGTGGTATGGACTTGACCTTAATCCACTTAATTTTCAGAGGAACTTCATTGAATAGAAACTTCAGGTCTATGACTTAATTCTTTGAGTTGCACATGACAATGTGCAACGTTTGACTCTTAGTGTCTAACCTGGTCTCTTCATTTTGGGTACAACACTAGAATAAGGAGTTAATTTATACTCTTGTACTATGCACTTAGCTCAACTCAGACAGGGTGTTGGAAGACCGTGTGAGTTTCTTTTCTGGTAACGTGGAAATCTAAAGATCAGAGTACAAGTTGAAATAAAGCTTCGGAAAAGGGATGGACGACTGGGCACAATACCTCAAAAAAAGTACGAAAAAAAGATTCTATAACCATAGTGGCATAACAAGATCCAAGCAGAACCATCAAAAATCCAAAGAATCCACTACCAAATAAATATCTGACCATAAAAAAGGTCCAAGTTTAAGAAAACCTGCAGATCTTGGTGGAGATTCGACTACACTGGATAGCTTCACAAGGAGAGGTGACTACACTGGCCACCCTCTAGTTCTTTTCTCCTTCTTCTAACTTCTCCCCCATTTCGATTATGAACACATCGCGACAGACATTAGAAGGAAGTACCTGACTCCTTGAGGACGAGTTACTGGAGGGGAGGTTTGCTTGTTAGTCCGGAATTGGGAAGATGTAAAACCTTTCACACATATGAGTCAATTGTTCAATGTTCATAGGGTGTGCTTTGGGAGGAGGATCGATATAAGATGACTTCTAAGCCGAAACTGTGGCAATGATGTGTAGAAATTGAAGGCTGTTGATTTTAAAATTCTACGTCTCACCAAAGTTCCGCCAAAATAATAATCCAAAGGTCGAGTCTAGTTTCATTTCACCTTCAGCTCATGGTCCTTGTATGGAACGCAATCTCATTTCACCTCATGGCATTTCTTTTTATGCTCAGGGACGAGCATGGTTTAAGTATAGGGGGATAATGAATCTCAGATTCATCACTCTAAAAGTATTTATTTAAGATTTAATCCCTCAAAATCATTGTCATTTCATTTATTCTGCATAATTAGACTTCATGCATGTTTTGATAAGAATTGCATTTTATCACTTATTTTCACATAAAATAAGAAGCCAAAAATCCCAGCCAAAATCGACATGTAAATAGCCTAACATCCTTGATTTTTAACTAATTCATGCTAACTCCAATTGACCTAAAACCACCTCCATTGTGTACATATCACTAACAAGAATAAACGAAAAATATAAAAAAATCACTAACCCAAAAAATGGTCCAAAAATCCAAACCCTAGTTCTAGGATTTTCGGACTAAAACCTTGATATCTTCCTCATCCAGTGTCTGATTTGATCCAACTCACTATTGAGCTAATGTACATTTAATTACCTTCAAAATAAGACCAAGTTCAACTGAATCGGAGCTCATATGTGAAACTTGGGTTTTGGACCTTTTTTGTACATTTTGTATTTTAGCAGTTTTTGACCTATTATTTTATGTAGATAATTGACTCACTTTATTTTATTTCTTTTTTATTTGTCTTATTTGATGAAAGTTTTATTAAAATGCGCAAAAATTCAAATTCAAACTGAGCTTGAAATCAAAGAAACTAACTGAGTCCGACTCTTCACTAACCGTATGTACAAAATTGGTCTTTTTCGTGTTTTTATTTAATTTCTTATTTTTCTTAATTAATAAAAATCCAAGAAAATAGATTAATGTCTAAATATTTATCTTTGATTTTATCATATTTTTTTCCAGATTTTTATCTGGTTTAAAAATAAAAAATAATGAAAACAAAAAATCAAGGTATTCGTTGTATATGAAATATCACAAAAATATCACTTTGTGCAATTGATTGATTTTGGTTTTGATGTCTTCATGAAAGTTGTAGATATCATCGAGACGAGCAACTTTGTGAAGAATTTTTTTAATTCGAGATCATTTACTATTTTTTCAGTATTTATCTTTCTATTTATTTTCCAATTTTTGTGGGGCTGACACGTGACAACTCCTGGAGCCGCTACATGTCACCCATTTTTTAGGGTTTATCAATTCTTTTTTTTTTATAAAAAAATTAAAAATCATCACACGTGCAACACACATGCCGACCAAGCACATGCATGTACGTGCTCTGCCCACACCCTACTCTAGTCGCCACGTGGCAAGACCAGAGCCATACGATCTCGGCTGATCGGACAACCCCTGGACCGTCATCTTCCTCCTTCCCCCTTTGATCGGTCGTCACCTATCACCGTGAAATCTTCTCCCTGTGAAATTGCATCCCACTACCCTTGTTAATTCGAGAAAATTAATGTTCAAGTTAATTAAGAATATTCGTTGCAGTCGGATAATGACGGCAGATCAAAAACCACTTTCAATTATAGTCAAATTAATTCCGAGCGGCAATTTTTTTACTTGGTTGGAAGTCCAAGGTCGAACTCAGGGAGGCACCTGTCTCCTTAGGTGAATTTTTAGCAAATTTCCGCAGTTTGATCTTCAGAGGAGATATTTTTGGTCTTTTTCGTATACGTTATGCAAGACACATGCAAAATCAGGCCAAATTACAAGTTAAATCAGAAAGATAGCCAATTAATTCCAAAAATTATGAAACTTAGCCAGATCATGAAATATGATGAAATTAAGCTACACTAAATTTTTTTTGTAATTTTTAGATGCAAGGATAATGAAAAATACATATCTTAATAAAAATGAGTAAACTAATTTTAATAATTAACAAACGATGCTATTTCTCAGAAACAAAATTAATTCAAATATGTCTAATTAAGAACTATCCAAATCAACTTAAATTTTATTGAAATACTTCACGGTTAATTAATTAAAAATCGATTAAAGTTTTCACTAAATGATTTTTCTAAGACAAACTATATGTGCAAATGGTGTGATTTTCTCATATGTTGCAGCGTAGACTTATATCTACCAACAACGATTTTTCAGAGATTTTTTGATAAGCAGATAATGCGCAATAAATTAATCAATCAAAATGAGCAAAATGTTGCGATTTTTTCCAAATTAAATTCCATAAATATTCTGCAAATCAGAAAAATACAAATAAATTCTAAAATGGTAGAACAAGAGTTATGCTACACAATGCAATTTTCGGAATTAAAAATGGATGATAGAATGACGACAAAATAGACGTGCAAATGCAGGGGTATTAATGCAATACAGAAAAAGAAATATGAGCTCAAATGAAGAACAAGGACTTTCATGAAATTACCTAAAACTTAAACTTTGTTTGAAAACTTGCAAAGTGGTGCAAGTGTCCCCTTTGCAAATACCCACTTTTGTCTTATTATCCGCTATTGCTTCCTCTGCTTTGCTTGCTTGAAACATGGGATGGAGGAGGAGCTTTGGTCGAAGGCGGGCGGAGAGCTTGACGGCGAGAAGGCGGCCAGCGGCATCAGAGTGTCCGATGGGTGGTGCTTGACGACGAGAAGGTGGCCGAGGGGTGGCGCGTCGACGGCGGCTGAGAAGAACTGGGCGCGGCCAAGGGGTGGGCGCTGGCGTGGCTGCGTGTGTAGCTCCAGCCGCAGGTGGCTGCGGTTGATGAAGGTTGACGGTCGTGCGGCGGCTGCGAGCGGCAGGGCGTGGCCGTGGTGCGGTAGCGCAGGAGGCGCAACGGAGATCGGGCGGTTGGAGGTGTTTGGGCGTCGACAGCCGCTAGGAGCGACTTGTAGGATGAGGAAGGGGAACAGGGGATCTTCCCCAGTGAAAGGGGAAGTTTCGGGATTTGTTCTAGTGCCGTAAATTTTTGATTAAATGGTTGACGAAAATTCCTCAAAAAATCAAATAAAAATCACCATTACATTTGTAATGGTTGATTTATCCGTGAAAGTGTAATTTGTTTGAGGATTTGTGGGACGAATGATGGCGGATCAAATAGTGGGAGTGTATGGAGGTAGAGAAACAGAGTAAAGGAAATGACGGAAGAAGAGAGAAAAGATAGGAGGAAAAGGGAGGAATCAAGGAGGGAAGAAGTTACTTGAAGGTGATGGTCGGATGCCCGGGATTGCTGGATAGAAAATCCAGCAGGTCTTCGCTCTTCTTCACGGCAAGGAAGGAGCTCGAGCAGCTCTCATTTGAGTTGCGGCAAGGGAAGATCCCTTGGATCTCGCCTAAAGCGCAAAAGTCGTCGTCGACTCAAGCTCCACGCCTAGAGCTGTCACCAAGGGGGGAGGAGAGAGCTGGGCCTGTACTTCTCTAGAGTGGCGGATGATGAACAATGGAGGAGGGGATGGGAATATAAAGGAAAAGGAGAGGGAAGTTGGAGAGAATGGAGTGGTGGAGAGAGTGGAGAAGATGTGGCTTGGAGTTGGGAATAAGAAAGGAGAAGAGGTAAAAGGAGAATAAAACAAATAATTAATAAAATACTATAGTAGGCTACTAAAAATAATTAAAATAATAATAAAATAATAATAATAAAAAGAATAATAATAAATCTGGAAATAGTAAAATAAATCCGAATATAATGACAAAATAGGGTGACATGTGGCGGCTCCAGGAGCTGCCACATGTCACTTCTAGAAAATTCAAAAAATAAATGTAAAGAAAATTAAAAAGAAATAACAAAAGGGATTAAATCAAAAATTGGTCAACACAAAAGGTTCTCGTCTCGACGAGATCTACAACTTTCGTGAAGGGCCAAAAATCAAATAAAATCATCTGTACAAAAATGTATTTTGGGTGGTACCTTATATGTATAAAATACCTCATTTTATCTTTTGTAATTTTTTTTTGTAATTTTTCAATAAGAGAAAAATCAAAATAAAAATAGAGAAAATATGAAAAGAATATTTACAACTTAATATATTTTTTTGGATTTTTAATAATGAAGAAAATAAAAGGATAAAATACAGGGATAAAACGGTCATTACGTATAATATACAAAAGGGACCCAAAATCCAAGTTTTGCATACGAGTTCCGATTTGAATGAAATTGGTCTTATTTCGAAGGTCTCTAAATGTATATTACTTTAAAAGTGAGTAGGCCTAATTCAGAGGTTGTATGAGTGAGATATGTGCATTTTAAGGTCTAAGGTCTTCAATTGGGTTTGGGGTTTTATTGGGTAATTTTACAAGTTAGTATTT
Source organism: Ottelia alismoides (assembly GCA_037367405.1). Classification (NCBI taxonomy): domain Eukaryota; kingdom Viridiplantae; phylum Streptophyta; class Magnoliopsida; order Alismatales; family Hydrocharitaceae; genus Ottelia; species Ottelia alismoides. Next base: position 116,833 of record JAZKJV010005314.1, on the reverse strand, counting down.
TTCGATATTTTTCTTTAATTAGTGTTAGTCATATATACACAATAGAGTTCGTTTTATTAGATTCGGAGTTAGTATGAAATATATACAAATCGGTGAAAATATGATAAATATACAGGTGAATATTTACAAGTGAATTGGGCTTCTTATTTATGCAATATAAATGCTAAAATGCAGATGTTATGCTTTCCTGTATGAATGCTAATTATGCAATATAAGTGAAAATATGCATCTAATTACTCGGGAACAAAGCTCTATTTTCAACTTTTAGAGTGATGAATCACCGATTCATCAACCCCCTATACTTAAACCTTGCTCGTCCCCGAGCAACTGAAATGAAATGCAAGAGTGAAATGATTTTGGGTTCCATACCAAGGTCATGAACAAAAGATGAAAATGGAGCTTGACTCGACCTTTGGATTAATTGTGTGGCGGAACCTTATTGGTATTTGAACTTAAGACCTAACAGACTTTAAGTTCCAGAAGTCTTCTATTCAAGATGCCTCGACAGTCAGGTCAGAACAAATCCTCAAACGCAAATTTCTGATGACTATGATTCTTACTTGTACAGTGTAAGAGATAAATGGCTCTCCACATCAGAAATGGCTCAGAAATATCCTCCTCTAACAAGGTAGCTCAAATAACCTGGTCCAATAACTCTTTCCTCGAGGAGCGGGGTATTCCCTTCTAAGTTCAAGTGCGACCAGCTCTAGAGGAGGGGGTGGAGAAAAGAATGGACGGTAGCCAGTGTAGCTACCTATCCCGGGATGCCTGACCAGTGTAGCCAAGTCATCCAGCTGCATACTTCTTGCTAATATATATACTCCGACAGGTATTTTATTTTCTATCTGCCCTGTCTACTTTTTTTGGAGTTCTTGCATTTTCCCTTTTTTTCCTTTTTTTGGAACTATATACAAAGTGCAGCATGTACATCAGGAGGTTTTCCTCTTGAGCCAGTAGACTATCCCTCTTTTGAAGCATTATTGCAACCCACAACGTCCTATCCTCAGACTTCAACACCACCAAACTAGGTTGAGATGCACAACCCTCCCTAGAGGAGGACGGATGTTTCCACCCGTGTGCTACTCCAAGCTAAAGGATTCTACCTCCTCACCACCTCATCAATGAAGAGCTACGTGCATTGTGCTTGTCCAAGTTAGGTCATTATCTAAAAGAATCATGCGTGTGTACGAGATATTCTACTTAGACTAATCAAGATGACATGTGGACATAGACTTGCGGACTCAAAGAATTAAGTCACTTGACTTGAGAAATCTTAATTCCAGTTCCTATAAGGTTCCTCTGAAATTAGGTGGATTAAGGTCAAATCAAGTCCATCCTCAACACCTACTCATAACTTGGTTTAGAACCCACTAGCTTTTCACTTTGCATATGCAAGATATGCAGATGAGGTGTATATGACATGCTATGAATGAAATGCAAGACTTTTTTTTAATGCAAGGATGATATGCAAGAGTAAATAAGAAGCCTGTTTTTTATTTTCTGTTATACAACAATTTTTACATCAATTTTTAGTTGCTAATAATATACATAGTATACAAGTTTTTTTTGGTCTACATCCTATTTTACAACAAATTTTACAAAAGTATGTTTTACAAGAATTTTACAACTTTTTATACAAGTATTATACATATAGCACAAAATTATACAATTTTTTTTTTCAATTTTTACCCACCCCGTAATTATTGCATAATATATACAAAAATACACGAAAATACGCGAAAGTACGAGCTATGGGTAAAGTATATATGTAATATATACACGCCCCCCGATACTTAGCGTGCGCTATGTCCTCAGAGCACAAAAAGTGATGAAAAAGACATAGCTCGTGCTAAGTGTAGGAGAGCTAAAATTACAAAATGTATAGAAGTCGCTCTGCCCCCCTATACTTAGGCTCTGGCAGCCTTGGTGTAGAAGAAGACAAAAAATAGGGCGGACGAGGGCAAGAGGATAAATGGACGAGTATATACATGACGGGCATCGGTCCCCCTATACTTAGGCTCTGGTCAGCCTAAGTATAGGATAGGAGTGAGTAAGAGAACCGATGTGATCTGGAGGATGTACAATGAATAGATGCGGGTCACTCTCCCCCCTATACTTAGGATCTGATTATCCTAAGTATAGTCACAAAATGAAATGATATGGAGCTTGGGCGAGTGATTCAAATCACTGGGAAGGGAGGGAGAGAAAGTATATACAAGAAAGAGTGAGAATATACAAGGATTAAGAAGGTTTGTGACGAACCTTCTTGCGGGCGCGAGAAGGTGGATAATATACATATGTGTCACTGTTGGAATCGTCCTCAAATGAATAATAGTGAGGTGTAGGGATCGTCCAACGAGGGTCGACACACGGATGCTTGCTTAGATATGGCTTGAGAACAATCGAACTGAGCTCACTCATATAAATCACCTTATCCGGACCAGATGAGGACTCCTCAAAAAATTCCTTCTCCCGTGTGTTGAAGGAAACTTTCTTAGACGGTTTTCTAGAACCTGAATCATTGAGAGGGAGATGAGAGCGACGCACCTTGAGAGGTTCGGGGGAACACCTCGAGGAATCAATTCTAGACTTCCTCTCACTAAATAGCTGACTAGAAGAGGGAGCAACCGTGTTTTGATGTGGAGTCAATTTAGTATTGGTTGTTTCCTTTGAAGGTCCGGGACATGGTGTGGTGCTGACCATGGGTTCCTCATCAAACGAGTCACCATATAGATTGTAATATTCCTGAAGGGTCAGCACATGTCTCGGGAAGGTGCTAGTGGTCACAATTGGCTTGGCATTATTGGGCTCTTGTGTCGGATCATCAAAATGGTCAAGGTAATCAACAAAGGTCATATCCGACTTAATGACAGCTTTTGGTCGTGAATCCTCCTTAGAAGCTGTCACAGTGGGGGTGCAAGTAGTTGATGAAGTGGAGGTGTGGGGAGTCTCAGAACCAACGGTCGTCCGGGCAGTCGGTCTCTCAGGTGTAGCAGAGAGGTGGAACTCATCTTCCTCTCGATGGTCATGACTGTCAGCGGATGTGTGGGTTACCTTAGAGTAAAGTGTATCAAAGAATGGGTGAGGTCGGAGTGCTCCCAATGCTGAAAATTTGATCTCCCGAGTCTCACAATCTATAGTCTCCTTAGCCGAGGCTAAGAATGGCTTCCCGAGAATAATCGGAGACTGGGTAAACTCTCCTCGGTGCTTGATGTTAATGATCGTGAAGTCCACCTGGAGTAGAGCACCTTGGAAAGTAATGATGACTGAAATATTTCCTCTAGACCGTTTGATGGATCGATCATCCAGATGAACGATCTCTCTCGACTTCCTAATTGGCCTGAGTTTGAGCTTGTCAAACACAGAGGTCGGGAGGATATTTATCGGAGAGTCATCATCGATTCTTGCATGGGTAAAGATGGTGTATTTGATTTCACATTCCACCCTAGGTAACCGCTTCACTCTGCGGCTCTTGGTCTTTCTCCCCATCACCAAGGAGGTGTCCATAGACACTATGTGTCTTTCAGTCTTGGTTCTCTTAGTACCCGACCTCTTGGGCATTAATTTACTCTTTACAAATCTCTTGAGATCGGGGAAGTGATCTATGGCCTTTATCAAGGGAAGATTAAAAATCAATTCTTCATCGAGTGCTTCCCTTATGACAGGATCCGATTTTTTAAATCATTTTCATTTTCAATTTTTATGTGATTTTTTGGTTTTTCATTTTTTTGGTGTTTTTGATGGATGAATGACCAGACTATGGATTGGAGGGCAAGTGGTTAGTAGAAGAGGGAGATAGAATGGACTCCAGCTGTACAGACGGTGTGGGTTCCCTAATGCTTGCTTGATTTTCAACATCAGATCTACTTACTCTCTTCTCCACTTTACCCAGGCTAGCAGAAATTGAGTGCAATATTTCCATGACCTCTCTCAACTCTTTACCAAATGATTCATTTTTCTTAATAAGTCTAGAGATGTCATCCTCCACAAAATTCCCATGACAAATCATGGGAGAGTTCTGCTCAAGTGGAGGATATTGCTGAGATATTGAGGTCTCATACTCAACATACCTAGACTCTGGCATGTAATGCTGGGTCGAGTATGGACCATCTAGATGGCAAAAATTGGTCGGAGCCTCATTTGATGAAACGAGGACTGAGAAGTCTAGATCATGAGTCCAATCTTGTGAATGTATAGGCTCTTCGAATGAAGGCTGGTTAATGGGAGCTTGATCACTAAAGTCAATCAAGTCTGGAAAATCATGATGTACAGGCCTCTCCATTCGGATTGTTCGATCGACCAACTTATGCCCCAAGGTCAAGTCGGGATGTGTATATGAAAATTGTTGTATGGTCCCTACTTGAGGTGGGAGTGAAGTATATGGGGGCATATAATTTTGCCAATAATCTATCTCAGCCGTAGCTTGCTCTTCATTCGATTCTTCGATTCCTGCAAGCTTTCGAGAGTAAGGACAGTCAACCCAAGGTGGAAGTGGATCCGGAGTGTTAGAATATGGAGTAGGTGAGAATTGCGAAGAAGTGGAGATGTCAGTCAGAGTTCTGACTTCATCATCGGGTTGAGGTGGAAACGACCATGGGTAAGGATCTCCCGTGATAGCGGAGGATATATGGAAGAAGAGGAAGGTGAAGATGAATGGTATATGGTCGAGAAGAAATGAACAGAGGTCTCAGGGTATGGGGACCAATATCCTGACAACTTGAGGAGGAAAGGATGTAAGTAGAACAAGGTAGAAAATATGTAATTACACAGGATAACACATACGAACAGACACGAAGACAAACGCAAGAGCAAATCCTGAATTCACACTCAACTCGGTGAAGGACTCGAAATCGAGTCCAATTAATCTTGTTAATTTTAAGTGTGATTTTTCAAGAAAGATAGCAAGGATTTACGCGGCCTATAGGGAAGTCGACTCAAAGCCAGATGCGTCTTCCCTGTTTAACCTGTCGCGTAAGATACCGCTGGTCCTTCCTTTCTTCGCTCCTATCCCAAGTTGATGGACTCAAAGACCATGCCCCTATCTACCTGCAAGCAGGCAGAGGCTGACAAGGCTGGAACTTCACCCCGAAGGGTTACTAGCAACTTGTCGCGAAATACAGCTGGTTCACCCCTGACTACCCGCGAACAGGCAGAGGCACTTGGTACTAGTCAGTGAATCTAAAAAATATTCAACATGTGATATTTGCTAGGATCAGTTGGCCTGTGATATGGAAGGCAGGGATTTGGGTTCTGCCTTAAGGTGTTTACACACACTCAAGTACCCTCACTCAGCCTGAAAACAAGGTCGGTGATTAGTCTCCCACAAACAGTTTTTCCAATTTTATTGATTTTTTTTATCAATAATGTTAGCAGTCCCGGTTTTAAGTTAAGTTTTCACTTGTTAGTCCAACCACACAGCACACCTATTGTCCAGTCCCAATTTCCGTTTAATTTAAGTTTGAAAAATAGAGGGGGAAATCGAGAAAAGCCGATGCACGAAAAATGATGATGCATATGCTGAGTTAAGAAGACTTACAGTGATCCCTTCGCTTTTATGCAGGATGCAAAACAGAATTGAAATCTTTACACTACATGCAAATGCAAACGACAAAATCCGCTCCTAGACAAGCAGTTCTATTACCGAGTGAAGCACATGTTGATTTGACTAGTTCTGCGGTCTAGGTGCGTCTTTTAAGTGTTTGTGTGGTCCTAAAAATTTACGAGCACAAGCAAATCCTAGAGTGGCTCGAAGAGCCGCTAGTGCAAGCCTAATTCACAATTCAAACCACACAACAGACAGGGACATGGTTCCACTATCTTTACGCACGCGAGAACCCAAACGGGAACCGCTGGAAATGCAGACACCTTTTTTTTCATTTCTTTTTTTTTAAGTTACACAAATCTTTTTGACATCCAACAACCGACTTGATCCACGAATCGTCAGCCTCCGATGCACTTCGAGATGCGTCGACTTCAAAAAAACTATTCCAAGTCCACTGGGCCCTCGCACAAAAAGATAGAAATTATGTTAGAGAGAGATATATATAGAAATTGTCAGAAAAATAATTAAAGAAAAAATTGATAATTACAATGCGGCTCGGGGGTCAGACTACCCGAGTGAATGGGAAAACGCAAATCTAACTTTCTAAAGTGATCCTAATGCGCATTTGCCTCCCTGGCAACGGTGCCATTTTGAAATTGCTTCCCATTACCCTTGTTAATTCGAGCAAATTAATGTTCAAATTAATTAAGAATATTCGTTGTAGTCAGATAATGAGGGTAGATCAAAAACCACTTTCAGTTATAGTCAAATTAATTCCGAGCGGCAATTTTTTTTACTTGGTTGGAAGTCCAAGGTCGAACTCAGGGAGGCAGCTGTCTCCCTAGGTGAATTTTTAGCAAATTTCCACAGTTTGATTTTCAGAGGAGATATTTTTGGTCTTTTTCGTATACTTTATGCAAGACACATGCAAAATCAAGCCAAATTACAAGTTAAATCAGAGAGATGGTCAAATTAATGTAAAAAATTATGAAACTTGGCCAGATAATGAAATATGATGAAATTAAGCTACTTAATTTTTTTGTAATTTTTAGATGCACAGATAATGAAAAATACAGATCTTAATGAAAATGACTAAACCAATTTTAATAATTAACAAACTATGCTATTTCTCATAAACAAAATTAATCCAAATAGTTCTACTTAAGAACTATCCAAATCAACTTAAATTTCGTTAAAACACTTTACGGTTGATTAATTAAAAACCGATTAAGGTTTTCACTAAATGATTTTGCCAAGACAAATTTTACGTGAAAATGGTGTGATTTTCTGATATGTTGCAGCATAGACTTATATCTACTAATAATGATTTTTCAGAGATTTTTTGATAAGCAGATAATGCGCAATAAATTAATCAATCAAAATGGGCAAAATGATGCGATTTTTTCCAAATTAAATTCCATAAATATTGTGCAAATTAGAAAAATACAAATAAATTCTAAAATGGTAGAATAAAAGTAACGCTACACAATGTAATTTTCGGAATTAAAAATGGATGACAGAATGACGACAAAATAGACGTGCAAATGCAGGGGTATGAATGCTATACAGAAAAAGAAATATGAGCTCAAATGAAGAACAAGGACTTTCATGCAATTACCTAAAACTTAAACTTTGTTTGAAAACTTTCAAAGTGGTGCAGGTGTCCCCTTTGTAAATACACACTTTTATCTTATTATCCGCTATTGCCTCCTCTGCTTTGCTTGCTTGAAAAAGGGGATGGAGGAGGAGCTTTGGTCAAAGGAGGACGGAGAGCTTTACGGTGATAAGGCGACCGACATCAGGGTGGCCGATGGGTGGTGCTTGACGGGGAGAAGGTGGCCGAGGGGCGGCGTGTCGACGGCGGCTGAGAAGAACTGGGCGCGGCCAAGGCGGTGGGCGCTGGCGTGGCCGCGCGTGTAGCTCCAGCCGCATGTGGCTGCGGTTGATGAAGGTTGACGGTCGTGCGGCGGCTGCGGGCGGCAGGGCGTGGCCGTGGTGCGGTAGCGCAGGAGGCGCGACCATGGAGGCGCGGCAGAGATCGGGAGGTTGGAGGTTTTTGGGCGTCGACTGCCGCTAGGAGCGACTTGTAGGATGAGGAAGGGGAACAGGGGAACTTCCCCTGTGAAGGGGAAGTTTCAGGATTTGTTCTAGTGCCGTAAATTTTTGATTAAATGGTTGAAAAAAATCCTCAAAATACCAAATAAAAATCACAATTACATCTGTAATGGTTGATTTATCCGTGAAAGTGTAATTTGTTTGAGGATTTGTGGGATGAATGATGGAGGATCAAATAGTGGGATTGTATGGAGGTAGAGAAATAGAGTAAAGGAAATGACAGAAGAAGAGAGGAAAGATAGGAGGAAGAGGGAGGAATCAAGGAGGGAAGAAGTTACCTGAAGGTGATGGTCGGATGCCTGGGATTGCTGGATAGAAAATCCAGCAGGTCTTCGCTCTTCTTCACGGCAAGGAAGGAGCTCGAGAAGCTCTCGTTTGAGCTGCGGAAGGGAAGATCCCTTGGATCTCACCTAAAGTGCAAAGGTCGTCGTCGACTCAAGCTCCACGCCCGGAGCTGTCACCAAGGGGGAGGAGCGAGTTGGGCCTGTACCTCTCTAGAATGGCGGATGATGAACAATGGAGGAGGGGATGGGAATATAAAGGAAGAGGAGAGGGAAGTTGGAGAGAATGGAGTGGTGGAGAGAGTGGAGAAGATGTGGCTTGGAGTGGGGAATAAGAAAAGAGAAGAGGTAAAAGGAGAATAAAACAAATAATTAATAAAATAATATAGTAGGCTATTAAAAATAATTAAAATAATAATAACACAATAAAAATAATAAATCCTAAAATAATAAAATAAATCCGAAAATAATGACAAAATAGGGTGACATGTGGCGGCTCCAGGAGCGGTCACATGTCGCTCCTAGAAAATTCAAAAATTAAATGAAAAGAAAATTAAAAAGAAATAACAAAAGGGATTAAATCAAAAAGTGGTGAACACGAAAGTTGCTCGTCTCGACAAGATCTACAACATTCGTGAAGGGCCAAAAATCAAATAAACCATCTGTACAAAAATGTATTTTTGGGTGGTACCTTATATGTATAAAATACCGCATTTTATCTTTTGTAATTATTTTGTAATTTTTCAATTAGAGAAAAATCAAAAAAAAAATAGAGAAAATATGAAAAGAATATTTACAACCTAATCTAATTTTTTTGAATTTTTTATAATGAAAAAAAATAAAAGGATAAAATACAGGGGTAAAACGGTCATTACGCACAATATACAAAAGGGGCCCAAAACCCAAGTTTTGCATACGAGTTCTGATTTTAATGAAATTGGTCTTGTTTCGAAAGTCTCTGAATGTATATTACTTTAGAAGTGAGTAGACCTAATTCGGAGGTTGTATGAGAGAGATATGTGCATTTTAAGGTCTAAGGTCTTCAACTGGGTTTGGGGTTTTATTGGGTAATTTTAGAAGTTAGTATTTTTTTTGATATTTTTATTTAATTAGTGTTAGTTATATATACACAATAGAGTTGGTTTTATTAGATTCGGAGTTAGTATAAAATATATACAAATCGGTGAAAATATGATAAATATACAGGTGAAGATTTACAAGTGAATTGGGCTTCTTATTTATGCAATATAAATGCTAAAATGCAGATGTTATTCTTGCATGTATGAATGCTAATTATGCAATATAAGTGAAAATATGCATCTAATTACTCGGGAACAAAGCTCTATTTTCAACTTTTAGAGTGATGAATCACAGATTCATCACCCTGCAGATCTCACGATTGATTGTTTCCTCCGCGATCTCCTCCCCCAGTTCTCCTCGAATCCCATCTCCGATCTTCAAATTGCAATCTCCTCAAAACCCAATCAAATCACAGATCGATCATCTTCCATCCCTATTTATAACCATCGCCGACCTCTGTTGATCATCATCCACCGTTTAACGACAAATGGTCCCATCCCAGTAGTGACATCCTAGTGTGTCCCCTTTATCGGTGAGATCCGAGGGCTCCGTCCTTCATTGCCGTCCACCTCCTACGAGCGAGTGCCTTGCTTTGACATCACGCCATAGAACCTCCCCTTCTCATGTAACCTCTCCGATCACCCTCTCCGCTACTTCACATCACCCATCTCCCCCTATATCTCCGATGATCACTTCGCTTCACATCTCCACCTTCGCCCCGTTCATTCTCTTCGTCTCGCACCCACATCGGCGCTGCACTCCTCCGCTATCATAAACCTCGTCGACGATCATCTCCATATCACCACCAGCAGCGGGAGCTCCTTTGTCGGTTCCAGGTCTTCATCGACAAGCTTCATCTCCACCGACCACAGGAGACCTGCTTCTTCTACCATCGAGCCACAACGCCCCTCCCTCCGATCCCCGTATTCGACATGCAACATCTCTAGTCCGATCTTCATCGACAACCTTCTTCGCCGTTGATCCTGCTACCACCAGTCATCTCCCTCGACCATCGCTAGACGACACAAGAGCCACACCGTTGGGGGCCAACCCGAGGCCATCCACACGTGAGGTGCACGTGAGGGAGGGAGCACGTGCTCAACGTCTGCCCCTGAAGGAACATTTGCATCGAAACCCCTGAGTGCTTCCGTATTCTCCATCATACCCTGCTGCACGTGACACTCACGTGAAGGAGCGAGACACTTTGCAAAGAAGCCCCTAGAGTTCAGATTATCGCAAGGTCATTCCCGCCTCTCCGGAAGTCAGGTGCCTGGCCCATGACTTTTAGTAATTTTGCAAAATTTTGCCCCAGAACTTTTGGTAATTGAACATCAGTCCTCCATATCTTATTTAATTATTATATTTACAGAATTACCCTTATATTCCCCCTCAATTTTGGACCTCTACGTTGCACCTTTTTATTCTTTAAAAATAGCATGATGTTTAACAATTAATTGTCTACATCTTGACATATGCTTGACATTTTTGTGATCGGTGGTTAATTAATAATTATTTTTTGTGGAAAATCACATATTTTTCCTATTTTGAGCTCTGAAAATCATAATTGATTAATCGTTGCTCTAAAAATTTCCGAAAAACCAAGGATTGTAAAATTATTTATGTCTAACATTGTGCCCAAAATGAATTGAATTTACATGCACCATTTGCCTTGTAAAAATAATTTTGCATATTTCAATATTTAATATTTAATAGTTATTAGATCTTGTGTTTTTGAGGGTTAGGATTTTTTTGAGATCCATCACTTAACGATAGATCTTGGGTAAATTTATCCCTTAAAAATAATTAGTTTTAATATTTATTATGTTTAATTATTGAAAATTTGTTTTGTTTGCATTCAAAAATTCACAAAAAAATTACCTTGCATCCAAAAATTCCAAAAAAATTACTGTACATTCACTTCATTATAATTGTCATCTTGGCCAAGTTTCACATTTTTCGAACATTGTTTGATTACTAATCATTTTCTAGTCCTTAAAATTGGCCTAATTTGCATCTCAAATTGCATTAAACATTATATAAAAAGACCGCCTCGAAAACCGTGCACGAACTTTGATAGACGAAATTCTAGGTTGTTCCTTTGCCTCCTTGTGTTCGAGCTTGAGACTTGCCCAAGTAAAATAAACATAAAACCGTACGATTAAAACTTGACTAAAGAATTGTGGTTATTTATTGATCGATTCCGATTGCCCGCCTACAATGAAACGACACACTTTTTTTAATGAACGATAATCCACGACTGTTTAATATCGACTTTCTCGGATTCATCAATGATCGCTTTACCTTTTAGACTTTAGGACATGGATCTTAAGTGGATTAAGGAAAAGTGGTAACAACCTGGATGGAGCTGAAGTCAGATTTTCTCGACAAATTCTATCCCCTGGGTCATCTCAATTAGATACGTGCCTGGATTTCTAACTTCTCCCAACAACCCCATGAGAGCATTCATGAAGTGTGGGAAAGATTTAAACATTTACAGGAGAAGTACCCCTATCACGATATTTTGATGACCAACCTGGTCCAACATTTCTTTTGGGGATTACTCAAGAGAGTCAGAGGTTGATTGATGCAACATGTGATGGCTCTCATTTTAACAAAGATGAAGATGACATTTGGAAAATATTTGAAGAAATGGCCTAAGGAGAGGATGTGTTATCTTCATCTCATGCCTACCAGAAGATTCCATAGATCCACAACAAAACCGTCAACATGACGACATCATACGAAGTGGACATGGATGAAACCTCCAACTTGAGCATCATTGAGAGCCACCTGCCCAAAGTGGACATTATTTAATAACAATCGCAAGATCTTGAGAAACTGGTTGTGATCGAACAAAGAACGAAGAATCTAGAAATGCTTGAATAGATTACTAAGCATATGGAGCTGTTGGTCAGCACAATCAATTCTTATCAGCATACGAGCAAGTCGAGACCTCTACTGAGCTGAAAAACAACTGTAGTATAGTCCAGGGCAGCCGTCATCAGTCCAATACGTGTACTTTGTGCAAAATCCCAACCAGATACCTCATATGCAGACTCAAATAATTGTCTACCATCTTGATCCCGTCCTTCTTTTATCGAACTGTTTTTCCCATCTCCACCATAGATTCAAAAGGTGAATGACATCTAGAAAAATGGCATGTAGTTGATCCTTCGTGGATTGCAGGGTCAATCCTCTTCCATAAGGATGTACCACCAATCTCGTTGTTGGAAACAAGTCCAGAATCAACCTCAACAGAACCAGTCTTCGTAAAATGCACACACTTGGAGACAGAGCTACCGGCAGCCGACATACCTCCATTAACAATAGTTCCATCATTAACAATATGATACTTCATACAACAGTCAGTACCCCCCCCCCCTCTACATTATCCATAGTATCATCCTTATCATTTTACATGGAATAATCAGGAGCAACCTCCATGCCATTACCAGAGTCAACATGGTTAGTACGTTGAATCCTAAAAAGAAACACCCGTGAACCCACCTTAGATTATCTGATGAATCTCCATTTCATATCCTTTATTATGTCATTTTGGCCTTAAAAACCCTAGTAAATGCATGTAAATACCCTTAATTTGCATAAATTAACATTCATCCTTTATTTTATAAATATTGTATAAAATACTATTTTAATGCCAAAATTATAGAATAAAGAATGGGAAAGAATAAAATATCAAAGACATTTTATGACCCTAAACCCCGAGACCTAGGCATCTTGATGACTATGTCTAGAAGGAATAAAGTAGGGGGAGATAAGAGCCATAAATACAATAACAATCCAATTTATTTATTCATTATCTATGTATTTTTGGGACCTATTTTATTTCCTACTTTTTATACCTAAAAAAAAGAAACTTTGTACATGAAATTGTAGATAGTAAAATATAGAAAAGTATAAAATTGATTTCATACAAAAATAATATACAGTACAAAAGATATAATCTAAATAAAATTCCAAAATCTCAACTTCCTAAACCCATATATCTCAAATAAAAACTCAAAATATATTAAAATCACCTTTAATTGTATATAACGTTTAATAAGCTATTTAATGGAGGTACTTTCATATTTTTTGGAGTTAAGGCGTGAAAGTTAGGTCTTGGACTCCCATTGTATAATATACCCGATTAAAATAATCATTTTTTTATTATTTATTATTTTTATATTTTTTAAATATTATTTATAATATATTTACATTTTCGAACTAAAATAAAACCATAAAGAAAACATTGAAATAAAATACTTATATAAAATTCATAGATAAAATACCTATAACTATACATATATATATGTATATATATATAAGTATATTTATTTATTTAAGTACTATAACATAAGTTGTAATTTTATAAAATGAGAAAAGAAAACAATAAAATCAAAAATGTAAAATAAAATACTCTAAAACATAGATAAATATACCTATATATTAACCTAAAAAGCTAACTTGTAATTAAATAACTCTAAAAAAAATAAATATCATAATAAAATACTTTATAAAATAATATTTTTTTATTTTATAACTTAAAATTACTATTTATTTTAGAATTTATGAATATTTTTTGGTTGGTTTTTCTTGGTTTGTCTACGTGGACCAAGCAAGATATGTCTCTAGTTGACTCGGGTCAACTGTCTGACCCGCACCTAGACCTGGTCAGAACTAGCTTCTAACCATTGTTCTCACTTTTTCCCCAATCAATGTATTCATCAATTAGGGTTAGCCTCTTCACCAAAGTTGCACCTCGTTCATTGTTCATACACACCTAGATATTTCCTTGGGATGAGAAGTACTGCATCACTACCATTTCCTCGATCTTAGAAGCACCTCGACCACTCTGTACAAAACACCATCTTCTTCCTTCATTTGCTTTTGAACCCCTTTTGACAAGTTCAAACCCTCCCTTTTGGAGCCCTAGATAGAGGAAGGTAATATCTTCCTCCCATGCCCGTTTGCGATGAGTTGAGCCTGGCTGAGGGCCGGTTCCACCATCTTCGGTGTCTCGCCGTTGTTGAGATCAAGCTTCACAGCTTTGCACCATTCGAGGTACCTTTCCTTGCATATCTTAGCTTACCCATAGAACTAGGTTTGAATTCTGCTTTTATTTCTACATTTTAGTTACCATTTTCACCACTCCAATGAACCATTTTCATCGTGATCCCTTGTCCCTCGACCACACGATCACCTCCATTTCACTCGTTGTCGTCTTCCCTTGCTTAGCGCCAGCCCATCCACCCATATTCTTTTTGGATTTGGTGATTAACACCTCCATCTCCATCACCTCACTGGAGGCACCCATCCGACCCACTCCCGCTCTGTACCCATCGAACGAGACCCCGTAACCCTCCTCCTTTCGTTTTGCCTAATGCCTGCAGGGTTTGGTGGCCCAAGGATGCCATTGGGCATCAATTTTTGCGCAAAGAAGATACCTGGAGCAGTTGGACTTCTCCCACCTCACAACAACGCACAAGCAATCCTCACATTGATCCACCGACCGTTCGAGGACTCTACAAGGAGAATTTTGAGTCATTTTGGAGTGTTGAAGAATGACGGAGGAGACCAATATCGTCGAGGAAGCTCGCCTCGCCAGAGCTTCCTCCCTGTTCTTCCTCTGCCTCTCTCCACCATCAGATCAAGAATGGCTGCCTAGACGTACAACCACCGTTTGATCGTTGGAGCATCAACCATTGATCATCTTCAGGTGGTCTAATCCAGAGCATTCAATGTGAACCATCATCACCCCCTTGTCGCGACGCGTGCCAAATGAAGCATGCCTAGCCATCAGATCACTCCCATTGGTGGGGTTATTGCAGATCTAGCCCCACAATTTTGTCACTTTATTATTTAGTCTTGTAATGTCTTTGTAACATTTTTAAATATTTTGGAACTTTTGCAAAATCACCCCTAACTATCTCTATTTGCATCTTGATCCCTTGCCAATTCCCATCACATTGCCATCCACGTGAGGTGCGTGTTTTTCATTACGGCCTTTGCGGCTCTTTGAATTATAACAGGTAAATTGCAGATTGGCCCCTGACATATAGTTTATTTACTAAAGGCCTCCTCTAGTATTGTAGTTACTCTTTGTAGCCTTTATTTATTTAAAGTAGTTATTTGTTGGACGTGCGAGCCCACGACGAGCCATTATGCAATAAATGTTATTGCAAATATCATTCCCTGATCTAAAATGAAGAATAAATAATTTGCATAATAGGTCCCTTAGTACAATAAGGGTTATGTACCTTGGCCATCTTGATGATCATACAGTTGATTCAATTATTGAATCATAGAGGCTGGTGCTTGGATGAATATCTAAAGGGTTAAATTGAGGACTCATCAAGCACCGTCAAATGATTGTTAAGAGATGATCTCCAGCCTGAGTAGGAGATGGCAATCCTTTCTCATTTAGGATGATATCTGACCGACCTCTTGATGTAGATCCTCTGCATAGGAATAGAGATTCGGAGGTGTCAGAATAGTTAGGTCAAAGAGTTGACTTAACGAGATTGAGATAACCAAAGTCCTATATTGTATGTGTCACGATAGAGGCATGCATCCTCTGACCAGAGACAGATGTGTTACTATATGTTTGAGTATGTACATTTGGCAGACCAATAGGTTGATGACCAAACCAAGGTCTATACACCGGCGTGCTGGTGTGCATATAAGGGCATATGAGTAATACGATATCTCAAAGGGATCATACAGGTTCAATTACTGAACCGGAAGACATGAGCTCACTCATGAGATATTGGGAATAATCAAATTCCGTGCGCATGGTCGTCTCGCTTTGGAAGCTTGACTGAATTTGTTGGTTTGATATATACTTTTGGAAAGTATATGATCAAGACCTAGGTATGATATATGATTTTGGAAAGTATATGATCGATACCGAATCCCAATGATCGAATGAGAAACTTTGAGGTAGACAGTATAAAATTGATCAACTACTTCGGGTTTATTCTGAGTCTTCCAGTATGCAGGATGTACATGTATTGGGAATACCTGAGGGTGATGTGATCATAAACGATTGTATAATCATGACGCTTCCATTCCTAGGGAGTGATGAAACATGTCTGTATTTTAGTGACTCCTCTCAGTAGAGAAGTAATCTTATCTTGGTCCAATTGTTGGACATTGATCTGAATGTGATTCAGATGCAGTGAGAATATTAGATTTACGGTCTTGATTTAATCAAGCATCTATGGGAGGCCCGCGATCTGGATTTGAGATATGATCTCAATATCCAAGTCACTATACGTGGAACAATATAATCGACATGTCCTTATCTCCAAGTATTCATGGAGAAAGCGCATTATCCTTGAAGGAGTTCATGGATAATTCTATTGTTGATAAATATATCTGAGCATTGAGAAAATGGATAATTAAATGTGATTTAATTATCATGATTAATATGAATTCGATTCATATTATAAAGAGAGTTGTCGTAGATAATTAAATGTGATTTGATTATCAAAGATGTGAATAATGTGAATGTGATTCATATTATTTGATAACAAGAATAGAGATCCAAGATGATTAAATGCGATTTAATTATCATGGATATGAATAATGTGGATAGAAATATCCATATTAGTCATATATATTATAAATATGATTTATAATATATAAGAGAGAGCAATTTGTAATTTACATTTGTTAATTAAATGTTGATGTTAATTGGATTCACATTGGATATTAAATTGAAAATGTAATTTACATTTTATTTTGGATTGTGAATATGATTCACAAATTTCCAATGGCAAGATTACAATATTCACAAAATAATTATGAATTATTTTTGTAGAATATTTTGCTTCAATTGTTGTTGTAATAAATTGAAGATACATGGAATAATGTAATCAAGGGAGATTACATTGAGACGCTCCTTGCATACTAATAGGAGGGGCGGCCACCTATTCTTATTAGGAAGGAGTAGCCTTCCCCTCCATGTATATGGAAGGAGGCACTCTCCTTTCCATTATCTCCATATGTTGATTTAATTTTGGATTTGATTTATATTGATTTATCAATATATGTTTAATCTAAATTAAATTAATTGTTGTTGGTTTTTACCAACATAAATCTTAGAGATTGAAAGAAACACAATCAATGAGAGCCACTGGATTTGTGTTGTCCCATGGATTGAGATCCATGGATCCCAAAATGTTATAAAAGGAGAGGAACCCCTTTACTCTTCTTTACACAACAAGTGAGACAACAACTCTCTCTCTCTCTCTCTTTCTCTCTCTCTTTCTCTCTACACACCTACTCTCTCTCTCCCTCTCATTTGGTTGTCCACCATGGATGCCCTAGAGAGGCTCTTCATCGCCACAGCGTCGTCGTTATGCTGCCCGATCATTTGCTCGTGGATCTCCGTCTCCTTCGGTGCGCCTCGCTCGTTAAGAAGATGATGGATCTCGTGTATCGAGATCAGGAGATCCACCGCTTGGATCATCAACATGGATTGCGAGAAGCACGCGGTTCATCCCCACGCTCGCAAGCGTCTCCTTCGTCGGATCGGACTTGAGACATGAGTGGTTTCGTCGCATGAAGAAATTTTAATTTCCGCTGCATGGAACAAATAGTTCGACTAGTCGTTCTTCGTCGTATTCGATTCGACTCTCACGCTTCCGTGTTGTGATTGAGGATCTAACCATATCCTTCAAGTGGTATCAGAGCATTAGGTCGGTGGTTTTGGATACGATCCATTAATCGCGGTCGACTTTGGTTCATTAGGGTTTGCGAAAGTTTTCTTGCATTTCAATTTCGCATCTCAGTTTTGAGATTATTTTAGGCACTGTTTAAATTGTTTAAACACGAAAATAATAATTGGATTTTGTTTCCCATTGAATAAGTAAACCGTAGGATCTGAGTTTACATGATTTCGATTCCGTTTGCTCAAGTTATGCTCATTTTAGTGAACATGTATCCATAGTTTCGGGGACTGCGAATCTCAACATAATTAAAGAGTTAATTGCGGATTTGAGATGCCTTGAAATGCGTGCAAATCACTTAA
The DNA here is from genome assembly GCA_037367405.1 of Ottelia alismoides. Taxonomy (NCBI): domain Eukaryota; kingdom Viridiplantae; phylum Streptophyta; class Magnoliopsida; order Alismatales; family Hydrocharitaceae; genus Ottelia; species Ottelia alismoides. The sequence continues at coordinate 98,778 of JAZKJV010005314.1, read as the reverse complement.
TGTCTGTTGTAAATCAAATTAGAAAATTTTAGAAACTTACTTTGCTTAATTTGGATTTAAATTGATTGAGATATGGTATTTTTAGTAAGTGAGGGTCACTGCTGGAAATACTTTCCTAATCAAGAACTTGATTGTCATTTAATCAATTAGTGAAATTAAATTGATTAATTTCCTGGAATAATTGTGCATAAATATTTTTGAAATATTTGATGATAATTATTTCCTTAAATGACATTGCCTTAACCAATATTTGATTAGATGTGATCTAGATCACTAATTGGTTACGTGATCTACATGATCTACATTCCAACAAACATGTTGCTTGAATAGGATTTAGGATATGTTTAGCAAATCTCATTATAATATTAATCAAAATTGTTTTGATTATTATTATATGGTATAATTTCGGTTGAATAACCGATGATCATCTCAAGTACAAAGTGATCTATTTTGCATTATCCTTTCCTGAGGTGGATATGGTGTCTAGTCGGAGAGCATTGGGATAGCGGGTTGCAACGTATGTGGTTCGTCCCACTCTTGTCGGTACTGGCCATGACAGCGGGTAGGTTTAGTATAATGCTTAAGAAATCATGATGTATTTCTAATTATTAAAATTCGAAATAATACGTATTTGTGATAATACACAATTCAAGTAACAATTAAAAATATTTGTTGGATATTAATTGGATCATTAATTTATTATGATTGAATTTAATCCAATTAAATATAAAACACTTTATTATGAATAGAGATGTTATTTCCCTTGGAAGAATTAATCATAATGAATATGATTCATAATGATTAATTAGAATTTGAATATGATATGGAGGATCACATAAGTGACATCCATGGTCTCCCGTCAAGGCAGAGGGTTCCGTCGCCAGGGATTGTATGCAGGAGACGCCTGTCCGAAGTGACAGCTCCTGTATGCAAGCGCATCTGGATCGGGCTCTTCGCTTCTCGAAAGAGTAAGGATGTATGCGTAGTGACCCCAATATCGGATCCTCATATTATTGGGGCGATATTGGATTGCGCATAGCGAGTTGTATTCCTGTTGACGGTTGGTTCAATTAAGGACGGGTCAACATCACCTTAGGGTGGTGGGCCCGGGTGTTAAAGAGCAAATTTGGAGATGCAAGTTGGACTTGCAAGGCGGAATGTGTTCCCGCTTCTTTTTATCCGAGTTGCAGATTCTCATATTATTGGGATGTAACAAAGATAAGGAAGGAGATCCCAGATCTTGCTTGAGATATAATGGTAAGTATATCTCTTACATTGAAAGTGATTAAGGGAATGAACTTTTAGTGTTGACAAGGCAAGACAACTTTGATATAAAAATTCCTAAATCAAAGTAAAATATGTATATATAAATATATACACTTATGTAAATTTCTTATTTCAGATAATCCTTCATTAAAACCAACTCAATGATATACTCAATAATAACCAGTAAAATATCATGAATTGGACTCATGATCCAGATATTTTACTTGCAGTTGGACACATAATGTATGTGGTTGCAATGTGCAAGTCTTCTCATACTAATGAGGAATGTCAATTAAATAGATAATAGATATACAACCCTAGTCTTATAATTGCTTATTGAATAAGATAGTCTTATAATTGTATCTCGATCTTCTAATAACACTTGTAATGGGTTGCATGTGTTTTACAAGAGTAGAAAGTTTGATCTTAAGGTTTATAGTTATCCACATGGATATTGATGCAATTGTTGCAACAATTTCTGTTGGATTGATAGATTTGTTAATTTCAGTGGGAGTGCCCTTAGTCTTAGAGAATGTCTCTATGACCTAGATATAAGAATACACTCATTGTTTATTTCTAAGTGTTGGAAAAAACAAGAATTCTGAGATAAAACTATCATAAAGAGTTATGATGGATATATTTCAGATAGTAATCTAACATCTAGTGGACTCCACAAAATTAGAAAATTAATGAATAGTTCATTAAGATTTCTAATACTGAAAATTAAAACCTTTATAAGATCAAATGGAGGATGAAGATCATTTGACAATGATCTGGCATCAAGTTTTGGACATATGTCTGTTGATGAGATCAATGGACTAGTGAGAGATGAAACTTTAGCTAAAGGTTCAAATCTTACATACTTGTGAATATTGTATTCAAAAGTAAAAATGTCCAATACACCCTTCCTTGGGAAAGGTGTAAGATGTCAAGGTATTCAGTATCTCATACATATTGACGTATGCGGATCATCTATATCATAGTAAACATTATGGATATGTGATATTTGTTGATGATTATGTATGATATGAGATTTCTTCTCTTCACCTAAGAAACCTTTTAAATGTTCAAAGATTTCATTATTTTTGGTTTACAACCAAAGTTTGAAGGAAGATAAAATGAATTTGATCTAATCTAGGTAGCCTGTACCTGTTAGATGAATTTAAAGGATACCTTAGGGAGATACAATTGGATCATGTGTGACATGATTTGATCAATGATGAATTTTAGCATAATTTCCTCTTAGTTTCTAGGTATATATGTAGTAGAGACTACATTACATATCCTTAATGAGATTCCATGCAACTAAGCTGGAATTAAGCACTAGAGAGTGCAACTTCATTAGGAAAATAAAGGATGGTATTGGATATCTACTTTATGACCTTGAGATTCTTAAAAGATTTCATCTCTAAGAATATGATTCTTAAAGGATGACTCTCTTGAGAATCAAGAAGAAAATGAAGTGTAGGAACTCATTTAATCTTGAGAAGATAATGAGGCTCCTGAAATCGGGAACTAAAAGGACATTTAAAGATGAAACACTAATACTTCTTCAAATGAGTTTGAGGATGTATTCCATGTGTTAGTGATCGGATTTCATGTGATGAAAATCCTGAGGATCATAACATGGAAAGATGGATTTTAGCAATGAAAGTCTAGAGTAGACTTCATATACAAGTGTTGTATATGGACCCTCGAGGATCCACCTATATGGGTAAGCCCCATAAAGGTATAAATGGATCTTCAAGAGATGTAAGTCAAGATTGCATTCCTCTATGAATACCTCTCTGAGGATATTCACATGAAGTAGCCCCAGGGCTTCATGGTTGAGGAAAGCAAGGTGTGTAAGCTAAAGACTCCATCTATGGACTCAAATAAGCTTCTTGTAGCTGGAACATAAGATTTTATGAAATTATAAGTGTTAAGATTTCAGATGGAATCTTAGTGAGCCATGTGAAGCTTAGTGGGAATTCCTTTGTGTTCATTGTGCTAAATGTAGTTGATATCCTAATCATTTAAAATGATATAAGGATAATAATAAGTGTTTTATTATCTGGTTGTTCCATAACTTGAGATATGATCTCAAGGATACCTCTTGGATCTTAGTTCTGAAGGTGTTCAGAAGCAAAGAGAAGAGGGTATTGGGACTGTCACAATAGTAGTACACCTTGAACATATTCCATTCTTGGAAATTCCAAGAAAGGCTTCCATCCCTTAAGATATGGTACTGACCTATCTAAAGGGATAGCACCTCAAAGAGTTGAGGAAGTGAATGCTAGAACTACTTGCACTTGTGCATTAGTTACGAGAAGCTTAGTGTATGCTAGATGTGTACAAAAGCCAGATATCTGCCATGCAGTGTTAGTAGTAAAGTGTTTCTAATCCTACTATGGAGAGAAAACACTAGATTGCAGTAATAACGAAATCTTCATAGATGACAAGATTTTTGAGATAGTGATCTCAAGTCTTATCTTCAAAAACTTAAGACTTTATAGATAGAGATCTAAAAGGTCTTAACTATGGATACCTTAAGAGATAGTGATCTCCAGGAATAAGGGTATTCTGATAAGGATTATGCAAATACTGGTTATGATAATTGTTAAGATATAGTGTCAATGACACTGTAACTAACAAGATTGAGTATTGGTTGCATGAGATGCAACATTAGCATTAGATGCGAGCACTGTTACTGGGGATATGCAAGTGCCGTAAAAGGACTTGGCGTAGTCTCGTAGGAACAGACTGATTGATCAACTTACCTAGCTATTTTTTAAATAGCGTATGATTGTCACATGAGTGCGGGTTCAAATGATTAGCCCATTAATGGCTCTTTGGGCTAGTGGGAGATTGTTGGACATGCGAGCCCGCAGCGAGCCATTATGCAATAAATGTTATTGCAAATATCATTCCCTGATCTGAAATGAAGATAATTTGCATAATAGGTCCCTTAGTACAATTAGGGTTATGTACCATGGCCATCTTGATGATCATACAGTTGTTGATTCAACTATTGAATCATAGAGGTTGGTGCTTGGATGAATATCTAAAGGGTTAGATTGAGGACTCATCAAGCACCGTCAAATGGTTGTTAAGAGATGATCTCCAGCCTGAGTAGGAGATGGCAATCCTTTCTCATTTAGGCTGATATCTGACCGACCTCTTGATGCAGGTCCTCTGCATAGGAATAGAGATTCGGAGGTGTCAGATTAGTTAGGTCAAAGAGTTGACTTAACGAGATCGAAATAACCAAAGTCCTATATCGTATGCTGTCACGATATAGGCATGCATCCTCTGACCGGAGACAGATGTGTTACTATATGTTTGAGTATGTACATTTGGCAGACCAATAGGTTGATGACCAAACCAAGGTCTATACACTGGCGTGCTGGTGTGCATATAAGGGCATATGAGTAATACGATATCTCAAAGGGATCATACAGGTTCAATTACTGAACCGGAAGACATGAGCTCACTCATGAGATATTGGGAATAATCAAATTCCGTGCACACGGTCGTCTCGCTTTGGAAGCTTGACTGAATTTGTTGGTTTGATATATACTTTTGGAAAGTATATGATCAAGACCGAGGTATGATATACGCTTTTGGAAAGTATATGATCGATACTGACTCCTAATGATCGAATGAGAAACTTACTGATAAAACCATGAAGTAGACAATATAAAGTTGATCAAATACTTCGGGTTTATTCTGAGTCTTCCAGTATGCAGGATGTACAGGTTTTGGGAATACCTGAGGGTGATGTGATCATAAACGATTGTATAACCATGACGCTTCCATTCCTAGGGAGTGATGAAATGGGTCTGGATTTTAGTGACTCCTCTCAGTAGAGAAGTAATCTTATCTTGGTCCAATTGTTGGATATTGATCTGAATGTGATTCAGATGCAATGAGAAGATTAGATTTGCGGTCTTGATTTAGTCAAGCATCTATGGGAGGCCCGTGATCTGGATTTGAGATATGATCTCAATATCCAAGTCACTATACGTGGAACAATACAATCGCCCTGTCCTTATCTCCAAGTATTCACGGAGAAAGCGCGTTATCCTTGAAGGAGTTCATGGATAATTCTATTGTTGATATATATATATATATCCGAGTATTGAGAAAATGGATAATTAAATGTGATTTAATTAACATGATTAATATGAATTCGATTCATATTATAAAGAGATTTGTCTTAGATAATTAAATGTGATTTGATTATCAAATATGTGAATAATGTGAATGTGATTCATATTATTTGAGAACAAGAGAATAGAGATCCAAGATGATTAAATGCGATTTAGTTATCATGGATATGAATAATGTGGATAGAAATATCCATATTAGTCATATATATATTATAAATGTGATTTATAATATATAAGACAGAGCAATTTGTAATTTACATTTGTTAATTAAATGTTTATGTTAATCGGATTCACATTGGACATTAAATTGAAAATGTAATTTACATTTTATTTTGGGTTGTAAATATGATTCACAAATTTCCAATGGTAAGATTACAATATTCACAAAATAATTATGAATTATTTTTGTAGAATATTTTACAACAATTGTTGTTGTAATAAATTTAAGATACATGGAATAATGTAATCAAGGGAGATTACATTGATATGCTCCTTCCATGCTAATAGGAGGGACGGCCACCTATTCCTATTAGGAAAGGGTGACCGTCCACTCCATGTATATGGAAGGAGGCACTCTCCTTTCCATTATCTCCATATGTTGTTGATTTAATTTTGGATTTGATTTATATTGATTTATCAATATATGTTTAATCTAAATTAAATTAATTGTTGTTGGTTTTTACCAACATAAATCTTAGCCATTGAAAGAAACACAATCAATGACAGCCATTGGATTTGTGTTGTCCCATGGATTGAGATCCATGGATCGCAAAATGTTATAAAAGGAGAGGCACTCATTTGCTCTTCTTTACACCACAAGTAAGACAACAACTCTCTCTCTTTCTCTCTACACGTCTACTCTCTCTCTCTCTCCCTCTCATGTGGCCGTCCACCATGGATGCCTTAGAGAGGTTCTTCATCGCCACAACATCGTCGTTATGCTGCCCGATCATTTGCTCGTGGATCTCCGTCTCCTTCGGTGCGCCTCGCTCATGAATAAGATGATGGATCTCATGTGTCGAGATCAGGAGATACACCGCTTGGATCATCAACATGGATTGCGAGAAGCACACAGTTCATCCCCATGCTCGCAAGCATCTCCTCCGTCGGATCGGACTCGAGACATGAGGTCTCTTCGTTTAGAGACTCGATCGCAACCACGCTTCAAGAGGTAATCCTATTACTTGTTTGTGATTTAGACGAAATGACCCGAGAAATGTTCTTGGATCATGTTGTTTCGTCGCATGAAAAAATTTTAATTTCCGCTGCATAGAACAACTAGTTCGACTAGTCGTTCTTCGTCGTATTCGATACGACTCTCAAGCTTCCGTGATGCGCTTGAGGATCTAACCATATCCTTCATTATTGTGCTCGAACAATTTTCCCCAAAAAGGATAGCTCGAAGTTGCTTGTATTTTTATTGCAGCATTTTAGGACTTTTAATTATTTTATATAAATAAAAAAGAGCACTACTATTCCTTTCTACATTATAAAATACATAAAAAATACAAAACATTACGAAAAATTCCAAAAAAAATTGTTTCTTATTTATTTGGTTATTTTACATTTCCAGACCAAAAATCCATAAAAATCATAAAAGAAAACTCTTAAAAATTGAGAAACCCCAAAACCCTTATGAAAATATATCACATTCATAAAAAATTCAAAATACTGTTTTATATTTTATATTTCTATTTATATTATTATCTAATATTAAAATTGATTTGAATAATTTTTTACATCATTTGCTATTTTTCATCTTCATTTCCGTTTCCGATATTTAAGTAAACTGTGATTGAAGGTATTTTTGACTTTAAAAAGATATAAATAATAGAAAATTTCCCTAAAAATGATAAAAAAAGTAAAAATTATTTAAAACCCCAAAATATTCTTTTCTTTTATTTTTACTATTTGTATTTGTATTTATATCTATATTAGCTTATATTGTACATATACTCTATATATAGTTATACTATATATTTTAAAAGAAAATAAATTTAAAAATTTAAAAATTTAAAAATAAAATATAAAAATATAAGATTAAAACAAAATAAAAAATATATAAAAAATAAAACAAAAAATATAAAAATTAAAAACCCACAAAAGAATTATAGACAAATATGACAATCACAGTTTGCACCTCATTGCACAATGTATCCTTTTCTGCTCCCTGTGTTTGACACTCTACATACTTGCACACTATACCAATCTATTGTAGAGTTATAATAGATTTTAACTCCACATTTATTTTTCATTGCTTTATCATTGATTGTGGGTTAATTGTTAAATTTATTGGTTTTCTTGAGTGGTCAACACATCGACTGCAGTTTCGCTTTGTGAAACGTACGACCCTCATAAAATTGTTATTTCACTATCTAGCTCAGTTGGTGAAAAGCCTTAGTTAGATGAGCCAAATATTGATGACCTCACTGCTGCCAAAACAATCTTTTCCACACTGGTTGAGGTGAATCCAAATAAATTCAACAACAAAGAGCAGGTAGCTTGTGATATGTCTTCCACCCCTTCGGAGTCAGGTATGAATAATAATTTATGCTATCTGATTTGTTACTCTCAGGATTAGTTGGATCGTGCAGCCGTCTGCCACTACCAAGGGAAAGAATAAAACATCACATTAGGAATTGTCATCTTATACATCAGCTAAGCCAGCAGCGGGGAGGGGTGAAGAAGAACAGAAAGAGGAGGAACCACACATGAAAAATATAAAATGAAGAAAATAAAAAAATACAAAAATAAAATAACAACCAAGGTCGAGCCAAGCAAGCGAAAAAGATGCCAACACCTGCAACATATCCAGTACCGATCGACGAAGCTGAATTTCATGCTTTTACTTTTCCACATGGTTTAGATGACTACATCCCTTCTAGCCATCCGCTTGTACAATATGATTCACATGTAAATAAAAATAATTCTTTTGATTCTGTAAATATTCTTCTTCTTGATGCAATGAATAAGCTCCAAAAAAATCAGAAAAATGGAAACAACATTGAGTAATCCTGCTATTGTGGAGATTTTACAGAATATCTTTCTTGAAATGCTTTTGTTTAAATCCATGGAATACATGCCAAATGTGAATAAGGGACTAAAAGAGACATGCACATTAAAGCGTCATCCCTGTAAAAATAGACACAACATATCGAAGAAACATATACTAACCATGGTTACTATGAATGCGTTCGGTGATCTCCCAATAAAGAAGAAAGACAAGGGAGAACCTTTGGTCAGATGTGAGATGTTTGATAAGATTTTTGAGAGAGATTTTCTTGATAGTAGTTCCTCTATTAACCTTATGCCCACACCACTCCTTAAAGAATTTAGGTTGGGTCCACTTAAACCAACATGAATGATCCTTTAGTTTGCTGATCAATTAATTAAGCAACTCCAAGGTTTATTGTAATACGTTATCATAACCGTGCAGAATATAAAATTCTAGTGGATTGTGTTGTCCTGGACATAGATTCCCTTGAACCGCTAGTCCAGACTTTGATTATTCTTGGTCGACTGTTCCTTCGAACAACCGAAGAAGTTGTTGATTATTAGCATGGAAAGAGTAAATTCCACTCATGCAGTGATAAGGTAACAATGGATATGATCACCGAACTGAAAGCCGCAGAAAGCACATCTAAGAGAAGCGAGCCATAACCACATGTAGAAAACTATGACATTGTAGACGATATCATAGATCCAAAATTATCTTTGAATGATACTAAAACCCAGGAAATCCTCAACCTAGAGGAGGGCATGGAAAGAACATTCAATTTGTGTTCCTTCGATGACATGGAAATTCAAACAGATGAGCCGATCGATTTATTTGAAGAGAATTCATTCCAAATCAAACAGGGAGAAATCATTGAGGACATCTTTGGTATTTTATTGTCTGAAATAAGAGTGACTGAGGTGGACAGCATCTCTTTAGCAAATCTTGCACTGACCAGAACAATTTCTGAAGTGTTAGAGAATCTGACTCAGAATTTACTTGAAGTATAGACTCTTCTGGAAAATCTAAAGTATGCTTTCCTTATGGGTGAGCCAAATCAGTATTCGGTCATCATTAGTAGCCAATTGACCACGGATCAAGAACTTTTGCTTGCTAGAGATTTTACAGAAAAACCACAAGGTTCTTGGTTGGAATGTCTTAGATCTTCAAGGAATAAATCCGACCTTGTGTTCACACCATATCTACTTAGAGGATGACTGTAAAATATCCCACAAGTTTCAGTGTAGATTAAACCCTAATCTTTGACATGTAGTTATGAAAGAGATAACGAATTGGTGTGAAATTGGCTTTATTTATCCCATCTCTGATTTGAAATGGGTACGTCAATTGTAAGTAGTTCAAAAGAATTATGGTGGTTAACAATGATCAAGGAGATGATATTTCTACCTGAGTACCTACATCATGGCATGTCTGTGTAGATTACTGATGCCTGAACTTGATGACAAAGAAGGATCGCTTTCCTTTGCCTTTTATCGATCAAGTTCTTGAAAGGTTAGAAAGGAAAGAGTTCTATTAATTTTTGGATGGGTACTCTGGTACAAATTAGTGTCGATCACTCCTAAATATCAAGAGAAGATGTCTTTCACTTGTCCGTTCAACATCTATTCTTTCAAAAGTATACCCTTTGGCTTGTGCAATACGCCCGCTACATTCCAAATATGTATGTTGGCTTTTTTGTCGACATGGTGGGTAGTTTTATTGAGATTCTCATGGACCATTTCTCAGTCTATGGTGATAGTTTTGCTAATTGTCTTTTGCATCTAGACTGAGCACTGCAGAGATACTCTGAAGTAAATTTAGTGTTATCATGAGAAAATATTCACTTCATGGTCACAAAAGAAATTGTGCTGGGCCATGTCATCTCCAAACGAGGTATAGAGGTCGACTAGGCAAAGGTGGATTGATTATCGAACTTGAGCCACCTCGAACAGAAAAGAATGTGAGGTCATTTTTGGGGCATGTTGGTTTCTATGGTAGATTCATACAAGACTTCGACAAGATTGCCCAACCTTTAAAAGAACTTCTAAGCAAGGATACTGATTTCATTATTTATCATAAAGTCCTCTAAACCTTCAATCAGTTGAAAGAACTTTGCACTCATACACCTGTCCTACAACCACCCGAATGGGTCCCATTCGAGATCATGATGGATTCATCTGATTTCTCAATTGGGGTTATCTTTAGACAAAGATGTGATGAATTTGAAGGTAGTATATAAAAATATTTACTATGCATCACAGAAAATGCGCAACATTTAGAAAACACGTTGCCAAAACAATGTTAGTTCATCGTATGAACTAGAAAATGTAGAACAATGATTTGTGCATCAAGAAATAAAAAATAAGGGAACGTTTCCTTTATGATTTCTAATATTCTTGTTGAATAAGAGAGGTAAATTAGGATTACCTTTGATGCGTGAGTTTCTACGAAAGAAACCTTCCGAATTGAAGTCTAATATGCAAACTTCTCTTTTGTGGATGCGGAAATGAGTCATGTTGCTTTCCATGAACCTGGATGTCGACTAGGGAAATAAGAAGAGAGTTGTGAGGGTTGTAGACTCTCAAGACTCTCTCTCTAAGGGGCATGAAATTTAAAAGAGGATTTTCTCTTAAAATTATTGTAAGAAGGAGAAGGCCTTGCCCTCCTTTTATACTTACAACACACATCCTACATGTACCTTTGTAGTCCTAAGATTTTAAATCAAGGGCTAAGACCAAGTCCTAATTCAATAAGGATCACCTCCTTATTATATCCAATAAGTATTATTTAAAATAAAAAAGCAACAACTTTAGAGTCCTAATTTAGTTAGAACTCAACTATATGGAGCCATGTGTACATCATCTGTATACGTCACATCACCTTCCATATAAATAAGTTGTTGTTGCAAATTTTATTAATTAATTCACTTGATGATCATACTATCAATATTGGAGAAATTATGGAGTTAATCTTTACAGCTTATGAATCATATTCATGAGCCCCGTTTAAATGTAAATTCAATTACATCTACAAAATTAATGTGAATCAAATTCACAAAATCTCATGCCTTGAAAAAATTATGTAAATCACATTTACATAAATATTTATATGGATCACATCCTTATAAATATTAATTATTGTGAATCACTATTCACATTAACTAATGAGTTATGCTTGTGAATCATATTCACAAAATTAGCCTTATCAATAATATATAATAATAATAATTGCAATATTGCCATTAACAAGTATGAGTCCCAATACAATTAGGAATCATGAGATAGGAATGCAGATATTTGAAGACAATGTCGAGAAGATCATAATATCCATGTATAGTGACTTGAAATGTGGATAACTATCCAATTTCAGGGTTTATACTTTTTTTTGTAAAAATCCGTCAACTATGAATGTTGAGCTTGAGCTGTAACATTTTACACTCTCAATTAGCTCAACGAAACAAATCACACTCTCCACGAGCTGGATAAAGTGTCAGTGAGATGAGCTTCCTTGACCATTTCTAATCATAGTCCAAACCATTTGGAGCTAATAAATGAACTCATGGAGATCGTATATTTCCATTTCCATGATCATTTATGTTTCCAACATCTGAACATTGAAATAGGAATTGGAATTGGAAGATGGATTCATATGAATTGTGATTTAATGTAAATGAATAACAAATCATCTCGGTAGATGGAACCACTAAAATCCATCTTGTTTCATTACTTTTTCAGTATGGAAGTATCATAGTAGATGATCCATTACAACAACAAAAGCAACCCTGAGGATTCGAAATACTCAACCATCCTTCACACTAGAAGACTTCGATAATTCTGAAGTTCAAACCCTGGTTTGACTGTCTTCTTTAGAATGTATCAATAGATTTCTCATTTGATAATTGGGTGATAATATTAAATTTTTACTATCCAAAAGCATATATTAATATCTCGAATTCGTGACTTATTTCATAAACAATACAACCATGCATGGAATTCATTTTGATCACGAAATATCTCATGAGTGAGCTCTGTCTCCTGATTCATCAACTATGAACCTATATGATTCCTTCGAGAGATCATACATTTCATATGACTTCATATGCACACCAACGCACCGATATATGGACCTTGGATAGGTCACCAACCTATTGGTCTGCCAAATGTGCATACTCAGGCATATAGATGCATATCTGTCTCAGATCAAAGGATGTGTGCTTGATCATGACCGTTACGCTTCAGGTCTTAGTTATCTTGATCTCATAAACTCAACTCTTTAATTGATTATTCCAACACTTTCGAATCTCTATTCCTAGGCAGAGGACCTACATCAAGAAGTCTGTTGGAAATTAGTCTTTAGAAAGATTGCCATCTCTTTCTCAAACTGGATATCTTTATTTAATATCAGATGTTTAAAGTCAGTTGTGTCCTCCTAGCTGCATGGTATTCAATATAACCATGGTACATAGTCCTAATTGTACAAATGGACCTTAATAATAAAGTGCATTAATTCAATTATTCATTTCATTTCAGATGGGCATGATAAAATAATAAATTTTATTGCATTAATGGGTCACCAAGGGTTTACAAGTCCAACAGTCTCCCGCTAGCCCTCAGAGCCATTCATGTACAACTCTCAACCCTATATTCATTACATGCTGGTCGAAGACCTTTTGGGTCTACTACTTGATTAGAGGATCAATAATGTTATCGATAGAGGCAACCTTGGTGATCGTCATATCACCATGCTTCTAGATCTCCCATATGATGTGATATCTCCTCTCCACATGCTTTCTTATTTGATTCTACATGGGTTCCTTTGATTGCACTTTGGCACCCGTGTTATCGTAGAGCAATGGGATGAGAGATTCCGATGAGGAAACTATGCCAACCGAACTTGCATAACCACACAACCTCTTTAGAAGCATCCGACGCGGTTATGTATTCTACTTTAGTTGTTGAATCAGCCATGGTGTCTTGATTCTTGCTCCTATAGTTCACAACACCACCATTCACCATGAATAAGAACTCTGAGGCTGGCTTCTTATCATCAATATATGATTGGATGTATGAATCAATGTACTCTAAGACTTGAAGATCATTATCTCCATAAACCAATATGTTGTCTTGAGTTCTTCTTTAAATTCATCTGAGTGGTATTTGCCACCTTGGTTAGATCGAATCTGTTTTATATCCTTTCATGTTTGGTTCTCAACCAAAGCCATGAATTCTTTGAAATTTTTAAAGGCTTCATGTTTGTGACATAATAAGAAGACAAAACCATACCATAAATGATCATCAAGAAAGGTCACCTAATATTGATGTTCATTTCAAGTTGTGGTATGAAAGGGATATCACACATCGATATGTATTAGGTTTGACATACCTTCACATCGTTCACCTTTCTTAGAGAAGGATGTCCTGGATATTTTCTCATGAATACAATGTTCACAAGTTGGTAAATCACATACTTCCAAAAAATCTAAATGTCCATCTTCTACCAGTCTATTGATAATGTCAACAGATACATGTCCAAGTCCTTGATATCATATCATAGTTAAATGATCTCCATCCTCCCTTAATCATTTAGGGGTTTTAATATTAATATTGATACTAATGTTATCTGTGGTATTGAGATTCATGATACATTCATGCATGTTTAATTCATAGAGTCCGCCTGCTGTTAGAGAACCATCTGCTATAAAATTACTATAACGATTTATGATAAGTTTATTACAAAAAGGAGAGTACATACATAACCAACAAGCTTAGATACATATAGTAAGTTCATTCTAACATTTAGTGCATAAAGACAATCTCTAATGTCTAGGACTCTCCCACTGGATAATGATAGTCTACAAGTTCCAATGGCGATCGCTGCAACAATGCATCGAATCATATCTGGATGACTATCTCCCCTTCATCAAGATTTATGGTGTTTTGAAACATATGCAACTAATTGCATACATGTACATAAGCATTAGAATCAACAATTCTCGTTCTACAAGGAAGTTAGTTTCAATGATAAATGTGGATTTTTATTTAGTAGTATTATACTTTTGTCCTTCTCTAAGGACTTTAGATATTCTGGATTGTTATTCTTCCATAATCCTAGATTATTGCATTGATGGTATATATCCATCTCTATGGGTGTCAGATGTGTTGAAGCTTTATAATATTGATCAACAAATTGACATTTCTTCTTCTTCTTCTCTTGGATTGGACCTTTTCGAGATCGACGCTTCCTGTCACGCTTCCTTTAACCTTTGCAACTATTGCAATGCTAGAGGGAAATTCTTACTTTATAATATATTCAATAAGGAACATATCCTTATTATATCCAATCAATATTAATTAAAAAAATAACAAACAACTTTAGAGTCCTAATTCAACTAGAACCCAGCCATATGGAGCCATGTGTACATCATATGTACGTGACAAATCACCTTCCATATATGGAAGTTGTTGTTGCAAATTTTATTAATTAGTCTACTTCATAATCATATTTTCTATATTGGAAAAATTATGGAGTTAATCTTTACAACTTATGAATCAAATTCATGAGCCTATTATTAAATGTAAATCCAATTTACATCTATAAAATTAATGTGAATCAAGTTCATAAAATCTCATGCCTTGGAAAATTATGTAAATCATATTTACATAAGTATTTATATGAATCACATCCATATAAATATTAATTATTACGAATCACTATTCACATTAATTAATGAGTTATGCTTGTGAATCATATTCACAAAATTACCCTTATCAACAATATGTAATAATTATTGATATATTGCCATTGACATCTATGAGTCCTAATCCAATTAGGAATCATGAGATATAAATGCGGATATTTGGACATGATGTTGGGGAGATCATGTTATCAATGGATAGTGACTTGAAGTGTGTATAACTATCCAATTTCAGGGTTTATATCATTTTTGCGAAAATCCGTCAACTACGAAAGTTGAGCTTGAGTTGTACACTCTCAATGAGCTCAACGAAATACATCACACTCTCCATGAGCTGGATAAAGTGTCAGAGTTGAATCCAACTTTCTTGACCATTTCTAATCATATTCCAAACCATTTAGAGCTAAGAAATGGGCTCAAGGAGCTTGTATATTTCCATTTCCATGGCCATTTCTGTTTCCAACATTTGGACATTGAAATTAAAATTGGATTCAAATGAATTATGATTTAATTCAATTAAATTAGCTTAATGGAGTCACTAAAATCCATCTTGTTTCATCACTTCTTCGGTATGGAATTGTCATGGTAGATGGCCCATTACAACAATAAAAGTAACCCTGAGTATTCCAAATACCCATCCATCTTTCACACTTAAAGAATTGGATAAATCCGAAGTTCAAACCTTGTTTGACTGTCTTATTTGGAATGTATCAATAGATTTCTCATTTGATAATTGGGCGTAAAATATTAATTAAAGCATATATTAATATCTCGAATTCGTGTCTAATTTCATAAACAAGACGCCCATGCATGGAATTCATTTTGACCCCAAAAAATCTCATGAGTGAGCTCTGTCTCTCGGTTCATCGGCTATGAACCTGTATGATTCTTTTGAGAGGTCATACATCTCATATGACTTCATATGAACACCAACGTGCCAGTATATAGATCTTGGTTAGGTCACCAACCTATTGGTCTGCCAAATTTGCATACTCTGGCATATAGATGCATGTCTGTCTCATGTTAAAGGACATGTTCCTGATCGTGACAGTTACGATTCACGTCTTAGTTTATCTCGACCTCACCAAGTCAACTCTTTGAGTTGATTCTTCTAACACTTCCAAATCTCTATTCCCATGCATTACCTTCATCAAGAAGTCGGTTGGAAATCTGTCTTCAGAGAATGATTGCCATCTCTTTCTCAAAGCAGAAATCTTTATTCAATATCACGTGTTAGAAGTCAGTTGTGTCCTCCCAGCTGGTTGGTATTCAATATGGCCATGGTACATAACCTAATTGTACAAAGGTATCTTAATAATAAAGTGTATTCATTCAATTATTCATTTCATTTGAAATGGACATGATAAAATAGTAACTTTTATCGCATTAATGGGTCGTCAAGGGCTTACCCGTCCAACATGATTATCTTATGCTATTTAGTATGCCAGCATACCATTAGATGAAGCTCAGAAAAGTTATACTGTTATAGAGAAAGAGATGCTGACTGTTGCATTCTCCCTCGAGAAGTTTCGTTTGCATCTTCTCGATTCAAATGTATTGTGTATACTAACCACTCTGCTATACGATATTTACAATAGAAGAAGAATGCGAAGTTGCATATGCTCCACTGGATCCTTCTCCTCCGGGAATTTTACTTGGAAATAAGAGATAAACCTAGAGTTAAGAATTTGATAGCATATCATTTATCCGGAATAGAATGTATAGAGACTCTACTGAGCAATGTGTCGATATTAGAAACATTTCCAGATGACTCAATTCTTAGTGTTGTTTATATCCTTTGGCAAGCCGACATTATGAACTATATCATCTCTAGGAAAGTTCCACAAGATTAGACGTGAATAAAAAGGACAAATTTTTATTTGATAATCATTTTTACTAGTGGGAAGAACCATACCTTTTCAGGAAAGGTGCGTATTGCATTTGGCGTCAGTACATTCTTTAGGAGGAGTACATTAGTGTGCTCGAGCATTGTTCTAAGATCGAAGAAGGAGGACACCATTCTGGAAGTCAAATAACATAGAAGTATTGCATGGTAGCCTCTGGTGGCCTACACTATTCAAGGATGCCACAACTTATGTGAAAGGTTGCATCGACTATCAGAAAATGGGAGGAACCCTCAGTTCCAAAGATTAAATGCCACTGAAGTTCATCCAAATTTTGGATGCCTTTAATTCTCAGGGAATAGACTTTATGTGCCCATTTCCTAACAGTCAAGGATTTGAATACATTTTGTTGGATGTTGATTACATGAGCAGTTGGGTGAAGGCCATTCCCTCCTGATCCGTGGATAGTCATACAATTTGTCGCTTTCTTAAGGACAACATTGTTTCACGGTTCAGAATTCCAAATATCTTGATTTCAGACGAGGTAGCAATTTCATTAATAGAGAGGCTAAAAAACTTGTGAAGGAGTACAACATTGAGCATAGTGTTGAATCTCCCTACTACCCACAATTGAACGGCGTGGCTGAGTTATCTAATAAAGATATCAAGACTATCTTGCAAAAACTTATTAGACCGGATATGAAGAACTTATCTCAACTTCTTGATTCCGTTCTATGGTCTTATTGGACCACCTACAAGTCTACATTGGGTATGTCTCCCTATCGTCTTGTATATGGAAAGTCATGTCATCTACTAGTGGAAATTATTCACAAATCTCTCTGGGTATTGTATATTTGCAATCTTGACTCAAAGGTGGTCAGAATCAAAAGATCGATCTTAATAGACTCTTAGAATTCAGAGACTATGCATACAATAATAGCCTGATGTACAAGGATAAAGTTAAACACTCATACAACAAGCATATCATAAGAAGACTTTCGATCCCAGTCAGAAGTTGTGGTTATAAACTCTCTAACTATTCAATATGTATATATATATACATATATACAAGGAGAAAGGTGAACCTACTCTCTTTAGGGGGTCAGAGGGGAGATGAACTCGCATTGACCACATGAAAAGTGAAGGACATTTTCCTCATTTCTCCCACCATCTCTCATTTTATAGAGGATTGAGTACTCCCCCTGTTGGGTGCTTTCGACAGTTGTCCTTGTGAAGAAGACAAATTTCATGCTTGTGCAGAAACTGACCCTCACTTATTAGACGCCCTTCACGGAAAAGAAGCTAGTACAACTTCCAGAGAGTCTAGCTGAATTGTATGTGACTGAGATAGTCATGTTGCATGGTGTCCCCATATCAATTTTCTCAGACTTTGATGAAAGGTTCACATCTAAATTTTTGAGGAGCTTTATTTACAATACGGTATAAGCTATTGGCATTTGATGAGTCCATATCAAGTTCCTAACTCAAATATGAGAACAACTGTGAAAGGAGAAGTTCTTTCTTCTTATTTAGACTATTGAAATTTGATGCGAAGTTGAAGATATTTCTAGGCAACTCAAAAGAAAGTGTACTGGATAATCTATGTTGAAGACTATGCGTGATAATGGAAGCATTTTGATATCGGAATTGTCATATTACGCACAACCGTTCATAGTTATGGACAATTGCTGAAGCCCTATTTAAAGCATGATACATTTTTATATGTTGTCGATTCAATCAATGTGGTATTTGAAGATGTTCTCCCATCATCATCAAAAGATTCAAACAATGCATAATCAAAAATTATTTTGCTTGATTGATTATTTTTTCCTTTATTTTTTATTCTTCCATTCTTCTATTTTATTTATTCATCCAATTCATCGATGCCAAATATAGGATAGCCATATCCTAAGTATAGGGGGGATGGGTGCATTTGAGTTATCTTTTTATTATTCTCTGGCTTCTCTTATAACTTGTTGATAATTCTTTGCTATATTTAAGGATATTTTACCCTTGGTATATGGGGAGACAAGCCGAGTCATCGATTTTTGTGAATTCTAATCCTCTATCATCCCACTTTGTATACAACCTATTATACTTAGGATTATTTGATCTTAAGTATCAGAGAGATGATCGACTTCTTATTCTTTTATTGAGTTGTTGTAGTATAGATCTTTTCTATATTTAGCATGAGTTATGTTGTCCTTTGTTGCTATTTGATCACTATGAGGACATAGTTCAAGCTATGTATAAGGGGGTTGTATATATGTCATATATACATTAACCATAAGTCATACTATAAATAATATGGGTCATCAATAATACGAGTCACATACATGTTTTCAATAATATGACTAATATAATACTTGGGGTAAGGTATACGAATAAATAAACAAAAATGTTATAAATATGTGTAATTTTTTTTTGAAAAATTAGTTGTAAGAATTGGTTTGAAACTATTTTGCAAATGATTTTGAATTTGCTTGTAACATGTTTCGAAAATTCTTTTGAAAACTTTTGAAAAATCTTGGTAAAATATTTTCAACCTTTGAAAAATAATCTCTTTGTAAATGACTGTAAAAAGTTTGTAAAAAATGCATTTAAAACTGTCTGACAAATTCTTGTAAAATTATTTGTAAATAAGTTTTCAAAATATTTGTAAAATGTTTGCAAAAATGTTTTCAAATCTTTTGAACACCTTGGACATACTTATATTGCAAAAAATCCTTCAAATAAACCTTGTATAAAACTTGTATATATGTTGTATGAAATCATTTATTATTATGTATAATTCTTGTATAAATGTATATAAATCCTTGTAAATACATTTAATTCACTAACCTTTTCTCAAAAATACCTAAAAATTTGAAAAATGTTTTCAAACCTCCATAAAAATTTGCAAAACTTTTGAAAACTACATAAAAGTTCAAAACTCGATTTTTTCACAAAAAAATTTTCTTTACATTGCATATTGTTGAACACTGCTTTACAGTTTTTTTATTTAATTACAATGTGAAAATATCGTCTCAACCCAAAGAAGCGTTAAACAAAAATTATTCTAATCAAGATATTAAGCCAATGAAATAAAGCAATTTTAAATTTTCAAAAAATCCTTTTTGTGAAAAATTTTGGTATTTTTAATGATTTTTATGAATTTTTAATTATTTTTAGAGTTTTAGTATTTTTCTTGATTTTTCTAAGGAATTATTAGATGAAAACTGGTTATAAATTCAAACAAGTAAAAAACACGCATACACAATTTTTCTGAATTTTTCGACATGTTTTTCAAAATTTAATGATCTTCTAACACAAAAAGGAAGAAAATAAATAGTTTTTGGATTTTTAAAATTAAGAAAAATAATTAAAATGCAAAATAAAAATTACTGGAAATTAAGGTGATTAGCAAGCGCATAATATGCTTTTTGTGGATTTTAGCGATGTTTTGCTATTTATTAATTAACAATAAGAAGAAAAATAATGGTCTAACTCACAGGGACTAAAATGCAAAGAATATTATTTATAGGACCATACAAACAACAAATAAAAATGAACAAGAGTTGCACTGGCTAAATTAATAAATAAGTGAACGAGGGTTGCACTGGCTAACAAGCGAGTGCAACTCGCTAACAAATAAGTGAACGAGAGTTGCACTAGCTAACAAGCAAAATTACACATTTGTCCAAGTTAAGTCATTATCTAAAAGGGTTATGCATGTGTTGTTAAATATTCTACTTAGACCAATCAATATGACATGTGAACATAACCTTACAAACTCAAAGAACTAAGTCACTTGACTCGAAAATTCCTAACTCCAGTTCCTGTACAGTTCCTTTGAAGTTAAGTGGATTAAGATCTTAACCTAGCTCCATTCTTCAATTTTGTTCCAGACTAGTTTAAATGCTAATATCATATGAAAAATGCACATGCAAATGCAACAAAAACATTTTTTGAAAGAAAAGAACAAAAGATTTTTCAAAAGGTTTTTTAAAATAAAATAAAATAACATATTTTTTTGAAAGATTTTTCAGAAAGGTTTGCAAAATTTTATTGATTTAGATATTATGACTTTTTTGTTTTTTAACAAGAAAGAAAAAGTTAGTGGATTGAATGTATTTACAAGGATTAATCAGGATTATGCTCATATTTACGAGGGTTTTATACAATTATAAATACAAAGATAATACAAGTTTTATACAAGATTTTATTTTACAAGAGGATTTTATTTTACAGTTTTTAAATACAAAATTTATATATAACAAAGAATTTTATTTACAAACAGAGAAGTAATTAAGACTTTTATACACACATGGATTTTACAACAAACATGTATAAATATCCCATAATTTATATCCCACGTGACAAAATAATTTTGCAAAATTGTGCAAACCTTTTAAAATCATTTTACAAAAGATTTTACAAACATTTTACAAACTATTTACAAATATTTTACAAATGTTTTTGCAAACTATTTTACAAATATTTTATAAATCATTTTATAAAATTTTTTACAAATATATTTTTGCAAACATTTTGTTTTCAAAAACTTTACAAACATTTTGTACAATGTACATAATTTTGATACAAAAATAATTTACAAATCATTTTACAAAAATACAATTTTACAAATAATTTATAAAGATTTGTACAAATATAATTTTACATTTTTTTACAAACAATTTTACAAATATTTACAAACAATTTTCTAATTATAAAATATTTTACAAAACAATTTTTGCGAACAATTTTATAAAAGTTTTTTACAAATAATTTTACAAATCATTTTTGAAAACATTTTTCAAGTAATGTCCATATTATTAACAAACACAAATATGTGTTATGCTAAAATATATACACAATATATATCACACCCCATATACTTAGATCGAACTATGTCCTCATAGTGACAAAGAGCTACAAAGGAAGACATAACTCCTGCTAACTATATAAAAGTGTAAAGAATCTACACAATAACGACTCAAAGAATTACAAGAACAGAATAAATATTGGTGATCCCCCCTATACTTAAGATCAAATAATCCTATGATAGAAGACTTTACAAATGGCGAAAACTGAGGAAAAGAATTAACAACTCAACGACTCGACTTGTCCTTCCCTATATTTAGAGTAAAGGATCTCTAAGTATAGAAAAAGAATATCAACAAGTTGAAGGACAAGTGAGGGATAGAAGAAACAAAATGAAATAAAAATATGGAAGAAGATGAAATGAACGACATCACGCTCCCTATACTTAGGGTAAAGGATCCCTAAGTATAAATAGAACAAAAATGAAAAAAACTCATGTCAATCACCTCCCCTATACTTAGGATAAAGTACATCCTGAGTATATCACAAACACACACACACACACACACACACACAGAAAAGTGGCGAATGATAAAAATAAAAGAAGAAAGAATAAAAAGAGAGAAATATATACAAGGGAATATCATTAGGGTTTAGGGAGTATGATACCACATATTTGGAATCAACCAAGGAAATGAATGTATCATAATCTAGATATGGATTCAACAACTGTCCGTTCACAACAAATGGTTGTGCGTTAGATGACAACCCAAATATGAGGAACCATTGTCACATACAACATAACAATGAATATTCCTGACTATTTACTTTTAAGTTTGCTGAGGAACAACTTCAATATTACATCAAACAACCAAACTTTCCGATCAGGGGAGAAAGTCTTTCTTCTAATGTGTCTATCATACCAATGTCTGACTTTCTCCTTATACATGAGGGAGTTGTCATAGGAGAAATCTCATAATTCCAGCAATCTGTTCAAGTCCACTTTCCTACTCTTGACTGCTCTCTCATAGTCCAAATTGCATACACAGAGTTTGAAGGATATTGAGAATCCTTAAGCGCATCACGGAAGCGTGTTGATCGCATCATATGCAATCGGAGCAACTAGTCGTACTAGATGATAGATGCAGCGGAAATTAAAATTTTTGAATCTAAAGATGAAACCACATGATCACGAGAACACTTTTCGAATCGTTTCATCAAACCACCAAGTATAAGGAATACCTCTTGAAGCGTAGTTGTGATCGCGAGATCCCAAAGTAGAGATCCTCCTGTCTTAAGTCCGATCCACGAAGAACGCACTTGCGGGCGTGATGATGAGTCACGTTCCTTCCCGCAATCTTCGATGAAGATCCAAGCGATGGCTCCCTCGATTTCGTCAAACGAAATCCGTCATCTTCCTTTAGAGTAAGAAACTCCAAAGAAGAAGGAGATCCTCGAGTCGTCGAAGAAGAAGCCGAGAGTCTCTCCTTTCTCAACCCAAGATGGACGGCCATCTTTTGGAGTAGAGAAAGAGAGAGGGCGAGAATATGAGAGAGAGAGAGAGAGTTGTAACCTTGTACAACTCTTAATCATGTCCCTTGGAAGGCTATCCTAGCCCTCCTTTTATATTAGTTTAGGATCCATTGGATCTCAATCCATGGACTCATAGATCCAACGGCTAGGCTTGGTCTATGTAAGATCAATGGCTATGATTGTTGTTGGTTAAAACCAATAACATTTATTTATGATTAAATTAAATATATGTTGCAACATTATCAACACATTTTTAATTTAACATAAATAAGTTAGTTGAGAGATTAATCATCATAATAAAATGGAGATAATATTGCCTCCTAAAAACAAGGGGCATCACCCATGACTTTTTCATGGGTGACGCCACCTCATCAATTGTGGCTTTATTTCTCCTTTTTAATATATTACATTATCTCTCAATTATTACAAAAATATCCACCAAATTAATTCCAAATTAATTTGTGAATATTTCAATCATGCCATTGAAAATTATGTGAATCATATTCACATCCCAAACTAATTTGTAAATCACATTTCCAATTAATTAATAAATGTGAATCCAATCCACATTTAATAATTAACAAATGCTATTTACATAAATTCTCTCTCTTTAATATATGTATATTATAAATCATATTTACAATACACAAATATTATGGATAATAATATCCACATTCTCTAATCCTTGATAATTAAATCCCATTTAATTATCTTGGATAATCATTCTCACAGTATGAATCATATTCATATTAAGCTTGATAATTAAATCTCATTTAATCATCAAGTTCTTCTTGCTTAAATATGAAGTTCATCAAATGAATTATTCTCGAACCCCTTCAAGAATAATGTGCTTTCTCCGCAGATATTTGGAGATAAGGACAGGGCGATTGTATTATTCCACGTATAGTGACTTGGATGTTGAGATTTTATCTCAAATCTAGATCTTACGAACCTCCCACAGATGCTTGATTAAATCAAGATCGCAAATCCAATCTTCTCATTGAATCTGAATCCCATTCAGACCAATGTGCAACACTTGGACTAAGATCGGATTGCTTCTCTACTGAAAGGAGTCACTAAAATCCAGACCTGTTTCATCACTCCCTCGGAATGGAAGCGTCATGGATATACGACCGTTTATGATCACATCACCCTTCAGGTATTCCCAATACCTGTACATCCTGCATACTGGAAGACCCATGATCAACCCGAAGATCAAGATCTATTTTACACTGTCTTCTTTAGGGTTTGATCACCAAATTTCTCATTTGATCATTGGGATTTGGTATCGATCATATTCTTTCCAAAAGCATACATCATACCTAGGTCTTGATCATATACTTTCCAAAAGTATATATCAAACCTACAAATTCAGTCAAGCTTCCAAAGCAAGACGACCGTGCACGGAATTTGATTCTTCCCAATATATCATGAGTGAGCTCATGTCTTCCGGTTCAGTAGTGAACCTGTATGATCCCTTTGAGAGATCGTATTACTCATATGCCCTTATATGCACACCAACGCGCCGGTGTATAGACCATGGTTAGGTCATCAACCTATTGGTCTGTCAAATGTACATACTCAAACATATAGCAATACATCTGTCTCCGGCCAGAGGACGCGTGCCTATGCTGTGACAGCATTCAACATAGGACTTAGGTTATCTCGATCTCGTTAAGTCAAATCTTTGATCTAACCAATCTGACACCTCCGAATCTCTATTCCTATAAAGAGGACCTGCATCAAGAGGTCGGTCAGATATTAGCCTATGTGAGAAAGGATTGCCATCTCCTACTCAGGCTGGAGATCACATCTTAACAATCATCTGACGGTGCTTGATGAGTTCTCAATCTAACCCTTTAGATATTCATCCAAGCACCAGCCTCTATGATTCATATATTGAATCAACAGCTGTATGATTATTAAGATAGCCATGGTACATAGCCATAATTGTACAGAGGGACCTATTATGCAAATTATTTATTCTTCATTTCAGATCAGGGAATGATATTCGCAATAACATTTATTGCATAATGGCTCGCCGTGGGATCACATGTCCAACAGAGTTCCCATAAAAATATATGAATTAACTCAACTGACAAGTGACAAGGCTTTCTATACACCAATCTGTAGGGAGACAATACCCAATGGAGACTTGTACGCCATCCTATATTCCCATAGAAGTTAGTCAAGCATCTGAGATTAGTTCTTCCTATCTGGACGTACATGTTTCTAAAGTATAGTCTTTATCTTCCTATTTGAAATCTCAGCCATGTCGTTAGTCTGTGGGTACTAAGGAGACACAACTCTATGATCAATAGCATACTCCTTCACAAGCTTTCTGACCTTTCTATTTATGAAATGGCTACCCCCATATGAAATAAGTATCTTGGGAAACCTAAACTGTGCAATAATATTGTCCTTAAGAAAGGAACAAGCTGTACTACTATCATCAGCTCGGGTGGAGATAGCTTTCATTAACATAGTCTACGACGAGCATGATGTACTGAAATCCCTAACTGACAGGAAATGAGACCATGAAGTCTATAGACCAAGCATCAAAAACATATTAAATTTATATAAATTTTAGGGGCATGGTATCTTTGAAACCAATGTTTCCTCCCATTTTCTAACAATCAGTACAACCTCGAACATAATTTGTAGCATCCTTAAGCAGAGTTGGCCATCATAGGGCACAATATAAAACCTTAGTCGTCATGTGCTTCACCGAATGATGCCCACCATACTCTAATTTATGACAATGCTCAAGCATACTACTTTATTCCTCATGGGGAATGCACCTCCTCTAGATATAATTTTCATCCTCACGAAATAGGTACATATCCTCCCATTGTAAAAATGAATCTTTGACAAGAATCTGTCTACCTTGTGCTTCGACCAATCTTGTGGAACTTTTTTTGAGACAATATAGTTCATAACATCAATATACCGTGGGAATAAGGCAATAGACAAAATATCCTGATTTGGAAAGATCTCATAAATCAGAAGTATATCTGCTCAGAGGTATCTTCATATGTGTTTCGAGAAAGGTGATCTACCACAATATTCTTCACTCCTGGTTTTTCTGGAATCTCCAAATCGAACTCTTGGAGAAGAAGGATCCATCTAATACGGCATGGTGTGGCATACTTCTTTGCCTACAAGTATCGTATGGCAGTGTGATCCATGTATACAATGACATGTGAACCAATTAGGTAAGATCGGAACTTCTTTAAAGTAAACACCACTGCTAATATCCACTTCTCTGTAACTTTATAATTACAATGTGTTTCATCCAGAGTCTTATTAGAATAGTATATTGCAAATGGTATCCCATCCCTTCTCTACCCTAAAACAGCTCCAACTACATAGTTTGAGATGTCCATCATGATCTCAAAGAGAAGAGATCAATCAGGTGGCTGAAGGATAGGAGCTCTAATAACCATGTCGTTCATCTGGTAAAATGCAAGGAGGATTTTCTCATCAACTATATGCTCACTCTCCTTGCACAGAAGATCAGTCAAAGGCCTAGCGATCTCGTTATAGTCCTCAATAAATCACCTATAAAATTTAATATGACAAAGAAACAACCTCAACTACTTCAAATTCTACGGTGGGTCTCACTTAGAGATCACATCCATCTTAGCAGGGTCAACCTCCATACCATGTTTGGAGATGGCATGTCACAATACAATTCCATTAGTCACCATAAAGTATCTCTTCTCCCATGAGAGCTCTAAGTTTACCTCACGACAATGCTAAAGTACTCGATCTAAATGACTAAGACAGAAGTCGAAACAATCCCCGTAGAATAAGAAATCATACATAGACCTTAAAAAACTACCTACCACGTTGACAAAAATGACCAACATACTCCTTTGGAAGGTAGCGGGGGTGTTACACATTCGAAAGGGCATCTGTCTAAAGGTGTAGGTGTAAACAAACAAGTAAAACTAGTTTTCTCCTGATCTTCAAGAGTGATTATAACTTGGTTATATCCCGAGTACCCATACAAGAATCAAAAGAACTCCTTCCCTGCCAACCTCTTAATAATATGATCAATAACAGACAATGGAAAGTGATCTTTCCTGGTAGCTGAATTCAGACATTGGTAATCTACGCAGGCACACCATGAAGTGGGTACACAGGTCGGAATCTCCTCACCACGGTCATTCGTCACGATGGTAATCTTGGATTTCTTTGAGACCACATTCAATCCAATGACCCATTTGGAATCCGAAATGATATAAATAAATCCAACATCACACCATTTCCCGATCTCTTTCATGATAACATCTCAAAGATTCAAATTTAGACGACACTGACACTCACGGGCAGGTTTGCTTTTATCCTCTAAGTCGATATGATGAGAGCACAAATCTGGAGTAATCCCACGGAGATCTGAAGTATTCTAGCCTATGGCCTTACAATTTCTCTCGAGAACCTCTAGTAAGCAAGATTCATGATCATTGGTCTACTATGAACTGATGATGACTGAAAAAGTTGGTGTACACCCGCAAGGAAGTCATACTTCAATGTCGAAGATAAAACTTTGAGCTCAGGTGGGACCTGAATCGGCTCTACAACAACCTCTGCAACTACACTGATATAAGGAAAATGATCTGTACTGTGTGAACTATCTATCGTGGCTACTATAGGCTGAGCAAGTATTGTCTCAGAAAGATCCACAATTAATAATTTCTGCCTAAAAAGGGATGACTCGACATTTTATAATCGAGATTTCACGAGGGCCATACGGTTTCACGAAGCAAAACCGTAGTCGGTGTATTGACTGCTCAAGAAATCCAAATCAATCAATAATTAACAACAAATAAATCAAGCAATGAAATAAAGGTGTAGAGATAAAATTTATTATAACTCAACAATACATGTGCATATTGTACAAGCATGTATAGAGGTCGAACATAAGGAGTAAACTAGATAGATTGTGCAATGAGGTACAAGAAAAGAGATTGTGAGTTTCTTTGTCAATTTTTAAGTGGATTTTTAATTTTGTTATTTATTTATTTTTTAATATTTTGTATTTTGTTTTTAGGTTTTAAGATTTTAGGTTTCTTTTTATATTTTCGGATTTTTAAACTTCCTTTTCTTTTAATTATATAAGATAGAATATATATAAGAGTATGTATAAAATGTGAGCTAATATAAATATAAATAGTAGTAAAAATACTCAAAATTTAGATAATAAGATATTCTAAATTTTAAAAATTGTTTACTATTTTTTGTGATTTTGAAGGAATTTTGTTAATTTTTATGGATTTTTAAAGTCCAAAATACCGTAAATTAGGGATTAATTAAATACCCCAAAATGAAATGGAAATAAAAAATAATTATTCAAGTCTAAAATTTTCCAAATTAATTTTAATATATAGATAATAATATATCGACAATTATAAAATAGAAAAATATATTTATGGATTTTTTAGGAATTTTATATATTTTTATCAAGGTTTTTGGGATTTTTTATTTTTTTGTATTTTCTTTTTTTAATTTTAGGATTTTAATTTTTGGAATTAGAAATAAGTAAAAAATAAAGAAAATATTTTTTGTATTTTTTCAAAAAGATTTTATATTTTTAGATATTCTATAAGCTAAACAATGATTAATTGAATAATTTTTTATTTTTAGTAAATATTAAAATATCCTAAAATGCACAAATAAAATTAGTACGTGAAAGTACACGCATCAAGGAACCTATCCTATTTTTGTATTTTTTGAGCACAACAGTTATTTTGATTAAACCAAGCAAGCACATAAAAATGCATGACTAGAAGGGGCATTTCTGTAAATAAAATGAAGTGCAAGGGTCAAGATGTAATTTATCCAATAAATTACAAATAGATTTAAAAATTAGTGGACCAAATGATAATGTAAAAATATGTAGGGGCCTACCTACAAAATACCAACCTTACGTGGGCGGTCATGTGAGGTGAGATAGCGTGGACCAAATTACTAATATTAAAAGTCTGAGGGTCTTCTTGAAAATATTACAAAATATTAAATAACTACATATGAAAGTTTAAGTCTTAATATTTAAATACAAAAATAGCTGGGCTAAAAGCGAAAAATACCCAATGCCAAGGCATGAGCGGATGACTGATCCTGGGTAACTTGCCATGTGTCACAACGTCAAGGACCGATGACGGTTCGCCGATGAGCGATCAAGATTAGATACTGGAGTGGATCCAATGGTGGAGGCACAACTCGATTGGATGAAGGCTGCTTCGCGGGAAGAATTGAAGTCGATCGGGCGGCAGACGAGGGTAGAGGAAGAACTACGGATGAACTCGCATCCAAGGAGTTTGCATCTTCAAGTTCCCGTGTCGCCGACATAACTATGGTGCTTAGATGGGTCTCGCAGCCTAATGGGAAGATGCCACACCTCCAAGAACACTCAGATGGGTCTAGGAGATGGTGATTCGTCCTGGAGGGGCATAAAGATTGGAGGGCCTTGGAGTGGCTTTCCTTGGTTCCAGATGGGGTGTTTAAGCCTCTTCAGGTCAAACAAAGCAGAAACCTGGTTTTTATTGGTGGATGATCGAGTGGCACGAAATGACCGAAGCTCAAGAGATTCGATGAGGACTTTAGATCAAAACTAAGCTACAATTTATGATTTGAATGCCAAACAAAAACATGAATTCAAACCTAAAGATAATTACATTAAAATGTGAAGAATAAATGAAGAAACAAAGAGACCATGAATGTACAAAGACCATGAGATGGACCTCACGGCAAGGTCTTGGCGGAGGTGGTGGAACACGTTTCTACACCGCTTCCTCGACCCAACAACTGATAGGAGAGTCTCCTACACAAGACTCAAGCCAAGGGACGTCAAAGGTGGGGAGAAATTAGGGTAAAAACGGCTCGAAAAATGGAGGAAGTCGGGTAGGGGGTTATGTATAAGTAATAGAGGCACAACATTCAAGGACACATCTAGGGCGAATCGATGGAGATCAACCATAGGAAAAGGCTCGAATGAATCCTATATGTACAGGGTGAAGATTTCATGAAGGGTCAAAGTCCCCTCAAGCAGTGTATCAGCGGGAAGAAAATCGAGAAGGAGAGG
This sequence comes from Ottelia alismoides, assembly GCA_037367405.1. Taxonomy (NCBI): domain Eukaryota; kingdom Viridiplantae; phylum Streptophyta; class Magnoliopsida; order Alismatales; family Hydrocharitaceae; genus Ottelia; species Ottelia alismoides. The sequence continues at coordinate 68,405 of JAZKJV010005314.1, read as the reverse complement.
AAAAATGCAGCACTGTCAGTAGCTAGTCTTGGGGTTAGAGTACTAGGTCAACAGGGGGCGTGGCCTGATTGGGGCACATCACCTGCAAAAGATAAAATTAGAGTAAAAATTGAAAATAAATTAATAAATAATTTCATTATTTTTAGACTATAAAAATGTTTATTTTTCCTAAAGAATTTTATTATGATATTTATTTATTTATTTAGGGTTTAATTTATATGTATATTTATCTATATTTTATGTCTTTTATTTTTATTTTGACTATTTGATTTTATTATTTTATTTTATTATTTTATATAATCATAGCTCATTTTTATATAATTAAATATATTTTTGTTTCATTTTTGATATAATATATACACTTAAATAAATAAGGGTATAATATATATAGGTATAATTATTGTATATTCATCTATATATTTTATATACATATTTTTTTAATGTTTGTTATTGTTTTATTCTAGTTTTAATATTTACATATGTTGTAAATAATATTTACAAAATTAGAAAATTTTACAATTATAAATATAATAAATATTAAAAAAATGAGTATTTCTTCTAGGTATAATGTACAATAGGGGTCCAAAACCTAACTTTCACACCTTAGCTCCAAAAAATATTAAACCACCTTCACTAAATAGCTTATTGAAATTTATATACAATTAAATGTATTTTGGTATATTTTGAGTTTTTATTTGAGAGATATGAGTATGGGAAATTGAAATTTCGAATCCTTTTAGAGTATAACTTTTACATTATATATTATTTTTATATGAAATCAATTTTGTAATTTTCTATATATTATTATCTACAACTTTTATATGCAAGGTTTCTTTATTTGAGGTATGAAAAGTGAAAAATAATCTGGATCTCGAAACTGAATAAATAAATGAGATTTTTATTGTATTAATGGCCCTTATCTCCCCGTACTTTATTCCTTGTCGACCTAGTCATCAAGATGCCTAGGTCTTGGGTTTAGGGTCATAAAATACCTTTGGCATTTTATTATTGTATTATTTTCTTTATTCTATTATTTTGTCATTAAAAAAATATTTTATACATTATTTATACAACAAAGAATGGATGTTAATTTGTACAAATTAAGGCTATTTGCACGCATTAACTAGGGTTTTGAGGCTAAAATGATAGAAAAAAGGTGATGAAATGGAGATTCATCATTAGGATATTCAAAGATCTCAAAAAACTCAGACATCTCGACAGGAGGTGTGTTATCAGTAATCTTAGAAGAGAGTATCCCATGTTTGTCAAAATATACCTCCAAAAATGACTTAGACTGATCCTCAGAAAGCAGTACAAAGGATCCATGACCTGACAAATCAGAGTTATCAATATGGGAGCTAATGTTGAGTATGATTTCCATAGATTTATTTTGGGAAAGGAACTCTAAAGTATCCATGGAATCTGTATCTTGAAACTCAACAAGAAAATCACAGTCCTAAAAATCTACTGTAGTTATCTCTCTCTCATCTACTGGTGGTGGTGCGATAATAGCATCGGATTTGAGATCATCTCTATCTTAACCTAATCACTAAGGGAGTGGAAGGTTATCTCTCCAGTATCATTATCAATCATCGCTTCGATCGTTCGAAGGAACAACTGACAAAGTATGATCGAGGTATGGAGTAACAGTGTAGAGGTATTGATGAATCTCCATTTTGTCACCTTTATTCTATCATTTTGGCCTTAAAAATCCAAGTATATGCATGCAAATACCCTTAATTTGCATAAATTAACATTCATACTTTGTTGTACAAATTATGTATAAAATACTGTTTTTAATATCAAAATTATAGAATAAAGAAAAGAAAAAGAATAAAATATCAAAGATATTTTATGACCCTAAACCCTGAGACCTAGGCATTTCGATGACTAGGTCGACAAGGAATAAAGTAGGGGGAGATAATGGCCAATTATTCAATAAAATTCTCACTCACTCATTCATTCATTATTTATTCATTTTTGGGGCATATTTAATTCTTTATTATTTATTCATAAATAAAGAAACTTTGTACATGAAATTTGCAAATAATAAAATATAAAAAAATACAAAATTGATTTCACACAAAAATATTATACATTGTAAAATTGTACTCTGAATAAGATTCCAAAATCCCAACGTGCCAGACCCATATATCTCAAATAAAGACTCAAAATGTATCAAAATCACCTTTAATTGACTTCCAATAAACTATTTGATGAAGGTGGTTTTAAATTTTTTGGAGTTATAGTGTGAAAGTTAGATTTCGGATCCCTATTGTACAATATACTCGATTAAAGTAATCATTCTATTTATTTTTTATTATTTTTACAATTTTATAATTTTATAATTTTGTAAATATTATTTATATTAGATGTACATATTAAAACTAAAATAAAATCATCAATAAAACATTAGAAATAAAATAAAACACAAATATATAGGTGAATGTACAATAACTATACTTATATAATTTATACCCCTATTTATTTAAGTGTACAAATAATATCAGAAAATATAATAAAAAAATACATTAATACACCTAAAAATAAGTTATATATATATAAATAAATAACAAAATAATTAAAAAAATAAAAATAAAATAGCCAAAACATAAGATCCTACTAATCTTCCTCGAGCGTGTTAATAATCCATGTTTAAGTTTGCATGGACCCTCTGTCTATAAATAAACTGGCGAGCTCCTCCTCCCCTCCTTGATCCTTCCTGGAGCCCTTGATCGAGTCTAAATGATCGTGAGTGAGGGGCAGGTGACACCTGAGCCTTCCCTGCTCTTGGAAAACATCAGATTGAGGAGAGGAGGATGTCCACGACGAGCTCTGGCCGCCCCGCTCCCTGAGCCCCCTCTCAGGTATAAGAGCCGATTTATCTTCTATCTTGAGTAGTTTTAAGTCCCGTCTTTTGATTCTAGTCTTTAGTTTAGCATTTTAATTAGTAGGTAGGGTAGATTAGCCAAATCTCCTCGTCGGAGCTCTCGAGCTTCGACCATGTTTCACTCTGATCCAACCTGCCCCGACTCTTTCATAACAACCATCACCTCCCCCTACTTTTTCTCCATCCAATCCTATCTCCCAACCAACCGGATTGAAACTCGATCCGTGAATCCGTGTCTCTCCTCCTCCGCTCATCGGAGACATGCTGCCATGTTCTTCTAGCCTCCCATTTCACCTGCTAAGAGGTCGAGGAAATTCTCCCTCGACCCTTCTATCTCTCTGTAGGTATCTAGAACGGAAAAATAGCAGGAGGCGATTTTGGTAGAGGAGAAGGTTCTTGGGGCACCTCACCTACTCCGACCTCCAAGGATTCCACACATAGTCCCCATAGCTTTTTGACACCTCCAGTTGATGAGGACCGGCCATGAGAACATGTGGAGCATCTTCGGAACGCTGGAGCTGCACTGAGACAGAAGGGAGCTTTGATTGAAGCTCACATCTGAGGACGTTCTTCCCTGTTCTTCAAGAAGAGCAGCCACCATTGGATCAATGTCGTCCCCCCAGTTCAATCGACCACTGTTGGATCAGCCGATGCATAGACCGTTAAATCGCTTCTTGTGATCAAATCTTGATCGTCCGTGGTCGAAGCGTCATCGTGAAACCCGTAGACACCACATGTCAAGTTAAATCACCAGGACCGTCCGATGGCGCACAAATGATGGCGTAAATTGCTAAATCTAACCCCGATTTTTGTATTTACTTTTTAGTTTAATAAAAAATGCATAGTGGAAATAAAATGGGAATTTTGCATTTTTGGCGCTTGTACTTATTATTTATTGCAACTGAGTCCTATCTAGCTCAGCTCACGTGTAGTCCCACGTGAGCTGGGTAAATTGCATGTAACCCATGGTGATTTTTGTAATTGTAAAAAAATTCCATAAATTAAATATGTATTGTATACTTTTGGCATATTTGCATATGAATCCTTGACATTTATTTTTATTACAGATATGCCCTCACGAGTTTATGTATTTTTGGATCTTGAATTTCATTTATTAAAAATGGCACCCTTGCTTTACAAATCAAGAAAAAATAGGGTTAGATGCTTGCTAATATGTAATTTAACGTCACTTTTTTATTTGACATTTTTGGCATTTTAAATATTTATTAAAGTTAAAATGAGCATGTTTTTATCCTTGTCCACAATATTAAATACAAAAAATAGGAAAATGTTTTAAAAAAATTCCAAAAAATTACACGTTGTCTACTTTACCATATTTTAATTCCATTCCAAAAATCTCTAAAAATAGAAAAAAAGAAAATATTAAAAATCAAAAAGTTCTAAAATCCTTTATAAAATATAGAAATTCCACAGAACTACTAAAATATATCCTTTTGTTTTATAATTTTTTATATAATTATCTATATATGAAACTGATTCGTGTAAATTTGGATCTTATTTCCTATTTTTTGAAAACTCAAATCAATTCCGACCTCTTATTAAATCCCTGATTTGGGATATTTTTTATTTTAAAAATATATAAAATTAGCTAAAATTCTAGAAAAATCGAAAAAAATTCAAAAATATATAGAACCCAAAAACAATTTATTCCATTTATGCTATCTATTTTCACTAGTATTCGTAATTATATTACTCTATAGAGCATATATAACCTTTTATAATCTATTAATTATTCTCAAAAGAAAAAGAAATATAAAAATAAAAAAATATAAAAAGGAAATACAAAATTAGAAAATAAAAACAAAACATAAAATAGTAAAATGAAAAAAACTACAAAAAATATAAATAAAAAATCGTAGAATTATAAGTAAAGATATGGTTGTGCATAATATGCTTTGATTGATAGTAAAATTAGGCTACCAATTTTGCTCTTTGTGGTTCGACTTCTACATGTTTACTTGCTATATATTTTGATGTATAGTTCTAATAAATTTTAACTCCATATTTTTTATATTACCTGCTTAATTTATATTGTGGGTTAATTGTTGACTGATTGAAGTGAGTTGAGTAGTCAACACACCGACTACAATTTCGCCTTGTGAAATTACACGACCATCGAAAATTGCTTTCATTAAATGGCACTTGACGGGGAGCAATGTGCGTCGTATAGTTTTGCCATTTATTTTGTATAGTCACTATTACTTAATCATTAATTTATTGATGTATATAGTGATTGATTTATTTGAACATATTCATAGAAATATTCTTTGTATATAGCTCATTTTGATTACATTATTTGTTTATCTGTGCTAATATACTTCTTTGTGAATTTATTACTATGGCCCTCCACACAAGGACGACCTCTTAGGAGGTCGAGGCAACCGAGCTTGGTGGAGACTGGTCTTGACCCTGTCACTAGTTGGAGAGGCTACAAATGAAGCAAGGAGATGCTATTTAGCATAAAAATTAATTAGATTTATTTATTTAATGGTGAGAGAGGGACATTCATTTATTAAATTGTAATAATTAAGACTTGGACACTACTCTCCACAACGAGGTCTAGTGTCCTGGTGTCTGTTCACCTGGGGTCCTCGTCGTAGTTTTCATGCTTTACTTCCTTCTTTTGTTTTGTTTCCTACTGTTTTGAGTTTTCCACCTTCTTTTTATTTGTTTTGTGTGTGTGGAGCCCCCTACACTTAGGTTGCTTGCCTCTAAACTTAGGTCTAAACTCTAACAAGAATGCATGTACCTATGGCCTCTTACGTTTGGATCTAGTCAAACAAATAAATATTAGTTGTTTGTACTCAAACCCACGCGTCGTGAGTGACATCATACATGATCCGTTGTGGTGGGCACCGCGATGTCTCCAAGACCAAACTTTAAGGTTTGTCTCTGAATAATTGACATATGGTTCTTCATGATTAATAACGGCTACTATTTAGGGTGATATTGTCGAATGCACACCATCATGTAGACATGTTTAAAATTTATGTTTTGCATACCACATGGAGAGAGCTGAAAGCACTGTAAGTCCTCTAAATGGTGCGATTTCCATCATCGAATCGACTTGCATGACTTTTTCACTATCTCTCTCTGATTTTGAGCACTTATGACTTAGATGAAAATCTACAAAAATGTTAGGCACGTGTATGAAAAAAGATCCAAAAAAGTGAAACTCCAAAAATTAAAACAAGGGGACAACTAAATAAACTTTAACCTTAATTAAAATTCGTAATGCACTTTCATTGTCTTGGGTTCATAAAGATCTCATTGTTTTCTGGTATCTTAGGAGGGGACCAAAACCCTTCCCATGAGCGAGGAACGACCCGCTAAGGATTAGAGCCAAAAACCCATTCTGCAATTGTCTTGTGTATCACCTGGATTTCTGAAGTATTGGCACTTCTATCATAAGTGACTGAGTAGGGCCTTGTCAGCGATGGTGTTCCTTCCTTGCGTGGAACATCGACGTGGTCTGAAGTACTTAGCTTAGGCCATGCCTTCACATGTTTGTTTGTCTCATTGGTTTGCATACGAGTAGGACCTTGCACACTCACAAGTGATTCCATTGCGAACAGGGTCTGATATAGTGGTTTCACCTATCAGCTTCCTCTCTCTATTACTTTGACTTAGTAGGAGTCCAAGAAGGGTTACAAGGACCTTAAAAAGTGAAGACTACATGTTAGGAGGAGGAAAAGTACGAGATACTTTTCTGGTAGTACTATCTTTCCTATGGGGTTAGCTTGTTAAGGACTTATTAAAAGATATGCCTAAAATAACAACTCTAAAATTGAAAAGTTAATAAATAGAGATCCTTCATAGCTCCACATGTCATGAGTTGGTGAACCCAATTTTATTTTTTATTTGTATGGATCTAGATTAAGGATCAAAGATCAAGTCCCTCGCACATGCGCTAATTTTGTCATACGTGTCTTCCTTTTGACACCCCCTCGGTTGAAGCCTTTCTACTATTTTACACCCTTTTTATTCCTCATTGGTCAATGTATACTTCCTCCTGCATCGCTCTCCTTTTTCTCCAAGTTGGTGATCTATGGATGGTTTAGTAAGGACCCCGCCTACACCTACATCGATTCCATGGACTCGACATTGTCAATAATTTTAGGCGATTCCCTAGAACCCGGCTCGGACCTTGCAGGTTGATCTCCAGACTCCTCATCATCTTTCCATCCTCCTTGACAACCTAATAAATCGGGAATGCTCTTGTCCCACATGTTGGACATGTGAGCCCACGGCGAGCCATTATGCAATAAATGTTATTGCAAATATCATTCCCTGATCTGAAATGAAGAATAAATAATTTGCATAATAGGTCCCTCTGTACAATTAGGGTTATGTACCATGGTTGTCTTAATGATCGTACAGCTGTTGATTCAATTATTGAATCATAGAGGCTGGTGTTTGGATGAATATCTAAAGGGTTAGAATGAGGACTCATCAAGCACCGTCAAATGATTATTAAGATGTGATCTCCAGCCTGAGTAGGAGATGGCAATCCTTTCTCACATAGGCTGATATCTGACCGACCTCTTGATGCAGGTCCTCTGCATAGGAATAGAGATTCGGAGGTGTCAGATTAGTTAGGTCAAAGAGTTGACTTAACTAGATCGAGATAACCTAAGTCCTATGTTGAATGATGTCACAGCATAGGCACGCATCCTCTGACCGGAGACAGATGTGTTACTATATGTCTGAGTGTGAACATTTGGCAGACCAATAGGTTGATGACCTAACCAAGGTCTATACACCGGCGCGTTGGTGTGCATATAAGGGCATATGAGTAATACGATCTCTCAAAGGGATCATACAGGTTCACTACAGAACCGGAAGACATGAGCTCACTCATGAGATATTGGGAGGAATCAAATTCCGTGCATGGTCGTCTCGCTTTGGAAGCTTGACTGAATTTGTAGGTTTGATATATACTTTTGGAAAGTATATGATCAAGACCTAGGTATGATATATGCTTTTGGAAAGTATATGATCGATACCAAATCCCAATGATCAAATGAGAAACTTAGTGATCAAACCCTGAAGAAGACAGTGTAAAATTGATCTTGATCTTCGGGTTGACCATGGGTCTTCCAGTATGCAGGATGTACAGGTATTGGGAATACCTGAAGGGTGATGTGATCATAAACGATTGTATATCCATGACGCTTCCATTCCGAGGGAGTGATGAAACAGGTCTGGATTTTAGTGACTCCTTTCAGTAGAGAAGCGATCCGGTCTTAGTCCAAGTGTTGGACATTGGTCTGAATGAGATTCAGATTCAATGAGAAGATTGGATTTGCGGTCTTGATTTAATCAAGCATCTGTGGGAGGTTCGTAAGATCTGGATTTGAGATAAGATCTCAATATCCAAGTCACTATACGTGGAATAATACAATCGCCCTGTCCTTATCTCCAAGTATCTGCGGAGAAAGCACATTATTCTTGAAGGAGTTCAAGAATAATTCATTTGATGAAATAAATATCCAAGCAAGAAGAACTTGATGATTAAATGAGATTTAATTATCAAGCTTAATATGAATATGATTCATATTGTGAGAACTATTATCTAAGATAATTAAATGGGATTTAATTATCAAGGATTAGAGAATGTGGATAATACTATCCATGATATATGTGTATTATAAATATGATTTATAATACATATATTGACGAGAGAGAAACTATGTAAATAGCATTTGTTAATTATTAATGTGAATTGGATTCACATTAAGTAATTAATTGGAAATGTAATTTACAAATTAGTTTGGATTGTGAATGTGATTCACATATCTTCGATGGCATGATTGAAATATTCACAAATTAGTTTGGAATTAATTTGGTGGATATTATTGCAATAACAGTTATTGCAATTTATTAAGAAATAATAAGATAAAATAAAAGGAGACAAAATAACCCCCTATAATTTAGGGTGGTTGGTTGACTCCCTTTTTGTTGTCACATTATCTCTTAATTAGTTAAATTAAATTATGTTGATAATGTTGCAACATATTTTAATTTAAATTAATGTTGTTGGTTTTAACCAACAACAATCATAGCCATTGATTTAACATAGACCAAGCATGGCCGTTGGATCTATGTGTCCCATGGATTGAGATCCATTGGATCCTAAACTAATATAAAAGGAGGGCTAGGGTAGCCTTCCAAAGTACATCATTAAGAGTTGTACAAGGTGACAACTCTCTCTCTCTCTTTCTCATTCTCGCCCTCTCTCTCTTTCTCTTCTCCATTAAGTGGCCGTCCACTTTGTGTTGAGAAAGGAGAGACTCTCGGCTTCTTCCTCGACGCTTGGATCTTCGTCAAAGGATTGCGGGAAGGACGCGACTCATCATCGTGCCCGCAAGCGCATTCTCCGTGGGTCGGACTTAAGATAGGAGGATCTCTACTTTGGGATCTCGCGATCACAACCACGCTTCAAGAGGTATTCCTTATACTTTGTGGTTTGATGAAACGATCCGAGAAGTGTTCTCGTGATCATGTGGTTTCATCTTTAAAGTTAAAAAATTTTAATTTCCGCTGCATCTAGCATCTAGTACGACTAGTTGCTCCGATTGCATACGATGCGATCGACACGCTTCCGTGATGCGCTTAAGGATTCTCAATATCCTTCAAGTGGTATCAGAGCCAGGTTGAATAAGGTTTTGGATATGATCCATAGACCTTAGACGATTTGGTTCTTGAAAGGGTTGCGAAATTTTTACTGCATTTCAATTTTTCGCACCTCTGTAAAATTGAATTTTTAGGCTCTGTTTAAAATGTTTAAACACGAAATTTTCAATTGGATTTTGTTCACCATTAAACAAGGAAACCATATGACTTGAGTTTACTAAATTTGGACTTCATTTGCTCAAGATATGGTCTTTTGAATATGACTATATTCACTGTTGCGGGAACTGCGGATTTGAACGTGATTAATGAGATAATTACGGTTTTAATCCACCTTGAAATGCGTGAATTATCACTTGGGTTCTTTAATAAATCAAATAGGCAATCTTTGGAAACTGAGTTTGCATTTTTTGGATTTAAATTGATCAAGATAAGTTAATTTTTGTGATTGGGGGTCACTGCTGGAAATTAACAATTTCTTGATCTTGAACCTTGTGATATGTCATTCAATTATCATGATGAAAATTAATTGTTAATTTTCTGGAATAATTAGTGATAAATATTTGTGAAATATTTAAAGAAATAATTATTTCATTGAATGACACTTGCCTAAACCACAATGATGAGATATTAGATCTTGATCATTGGTTCATCAACAAACATTGCTTTCATGAAAACCATAGTTTATCCTACAATTGTTGTAGGACAACATTTACATGAAAAACCCTTTTGCTTGAATAGGATTAGGGATTTGTCTAGCAAATCTCCTTATAATCAAAAATGTTTTGATTTATATTTATGGTATAATTTCGGTTGAAAAACCGATGAACGTCTCAAAGTACATGATGGTCTATCTGGTATTATCCTTTCCCGAGGTAGATGTGGTGCCTAGTCGGAGAGCATTAGGGTCGCGGGTTGCAACGTATGTGGTCCGTCCCACTCTCGTCGGTACTGGCCATGACAGCGGGTAGGGACTGTATAATACCGGAGACAGACAATGTGTATTTTTCTAATTATTAAAATTCGAATAATACGTATTTTAAGATAATACCTACTATTCAAGTAAAAGACATGTTTGTTGATTGATGTTTGGATTGATGATTAATTTAATGTGATTAAATTAATTATGTCCAATAAACACTCTATTATGAATAGATGTGTATTTTCCTTGGAAGAATTAATTATGTGAATATGATTCACGATAATTAATTACAATTTGAATATGAGGTGGAGGATCACATAAGTGACATCCATGGTCTCCCGTCAAGGCGAAGGGTTCCGTCGTCAGGGATTGTATGTAGGAGACGCCTGTCCGAAGTGACAGATCCTATATGCAAGCGCATCTGGATCGGGCTCTTTGCTTCTCGAAAGAGTAAGGCCGTATGCGTAGTGACCCCAATATCGAGTCCTCATATTATTGGGGCGATATTGGATTGCGCATAGCAAGTTCTAATCCTGTTGACGGTTGGTTCAATTAGCAACGGGTCAACATCATCTTAGGGGTGGTGGGCCTGGGTGTTAAAGACCGAATTGGGAATGCAAGTTGGACTTGCAAGGCGGAATGAGTTCCCGCTTCTTTTTATTGGAGTCGTAAGTTCTCATATTATTGGGATGCGACAAAGATAGGAAAGGAGATCCCAGATCTTGCTAGAGATATAATGGTAAGAATATCTCTTACATTGAAAGTAATTAAGGGAATGAACTTTCAGTGTTGACAAGGCAAGACAACTTTGATATAAAAAAATTCCTAAATCAAAGTAAAACATGTATATATAATATATATATACCCTTATGCAAATTTCTTATTTCAGATAATCCTTCATTAAACCCACTCAATGTTATACTCAATGATAACCAGTAAAAATATCTTGGATTGGACTCATGATCCAGATATTGTACTTGCAATTGGACACATAATGTATGTGGTTGCAGTGTGCAAGTTCCCTCAACATAATGAGGAAGGGCAATTAAATAAGACAATAAGACATCGCCTTGGGATTTGTATGTCTTTGTAGTCTTGATCCTTCATCGAGTGTACTTTGGAAGTGACATGTCGATGGTGATCGTAATTGTCGAATAATCCTTATAAAATAAAAGAAGATATTTTGGCATACGTATGTGCTCTAGACATTTAATCATGAATGACATGGTTCTCTGTATTATGCAGAATGGTGGCTCGAAAGAGATGATGTATTCAAAATGTTTGAATACCTACCTGAACCTAAGTCTCTAAGAGATAAGATGTATGAAGATATGATGAGTGTCATCATTCCATTATCTATACTCTAGTCATTCATGAAGCTTTATGATATTCATATTGTATGAATTTAATGAAGCATGTATAAATGTTGAAATGCTCTTACATTGAATTCTTTCGAATTTAACATAAGAGATCCTTAGTCTTAAGCTATGGTTGTTTATAGATTAAGAGAGTGCAGTGGAAGCATGGGTCGGACCCGAGTAAGAAGGAAAGTCAAAGAGTTGACCTACTTCTGTGACTTCCATATGACATCCAAAGAGTTGGATGAATGCCAATACTGCAATAAGTTGATGTGTTGATAATATGACTATCAAGTCTATCTAAAATCCTTAGTGAAGGACTCAGATAGAGCATCAGAATAATCTACATATAATCATTGACTCTGACTTTCTTATTTCATAAGATAAAGTCTGACAATTGTATCTCAATCTTTTAATGACATTTGCAATTAGTTGCATATATATATTAGAAGATTAGAAATTTGATCTTAAGGTTTAATAGTCATCTACATGGATATTGGTGCAATTGTTGCGACAATCTCTATTGGATAGATGGACTCCATATTTTCAGTGGGAGAGCCCTTAGTCTTGGAGAATGTCTCTATGACTTAGATAGTAGAATACACTCATTGTTTGTTTCTAAATGTTGGAAATAAACATGAATTCTGAGATAGAACTATCATAAAAGGTTATGATGGATATATTTCAGATAGTAATCTAACATCTAGTGGACTCCACAAAATTAGAAAATTAATGAATGATTCATTAAGATTTCTAACACTGAAAATTAAACCTTGATAGATCAATAGGAGGATGAAGATCATTTGACAATGATCTGACGTCGAGTCTTGGACATATGTCTATTGATATGATCAATAAACTAGTAAGATATGAAACTTTAGAATGTCTAAAATTTCAAATCTTACATACTTGTGAATATTGTATTCAAAGTAAAAATGTCCAGTACACCCTTCTCTGGGAATGGTGTTAGATGTCAAGGTATTCAGGATCTCATACATATTGATGTATGTGGATCATCTATATCATAGTGAACATTATGGATATGTAATATCTATTGATGATTACGTATGATATGAGATTTCTTCTCTTCACCTAAGAAACCATTGAAATGTTCAAAGATTTCATAATTTTGGTTTAGAACCAAAGTTTGAAGAAAGATGAAATGAATTTGATCTAACCTAGGTAGCTTGTACCTATTAGATAAAATTTAAAGAATACCTTATGGAGATAAGAATATCATTTCTATCTCACTCCTCCTAATAAACCTAAACTCAATGGAGTTGTAGGGAGATACAATTGGATCATGTGTGACATGATTTGGTCAATGATAAATTTTTAGCATAATTTCCTCTTAGTTTCCAGGTATATATATGTAGTAGAGACTACACTATATATCCTTAATAAGATTCCATGCAAGTAAGTTGGAATCTAGCACTTGAGAGTGCTACTTCATTAGGAAAATAAAGTATGGTATTGGATACCTACTTTATGACCTTGAGATTCTTAAAAGATCTCATCTCTGAGAATGTGATTCTTGAAGGATTGAGACTCTTGAGAATCAAGATGAAAATGAAGTGAAGGAACTCATTTAAACTTGAGATGATAATGAGGCTCCTGAAATCGGAAACTAAAAGGATAATTAAAGATGAAACATTAATACCTCTTCAAATGAGTTTGAGGATGTATTCCATGTGTCAGCCAAGTCTGACAATGATCGGACTTCATGTGATGAAGCTCCTAAGGATCATGACATGGAATGATGGATATTAGCAATAAAGTCTAAAGTAGACTTCATATACAAGTGTTGTATATGGACCCTCGAGGATCCACCTATAAGGGTTAGACCCATTAAGGTGTAAATGGATCTTCAAGAGAAGAGGAACCTGATGAGAAGGTAAAGACCTTCAAAGCTCGGTTTGTAGCCATAAGCTACACACCGGAAGAGAAGACATTGCTTGCAATGAGACTTGCTCTTCGGTGACCATGCTTAAACTCATCAGAATATTGCTAACCTTAGCTACACAACTTGACTATTGCATCTTCAAGATGTAATTCAAGATTGCATTCATCTAAAGAATACCTCTCTGAGGATATTCACATGAAGTAGCCCCAGGGCTTCATGTTTGGAGAAAGTAAGGTGTGAAAGCTAAAGAAATCCATCTGTGGACTCAAATAAGCAGTTGGAACATAAGATTTGATGAAATTATAAATGTTATGATTTCAAATAGAATCTTGATGTACCATGTGAAGCTTAATGGGAGTGCCATTGTGTTCATCGTGCTAAATGTAGATAATATCCTAATCATTTGGAATGATATAAGGATGATAATAAGTGTTTTATATTCTGGCTGTTCCATACCTTGAGATATGATCTCAAGAATACCTCTTAGATCTTAGTTCTGAAGTTGTTCAGAAGCAAAGAAAAGAGGGTATTGGGACTGTCACATTTGTAGTACACCTTGGACGTATTCCATTCTTGGAAATTCCAAGAAAGGCTTCCTTCCCTTGAGATTTGGTACTGACCTATCAAAAGGAATAGCACCTCAAAGAGTTGAGGAAGTGTATGCTTGATGTGTACAAAAGCCAGATATCTGCCATGCAGTGGGAGTAGTAAACTGTTAGTAATCCTACTATGGAGAAAGAACACTTGATTGCAGTAATAACGATATATTCAAAGATGAAAAGGCTATAGAGATAGTGATCTCTAAGTCTTATCTTCAAGAGCTTAAGACTTTATAGATGGAGATCTAAAAGGTCTTAACTGTGGATACCTTGAGAGATAGTGATCTCCCAGAATAAGGGTATTCTGATAAGGATTATGGAAATACTGGTTATAATAGTTATTGAGCAATAGTGTCAAGGACACTATAACTGCTTTGACTAGATTGAGTATTGGTTGCATTAGATGCAACATTCGCATTGGATGTGAGCACTGTTACCTAGGGATATGCAAGTGCCGTAAAAGGACTTGGCGTAGTCTTTTGGGAACAGAGTGACTGATCAGCTTACCTAGCTATTTCTAAATAGCCTATGATTGTCACATGAGTGTGGGTTTATATGATTAGCCCATTAATGTCTCTTTGGGCTAGTGGGAGATTGTTGGACATGTGAGCCCACGGCGAGCCATTATGCAATAAATGTTATTGCAAATATCATTCCCTGATCTGAAATGAAGAATAAATAATTTGCATAATAGGTCCCTCTGTACAATTAGGGTTATGTACCATGGTTGTCTTCATGATCGTACAGCTGTTGATTCAATTATTGAATCATAGAGGCTGGTGTTTGGATGAATATCTAAAGGGTTAGAATGAGGACTCATCAAGCACCGTCAAATGATTATTAAGATGTGATCTCCAGCCTGAGTAGGAGATGGCAATCCTTTCTCACATAGGCTGATATCTGACCGACCTCTTGATGCAGGTCCTCTGCATAGGAATAGAGATTCGGAGGTGTCAGATTAGTTAGGTCAAAGAGTTGACTTAACGAGATCGAGATAACCTAAGTCCTATGTTGAATGCTGTCACAGCATAGGCACGCATCCTCTGACCGGAGACAGATGTGTTACTATATGTCTGAGTGTGAACATTTGGCAGACCAATAGGTTGATGACCTAACCAAGGTCTATACACCGGCGCGTTGGTGTGCATATAAGGGCATATGAGTAATATGATCTCTCAAAGGGATCATACAGGTTCACTACTGAACCGGAAGACATGAGCTCACTCATGAGATATTGGGAGGAATCAAATTCCGTGCACGGTCGTCTCGCTTTGGAAGCTTGACTGAATTTGTAGGTTTGATATATACTTTTGGAAAGTATATGATCAAGACCTAGGTATGATATATGCTTTTGGAAAGTATATGATCGATACCAAATCCCAATGATCAAATGAGAAACTTAGTGATCAAACCCTGAAGAAGACAGTGTAAAATTGATCTTGATCTTCGGGTTGACCATGGGTCTTCCAGTATGCAGGATGTACAGGTATTGGGAATACCTGAAGGGTGATGTGATCATAAACGATTGTATATCCATGACGCTTCCATTCCGAGGGAGTGATGAAACAGGTCTGGATTTTAGTGACTCCTTTCAGTAGAGAAGCGATCCGGTCCAAGTGTTGGACATTGGTCTGAATGAGATTCAGATTCAATGAGAAGATTGGATTTGCGGTCTTGATTTAATCAAGCATCTGTGGGAGGTTCGTAAGATCTGGATTTGAGATAAGATCTCAATATCCAAGTCACTATACGTGGAATAATACAATCGCCCTGTCCTTATCTCCAAGTATCTGCGGAGAAAGCACATTATTCTTGAAGGAGTTCAAGAATAATTCATTTGATGAAATAAATATCCAAGCAAGAAGAACTTGATGATTAAATGAGATTTAATTATCAAGCTTAATATGAATATGATTCATATTGTGAGAACTATTATCTAAGATAATTAAATGGGATTTAATTATCAAGGATTAGAGAATGTGGATAATACTATCCATGATATATGTGTATTATAAATATGATTTATAATACATATATTGACGAGAGAGAAACTATGTAAATAGCATTTGTTAATTATTAATGTGAATTGGATTCACATTAAGTAATTAATTGGAAATGTAATTTACAAATTAGTTTGGATTGTGAATGTGATTCACATATCTTCGATGGCATGATTGAAATATTCACAAATTAGTTTGGAATTAATTTGGTGGATATTATTGCAATAACAGTTATTGCAATTTATTAAGAAATAATAAGATAAAATAAAAGGAGACAAAATAACCCCCTATAATTTAGGGTGGTTGGTTGACTCCCTTTTTGTTGTCACATTATCTCTTAATTAGTTAAATTAAATTATGTTGATAATGTTGCAACATATTTTAATTTAAATTAATGTTGTTGGTTTTAACCAACAACAATCATAGCCATTGATTTAACATAGACCAAGCATGGCCGTTGGATCTATGTGTCCCATGGATTGAGATCCATTGGATCCTAAACTAATATAAAAGGAGGGCTAGGGTAGCCTTCCAAAGTACATCATTAAGAGTTGTACAAGGTGACAACTCTCTCTCTCTCTTTCTCATTCTCGCCCTCTCTCTCTTTCTCTTCTCCATTAAGTGGCCGTCCACTTTGTGTTGAGAAAGGAGAGACTCTCGGCTTCTTCCTCGACGCTTGGATCTTCGTCAAAGGATTGCGGGAAGGACGCGACTCATCATCGTGCCCGCAAGCGCATTCTCCGTGGGTCGGACTTAAGATAGGAGGATCTCTACTTTGGGATCTCGCGATCACAACCACGCTTCAAGAGGTATTCCTTATACTTTGTGGTTTGATGAAACGATCCGAGAAGTGTTCTCGTGATCATGTGGTTTCATCTTTAAAGTTAAAAAATTTTAATTTCCGCTGCATCTAGCATCTAGTACGACTAGTTGCTCCGATTGCATACGATGCGATCGACACGCTTCCGTGATGCGCTTAAGGATTCTCAATATCCTTCAAGTGGTATCAGAGCCAGGTTGAATAAGGTTTTGGATATGATCCATAGACCTTAGACGATTTGGTTCTTGAAAGGGTTGCGAAATTTTTACTGCATTTCAATTTTTCGCACCTCTGTAAAATTGAATTTTTAGGCTCTGTTTAAAATGTTTAAACACGAAATTTTCAATTGGATTTTGTTCACCATTAAACAAGGAAACCATATGACTTGAGTTTACTAAATTTGGACTTCATTTGCTCAAGATATGGTCTTTTGAATATGACTATATTCACTGTTGCGGGAACTGCGGATTTGAACGTGATTAATGAGATAATTACGGTTTTAATCCACCTTGAAATGCGTGAATTATCACTTGGGTTCTTTAATAAATCAAATAGGCAATCTTTGGAAACTGAGTTTGCATTTTTTGGATTTAAATTGATCAAGATAAGTTAATTTTTGTGATTGGGGGTCACTGCTGGAAATTAACAATTTCTTGATCTTGAACCTTGTGATATGTCATTCAATTATCATGATGAAAATTAATTGTTAATTTTCTGGAATAATTAGTGATAAATATTTGTGAAATATTTAAAGAAATAATTATTTCATTGAATGACACTTGCCTAAACCACAATGATGAGATATTAGATCTTGATCATTGGTTCATCAACAAACATTGCTTTCATGAAAACCATAGTTTATCCTACAATTGTTGTAGGACAACATTTACATGAAAAACCCTTTTGCTTGAATAGGATTAGGGATTTGTCTAGCAAATCTCCTTATAATCAAAAATGTTTTGATTTATATTTATGGTATAATTTCGGTTGAAAAACCGATGAACGTCTCAAAGTACATGATGGTCTATCTGGTATTATCCTTTCCCGAGGTAGATGTGGTGCCTAGTCGGAGAGCATTAGGGTCGCGGGTTGCAACGTATGTGGTCCGTCCCACTCTCGTCGGTACTGGCCATGACAGCGGGTAGGGACTGTATAATACCGGAGACAGACAATGTGTATTTTTCTAATTATTAAAATTCGAATAATACGTATTTTAAGATAATACCTACTATTCAAGTAAAAGACATGTTTGTTGATTGATGTTTGGATTGATGATTAATTTAATGTGATTAAATTAATTATGTCCAATAAACACTCTATTATGAATAGATGTGTATTTTCCTTGGAAGAATTAATTATGTGAATATGATTCACGATAATTAATTACAATTTGAATATGAGGTGGAGGATCACATAAGTGACATCCATGGTCTCCCGTCAAGGCGAAGGGTTCCGTCGTCAGGGATTGTATGTAGGAGACGCCTGTCCGAAGTGACAGATCCTATATGCAAGCGCATCTGGATCGGGCTCTTTGCTTCTCGAAAGAGTAAGGCCGTATGCGTAGTGACCCCAATATCGAGTCCTCATATTATTGGGGCGATATTGGATTGCGCATAGCAAGTTCTAATCCTGTTGACGGTTGGTTCAATTAGCAACGGGTCAACATCATCTTAGGGGTGGTGGGCCTGGGTGTTAAAGACCGAATTGGGAATGCAAGTTGGACTTGCAAGGCGGAATGAGTTCCCGCTTCTTTTTATTGGAGTCGTAAGTTCTCATATTATTGGGATGCGACAAAGATAGGAAAGGAGATCCCAGATCTTGCTAGAGATATAATGGTAAGAATATCTCTTACATTGAAAGTAATTAAGGGAATGAACTTTCAGTGTTGACAAGGCAAGACAACTTTGATATAAAAAAATTCCTAAATCAAAGTAAAACATGTATATATAATATATATATACCCTTATGCAAATTTCTTATTTCAGATAATCCTTCATTAAACTAATAGAGCATGTTCTGATCCAGACCGCATTCCAAGACATGTTGAATTAAAGAGTTGACCAATAGCAGGAGGAGGAGACAGACCCCGTGATGATCCAAACGAAGAAGAACTGAAACAAGGAAGGTAGAAACTGACGTTGAAGAAGACATACATCCTTGGAGATAGCTAGATGACTGAGTGGATTCTCATTCCACTGGTGCATGCTCACTTTGAACTCAAGACTCAGTTCCATGTTCTTCTACCATAATTTCATGTGAACACCAACAAGGAGCCATACATTCACTACAATAGTTCTTGCGCATCTGCTGAACCACCCACTACCCCAATGTTCCCTTAGACGTAGTGAATATCATGGCATTCCCCTTCAGTTTGCAAGACAAGGACCTATACCGGGTCAATCATTTGGGACATGTTGTAACGACTTGGGAGGAACTGAAATCTCCATTCCTTCACAAGTTCTATACTCTTGGCCGGCTCAACCAGATGCGCGCCAGAATTAGTAACATCTTCCTGGGTTCCCGTTAAACTATTCATAAAGCGTTGAGCGACTCACGAGCATGCAGGAAAATTGCCCCCGCCATGAGATACCGAGGACCAGTCTGGTCCAACACTTTTTCGGGGGCCTGAATATAGAAAGCCAAAAGACTCGTAGATGCAGCCTTTGGGGGATCTCACTTCAACAAATATGAAGATGTGGTATGTCTTATATTCGAAGATATGGCTGAAGGAGAGGCCGCCCTATTTTCATCCCGTACATACCAGAAACAACAATAGATCAAGCTGGACCAGATCACCAAGCAGTTGGAGCAATTGTAAGCATCATCAGTTCTGTTCAGTTGGCAATACTATCTTTAGAGGCTCCTGCTAAGAAAAGAGATGAGACATTACAACCCTATCAACCTCAGCCGAGTCAGCAGCCACCGACCATCCGGCATGTGTATTACAGGCAGGTGCCCGAGCAGAGCCTACCACAGTAGTAGATGGTGGTTTACCAGCCAGACTTCCTTCCACCTTCCAATCTAGAGTTCCCACCACCACTATTGATTCATGAAGTCAATGGGGTATGGAGTAATGATGCACAATTAGCCCGTACTACCAGACACTCCCAGGGCCAGCCACCAGTCAACAGGGCTTACCACCAACCCTAAGGTGGTCGTTATGAACCATCCTCTCAAACTTTGCCTCAGTATCACCAGCCTCCACATTACCAACATCAATGGAGGTAGAATCAACAATATTCACAACTGCAGTACCGTCAGCCATAGCCATACCACCAGTACGCGACCGCATCATCTCAATAGTCACTCCTCGCTCCTATCAACAGTACCAGCTTCCTCCATTTCCTCAACCCCATAAACAGTCTCAGACTCAGCCTCCACACAATCAGCAACAACGTGGTCTACATGCTCACAAGTATGAGGCAACTCCAGTGATCCCGACCCTAGATTGCTTGGGCCGACTTGCGAAGGGCCTGATAGAAATGACAAAGAAGCTAGACGAGCTGATGGTCATAGAAACTCCTATCCCATTCAAGGTCGAAGCGAATCCCAATAACTTTAAGCATAAAGAGCAGGTAGAATGATGTACAGTCTGTGCCTGTAGAGTCAGATGATTGTAGTATTGATTTATCTAATGTTGTCACTCTCAGGGGTAGTAGGACTTTGCCTCCATCTTCCATAAGCCATGGGGAAAATGAAGCTTTGATAGGTTAGTCGTCATCTTCTGCATCTTCCGAACCAACTACATGGTCGGGTGAGGAAGACGAAGAGGGAGGAGCCATGCCAGTTTCCACCCCTCTCCATCGACACCAACAAAAACATCAAAAAATCAGAAAATTAAAAAAAAACCAAAAATATGTTCGCAGTCGACGTGAAGCCGTACCAACCATGGAGGAGCCACAAGCAGCCACTGATCCTACGCCAGTCGAAGGAGTAGAGGTTGTGCTTTTTGCTTGTCCACCAGCACCAACATCTTCGTCTCCAGTTGATACTCCTTTTTGTGATCCAGATGTACAGAATATTGTGGATAGGAATTTTGTTGTAAATAAGAACAATACTTTTGCTTTCAGTAATACAAATATTCCTTTTCCTAATGCAATAAAAATCCAAAAAAATACAAAAAGAAATAGTGCATTATCAGATACCATAGTTATGGATATTATTAATAATCTAACTGTTGAGATTACATTGATAAAGTCCATGGAATACATGCCAACTGTAAAGAAAGGTTTGAAGGAGGCATGTACAAAGTGTTGACCAACACATAACAAAAGACGCCGACATGTAGAGAAGCACGCCCTTAACATGGCCACAATTGCAGCCATCGACAATATCCCACAAAAGAAACAAGACAAAGGAGAACCTTTGATCATTTGCGAGATTTTTGATCAAGTTTTCGAGCGAACCTTGCTTGAGAGTGGTTCTTCCATCAACCTCCTACCCTCTTCCTTATTGCAAGAATTCAGGCTAGGTCATCTCAAGTAGACAGGAATGATCCTTTAGTTTGCTGATCGATCCATTAAGTGACCTCGAGGTCTTTTGGAAGACGCTGTGGTAAAGGTGCGGGACATGCAGTTTCCAGTTGATTTTGTAGTCCTTTACGTGGACTCCCCTACACCCTTACTCCAGACTCAGATCACTTTTAGCTCTAGCAATAACATATTTACAATAGACAAGATCAGCTAGTCTAAAGTTATAACTGATGAAAGTCGTGTAGCACCGCCATAAGCAGATTGTGACTTTTTGGAAAGATCAAAGACATACCACTCTCTTTGAATGAGCCATGGACACAGGAAATCCTCTTTCTTGAGGAGGACCTAGAAAGCACAATAGATGCAAGCTCCGACAACACTGTAGAGATAGAATCCACTTTGATGAGGTATCTCTTCGATTCATATGAGTTGCTCTAGACCGAACATAATGAGTTCATTGAATATATGTTCAACACATCGTTAGAAGATCAACAAGACACTGGGGTCAACACTACATCCAAAGTTCAAGAAGACCATCCTCCAACCAGTACAATTTTTGAGGTGACCGAGAAGCTGGCCCGATTAGAACCTCAATTAAAGACACTTCTTGCAGGCCTTAAGTATGCATTCCTTATGGGCGCAGAAAACATGTATCCGATCATCATCAGCAGGAAGTTGACCCTAAAGCAAGAATCTCGACTCCTCTAGGTTCTAGAGAAAAACCACAAGGCACTTGGTTGGCAAGTTTAAGATCTCCACAGGATAAATCCTGCTCTATGCTCACACCACATCTATTTAGAAGAAGTTGCAAAGCCATCATGAGAATTTCAAAGAAGGATGAACCCAAATCTGAGGTATTTCATCAAGAAAGAAATCACAAAATGGTGTGATGCAGACTTCATTTATCCCATCTCCGACTCCAAATGGGCGAGCTCCATTGCATGTAGTTATGAAGAAATCAGGGCTCATTGTGGTTACAAATGACATAGGAGAGGAAATACCTACTCAGTCACTGACATATTGGCATGTATGCGTTGACTATCACCATCTTAATGGAGCAACTAAGAAGGACCACTTCCCTTGCCTTTCATTGATAAGTATTGGAGCTGGAGAGGAGTTCTTCTACTTTCTGGATGGGTACTCTGGGTAGAACCAAGTGACAATATCCCCTGAAGATCAATAGAAAACGACCTTCACCTGTCTGTTCAACACATATGCTTTTAAGAGAATGCCCTTTGGATTGTGCAATGCACCAACGACGTTCCAGAGATGCATGCTTGCAGTATTTGTCGAGATGGTAGATAGTTTTCTTAAGGTGTTTATGAACAATTTCTCCATCTATGGTGACAACTTCGATTCTTATCTTGCGCACATGGACAGAGTGCTTCAGAAATGCCTTGAAATCAATCTATTATTATCATGGGAAAAGAGCCATTTCATGATTACAAAGGGGATTGTGCTGGGTTACGTCGTTTCCAAACATGGCTTGGAAGTCGACCCGATAAAGGTGGATGTGATTGCCAATCTAGAGCCACCTCAGATAGTCATGAATGTGAGGTCATTCCTGGCGCATGTGGGATTCTATAGAAGGTTCATCCGTGATTTCAGATGCATTACCCAACCTCTTACATAATTTCTCTACAAGGAGACTAAGTTCAATGTTGATCAACAAGTTCTCATCTCATTTAATCACCTAAAGGAGATTATCACTCAAGCTCCAGTCCTATAGCCACCAAATTGGTCTCTTCCTATTGAGATCATGATGGATGTATCAGACTTTGCAGTTGAGGTTGTTCTAGGACAAAGGAAAGACAAGGCACCCATGCCATCCATTATACTAGAAATCCACTAAAAGAAGCCCAAAGAAACTACACTATGATAGAGAAAGAATTACTGGTTATGGTTTTCACCTTAGAGAAGTTTCGATCCTATCTTCTTGGATCAAAAGTCACAATCTATACCGACCACTCTGCTATTAAATATTTACAAGAGAAGAAGGATGCTAAATTAGGCTAATTAGATGGATCCTTCTCCTCCAGGAGTTCGATTTGGAAATCAAGGACAAGCATGGAGTCCATGATGTTGTGGCAGATCACCTCTCTAGAATTGAAAAACAAGATCCTCCACTGAGCTGTGCACCCATCACATACACCTTTTCTCACAAGTCAATTCTGGTCATGGATTCACTCCCTTGGTATGATGATATTGTTAACTAGCTGATCTCGGGCGTAGTACCACATGAATGGATGAAGATTAGGAAGGGCCAATTCTTATCGACGATCCATTTCTAATGGGAAGATCTTCTCTTATTCAGGGAAGGAGCGGATTGTAATTGACGCAGGTACACTCCCCAGGCAGAGCAGCATAGTGCCCTCGAGCTTTGTCATTAGCTCGAATCTGGTAAACAACACTATGTAGATATAACATCAACAAAAGTATTTTAGTGTGACCTTTGGTGGCCTACACTATTCAAGGATGCCACAACATATGTCAAGTATTGCACTGATTGCCAGAGATTGAAAGGTACCCTTGCAACTAAGTATTCGATGCCCCTAAATATCATTCATATTGCAGATATATTTGATGCTTGAGGCATCGATTTCATGGGACCATTTCCCAACAGTTATGGATACGAGCACATTTTTCTTGTTGTTGATTATGTGAGTCTTTGGGTTGAAGATATTCCCACTAGAACCACATACAAACATGCAATGTGTCGCTTTCTAGAGTAAAACATCTTCTCACGATTTAGGATTTAAAAGATACTAATATCAAACGGGGGTAGTCACTTCATTAATAGAGAGGTCAAGAAATTAACGAAGGAGTATGATGATCGGAAAAATTCACGAGCGACTAAGGGAGATAAATAACTCAGGTCATTGCGACCTCAATCACTCGAAAATCGGTCAACCAAGAAAAATATAGGAACCTCCAAATAAGCAGATAAAACAATGAAATCAATAGCGGTCCTCGCTAATTTTATTAACCTGGTATAACGATCAGGGTCGGACTCAAGGAGCACGGGTTGGCCAAGAAGGCCTACGAAGTAGTCAAATCGAAAAATAAGGAAGAAAATATTTTTGGTGGATTTTAATGATTTTTAATTTTTTTTTATGTTTCTAATTTTATAAGAAAATGTATAAACAAGCAACAACCACAATTTATTTAAATGCTCAAAAATACATAGAAAATTAAAATAAAATTGTTTTTTGTGTTTTTTATATTTTTAAGTGTTTTTGGTGAATTTTTCAGAATTTTTTAATTTCTATTTAATTTTCTAAAAATCAAAAAAGAAGAAAAATAGTGCTCACTGTGCAGCCAGACTTGAAAGATCAATTAAAAATAGATAATTGATCTATAGAAATTTGAAGGCAATTTTAATGAAAAATATATACAAAAACTAAACTACAGAAAAAGAGTTTGCATTTTTTAAATTTTATGGAACTTTTTATGATTTTTATTAGATTTTTAGGGTTTTTAAATTTTTAGGGGTTTTATAAATCCAAACAAGCTAAAAATTGAATAGAAGTAAAAAGACAACAAAACTAACTATAACTAATTTTTTTAGATTTTTGAAAGGAGTATTTATTTTTTTCTTTTATTTTTCAATTCAAACAATAACAAAAATACATGTTTTTGAATTTCTAGAAATAGTAAAAACCCTCGAAAATGTCCCACAAATTTAGGGAAATTTTTACACAGTTGTAGGAGCCAAGTATCCAAATTTCACCTAATTTGGATTTGACTTGATATTTTATTCAATAAAAACAAGGCACACAGCAAGCAAGGACCTAAGTGCAAAGAAACATATTTCCAGGGGCCAAACAGTAACACATATAAAAAGCTCAGGGGCCAAACTTGCAAAAAGCCCAAAACTACACGCGCGCAACACATGATTCAGACACAGAGGGGCATAAGTGTAATTCCTGTTTAAAAATATGCAATCAATAATACATAGGAAAGACAGGACAAAATATGCAAATATCCCAAGTCCTCACGTGTCAATGCGCGTGGCTCACATAAACAAGGATTAAATTGCAAATAAAATAAACTTAGGGTCCTAACTATAATTGTTCCAAAATAAAAACAACGGTGACAAATATTTACAGGACTGAATGGAAATAATAAAAGGACAGGGGCCTAAGGGAAATTACCCCTTTATTATGATCTGACGGACGAGGGGGTGCCACGTGTAGATCCAACGACTGATGTCCGTGGATACCCCTTCATCGATGAACGCTCCAGATGAGCTCCTCTGGTGATCCGACGGCTGCTAGCTCCTCGCAAATGGACGGACAAGATCTGAACAGGGTGAGGGGGCTCTATCGGACGGTGGTTGGACCTCCTCCAAGAACAGCTCACCATCGAACTTCTCCGGCTCGATACGTATGGTGGAGAGGTCCTCAAATGCTACTGATATAGGCGAAATGATGCTCGGACTCTTCCACAGCTAATGTATGCCTCCGATGAGGCCGGGGACCATCGGAGTGGCTCGGCGATGAAGGAGGAGCTGGAGTTGTTGTGCCTGAGTGTTCAGACCCTCAGATGGGCCCCTTTCGACCTGCAAACTGCATAGAACAACTTCTTGGTATTATCAAAATCCATGATGGTATTTTACAAAAAATAAGAAATATGCAAAAAATGAAATGTGAAGTAGGTAATTTACCTACTTCACAAAGTAGGCTCCCTTTCCTCTCTCTCTCTCTATATATATATATATATCTGTGTGTGTGTGTATGTATGTATGTATATATATGTATATGTATGTATATATGAGGAGTGATCCTATGAGAGCAAAAAGTTGTGAGAGCGTGAGAGGAATGATTATGGATCACATAATTCTGTTTTCTCTCTCCTGGTCTTCTCTCTCATGAGTGGATCATATGGTCAAGAATCACCCCTCTCATGCTCTCACATTTTTTGCTCTCGTAGGATCACTCCTAATATATATATATATATATATGTGTGTATATATATATGTATATATATGTATGTATATATATATAGAGAGAGAGAGAGAGAGGAAAGGGAGCCTACTTTGTGAAGTAGGTAACCTTACCTACTTCACATCCATTTTTCGCAAATTTTTTTATTTTTTTGAAAAATGTGATCGTGGATTTTCATAATTATATCCTTCTAATATGTCATTCAAATTTCGTCAGAAACAGAGACTCCTACGGCCTCCATCGAGACAGTCATTTTTAATGGTCATAGATTTGTTGTATTTTACATGTTCTAGATGGAGGCCGTAAGAGTCTATGTTTTTGACGAATTTGAATGACATACTAAAGGAATATAATTAAGAAAATCCACGATGGCATTTATAAAAACAAAATAAATAAATTTGTGAAAAATGGATGTGAAGTAGGTAAGGTTACCTACTTCACAAAGTAGGCTCCCTTTCCTCACACTCACACACACAAACACACACACACACACACACATATGGGGGTTGATGGGGTTGCCCCATCCCATTTTTTAGCAAAATTTTTTTTGAAAAATATCGTCATGTATATTCATCCTTATATCCATCCTATATGCCATTCGAATTTCGTCAGAAATAGAGACTCTTACGGCCTCCATCCAGACAGGGTCGATTTAAAAAAATCCTGCGACCGTTAAAAAAATGGCGTCTAGATGGTGGCCGTAAGAGTCTTTGCTTCTGACGAAATTCGAATAACATATAGGAGGGATATAGGGATGAATATACATGGTGATATTTTCCCAAAAAAATAATTCTTTTTGCAAAAAATGAGGTGGGGGCAGCCATGTTTGCTACCCCTAGGGGGCAGCCCCATTTTCCCATATATATATATATATATATATATGAGGTAAATGGGGTTGCCCCCAGGGAGTAGTCAACTTGGCTACTCCCACCCCTATTTTTCCCTCAATTTTTTATTTTTTTGGAAAATAAAAATTTGTATATTCATAATTATATCCCTCTCACATTCTATTAAAATTTCGTCAGAAAAAGAGACTCATACGGACTCCATCCAAACATGGTCGATTTAAAAAATCCTGCGACCGTTAAAAAAATGACGTCTGGATGGAGGGCTTAGGAGTCTTTGTTTCTGACGAAATTTTAATAGAATGTGAGAGGGATATAATGATGAATATACAAAATTTTATTTTCCGAAAAATTTAAAAAATGAGGGGAAAATAGGGTTGGGAGTATCCAAGTTGGCTACTCCCTGGGGGCAGCCCCGTTTTACCCTATATATATATATATATATATATATATATATATATATATATATATGAGGAAAGGGATCCCACTCCATGGAGTAGGTAACTTACCTACTCCACTTTCTTTTTTTCAATTTTTTTTGAAAACTGCTTCCGTGAATTTTCATAATTATATCACTCTAATATATCATTCAAATTTCATCAGAAACAGAGACTCCTATGGCCTCCATCGAGAACATGAAAAATACAGTAAATCTGTGAGTGTTAAAAAATGACTATCTAGATGGAGGCTGTAGTAGTCTCTGTTTCTGACGAAATTTGAATAATATATTAGAGGGATGTAGTTATGAAAATCTATGGAAGTATTTTTCAAAAAAATAAAAAAATTTTGAAAAAAGAGGAAAATGTAGTAGGTAAGTTACATACTTCTTGGAGTAGGATCCCTTTTCTCTCTCTCTCTCTCTCTCTATATATATATATATATATATGAAATATTTTCAATGAGGTGCACCTTTCCTGGGTGTATGCAATGCCCATCATCCTAACCATACGCAATCAATCCGATGGTTGTCTTTAATAGCTCGTTATTAATATATTTTTAATGCTGAAAAAACCCATTATGGTCATTTAACATATTCTAAATTTAGAATGCAACAAATATCTCCACAATTATCTCCTCTCTCTTCCTCTCTCTCTCCCCCCATCTCTCTCGATCTCGACCTCGATTGCCACACGAGGTTTCTCTCCTCCGTCTCTTTCTCAACGGCGGTATAAGGGGAGGAGGTTGATGTCCGTCGGTGATGGCGTGCGAGACGGTGCATGCAAGGCGCTGCTCTACGTTCGCCGGTGATGACGTTCTCCAAGGTTGTTTTCTTGTATGTAATAAAGGCGACGTCGTGTGGGGGTGATGGCTACACGTGGAGGAGGTGGATCATGGAGGAGAAGATTGAAGGAGAGCGTGAATAGAGGTGTGTGGGCGGAGGAGGACGTGCATGGAGGAGGTGGGTCGTGGAGGAGAAGGGTGGAGGAGGTGCGTGTAGAGTAAGGATGCTGGAGATGGAGGGTGTGCCCAGTTTTTTACAATCAGAGATCTTTTTTGCAATCTCGAGTATTTTTTTACAATCTCATATCGTATTTTACAATTTCGTATAATTTTTTTACAAATTTAAGACTGTTTTTTTACATTTATCTAAATTCGGTGATATGTTAAAATTATTTAAATGAGATAAATGTTGCCCACACTACCTAAGGTAACATATGGGAGTATCCACCGAGTTGAACGAGTCATGTTGAACTCGGACTCGGATTTATCTCGAAAATACGATTCAAATTCGAAATCAGACTCCGATAACGTTCGAGAGGGGATTTTACAATCTCAGAGCAGAATTTACAAATACCAAGACATTTTCTACATATATGAGACTGTTTTTTACAAAGACATTACTAAATTTACGATTACAACAATAATTGTATTACTAACAGCGATCTTAATCTACAATGCAGGATACAAATTTACAATATGGATTCAAATTTTACAAAGATGCTTGGCATCTGCAGGGCACGAAAGTACCGTACATTTTTGTGAAAAACACACATAATTGTCGGTGTGGATCTACAATCTTCATACAGATTTTACAAAACGTGCATGAACTTTTACAATAGAGTTATCAAAATTACAATTATAATAATATAACTATTACTAATTGTGATTTTATTTTACAATGCAGGATACAGTTCTACAATATCAACGGGAATTTTACAAAGAGATCTGCTATTCTGCATTGCGCGAAAATGCTACCACGTTGGCGAAACTTCATTTACTAAAAGGCAAGAAAAAATACCAAATCAGACGCGCTAAAAATGAAAAAAAATACAAGTATGAAATAAATTTCAAATTCAAAATTAAATTAAAATTTAAAATGAAAATGTATGGATTAAAATACCTTTTTGGATGAAGAACCACTAGATCGAGATCTAACGGATCTCGTGATGGGTTTTCCAAGCACCCAGGAAAGGTGCACATCATTGGAAGGGCCCTATATATATGTATATGTATATATGTATAGAGAGAGAGGAGTGATCCTATGAGATGGGATTTTGTGAGATGGGAGATTCTGCACCACTAGTTTCTATCTTCTCTCTCCTGGCAGTCTCTCTCCTGGTTGAAAGTAGTGGTCCAGAATCTCCCATCTCACAATCTCACCAAAATCTCATCTCATAGGATCGCCTCTCTCTCTCTCTCTCTATATATATATATATATATATATATATATATATATATATATATATATGGGTAAAATGGGGCTGCCCCCAGGGAGTAGCCAACTTGGCTACTCCCACCCCTGTTTTTCCCTCATTTTTCTTATTTTTTGAAAAATAAAAATTTGTATATTCATCACTATATCTCTCTCACAATCTATTAAAATTTCGTCAGAAACAGAGACTTTTACGGCCTCCATCCAAACATGGTCGATTTAAAAAATCCTGCGACCGTATATATAAACGTAAATGGGGCTGCCCCCAGGGAGTAGCCAACTTGGCTACTCCCACCCCTATTTTTCCCTCATTTTTTTTTATTTTTTTGGAAATAAAAATTTATATATTCATCATTATATCTCTCTCACATTCTATTAAAATTTCGTCAGAAACAGAGACTTTTACGGCCTCCATCCAAACATGGCCGATTTAAAAAATCCTGCGACCGTTAAAAAAATGACGTCTGGATGGAGGGCTTAGGAGCCTCTGTTTCTGACGAAATTTTAATAAAATGTGAGAGGGATATAGTGATGAATATACAAATTTTTATTTTTCAAAAAAATAAAAAAATGAGGGAAAAATAGGGGTGGGAGTAGCCAAGTTGGCTACTCCCTGGAGGCAGCCCCATTTTACCCACATATATATATATATATATATATATAAACACAAATATATACATATATATATATCACAGTTGTATAACATATCTTGAAAGCAAAACTCAAGCCTAATCACTCTTAAAACCCATAACTTTTATAACATTTCAATAAATTATCATAACCATTTTATAAATTTGTATCAATTGTACAACGAGGATGTTCAAAAGTTGATTCATTATGTAAGGTTTTTTTTAAAGTCGAAATCAATCTGAGTTATTGCTAATATAATAATTAGACTTTAGGGTTTCTTCCCTAATTTGACACCAACTATCTTTAGTAGATTCTTTGCATTTTAATATATATTATTATCTTCACAATAGAAAAATAATTGTTGATAACTAATTCAAAACAAAAAGCGGAGAATTTCTCCAATCTAAAGTATAATATTACATGTATTATTAGTTAACTTTATTTCCATATATCAATCATTTTTTGTATTCTTTATCTTCTCCTACTTACTAGTTTGTTGACCAAGCCAAGCTAATTTGTTATGATCATAAGTATATCTTATGGATATATTTATTCTTCATTCTCTTTGCCTTCGTTTAGTGTTAAAAATGCATTAATATAATTTTTATATATTGGGTTTTTCCATTTATTCTCCTCTTAACTAGCTAAAATGACAATCATATCCCTCTCTTTTTTGGAATATCAGTTATGTCTCTACCTTCTTGCAGTTTTATCACTTCTGCTCGTCAAGTTATTTGTCATCCATCCACACCCCAAACGGGCATTAAATTTTTGATACAAGGGTAATTAAAAAGAAAGGGTAGATATCTTTTAAAAGTTGTTTATCTTCTTCCTCTTCTAATCCTCATTATCCTCTATAAACCCACCACCACCTCCTCTGGCCTCCTCCTCCGCTCCCAAATCCTCCCGCCCCCTCCTCATCTTCCCACTTACTCCGACCCCCACCTCCTCCACCCCAACCTCTTCCGCTCCCTCCTCTTCCTGCTCCATCCCCCTCTAGGCCCCTAATCCTCTGCACCGAGATCTCCAATCCCTAAATCCAAAATTGTCTAAATCCCTAATCCTCCAAATACACCGCCCATCTCTAATCCGAGATCCTCCCCACCATGGGACAAGGTGGATTAATGAAGTGTTAATATCATCTACCATCATCACACAGTGATTATATAATATAAAGCAGAGAACTTTAAATAAGCCCATGGTTTTTGGCTACTGATGAACCTAGAAAGTCCACATGTTAATTGCTATGAATTATGTGTTGTTGCAATTGGGCAATTCATGATTTAGTAAAAAACCACTTAATTATTTGATATTAAATTAAAATGAAAAGCATACAATTTTTATTTTACTTGGGCAAGCCCAAGGTCAAACGCAAAGGCAACTATCAACCTAGGATTAATTTTTAGATCATTAAGAGCATGGCTTTCAAGGAGAATATTTTTAAATTTTTTCAAAGCAATTAAATGATAATGCAATTATCCCTTGGTTAATTTACATGAATTATCGTGTTAAATTTGTCATTTTATTGTAGGCAGGTAATCAGAATCAATCAAGAAATAATCATTTAAATAATTAATTCAATTAGTTTGAGGGATTTTATAAATATATTACTTGGACAAATCCCAAGGTCAAACTCGAGGTGGTAGAGGAACAACCTAGGTTAATGTCTATCGAATTTTGTGCACAATTTTTGAGGTGGAATATTTTTGGTATTTTTGATGCAATTTTTGGATGCAAATGCAAATGTGATCAATTTTAGGGACTAAAATGCAATTTTCAGTTAAACAGAGTCCAAAAATTATGAAACTTGGTCAAGATGTCAATTGTGATGAAATAAATGCACCTTTAATTTTTCATTTGGATGTAAATGAATATTTTTTGAATTAATGAATGTAGACAATGTTATTTTCAATAATTAATTATTAAAAATATTAAATCTACTTTTTTCAAGAAAAATAAAATTATCTAAGATATATCACTAATGATCTATATAAAAAAATCCTAAACCCTAGAAATGTTGAATAAATATCTACTAAAAATTAATTAACGAAATACACAAAATAATTTTTATAGTGAAAAATATCCATGCAAATGCAATTCTTTTGAGCACAACATTAATTCTAGGATCCATGACATTTTGGCAATTTTTTGAGTGATGGTTAATTAATTATGAATTTCTAAGCATAGATTGTGCAGAACATGCAACTTTCCACAAGAAATTTAATTATTATAAAGAATTAATTGAAGAACACAATGATATTTTTTTAATAATAAAATGATGACAAATTGATGTTTAAAATTACATAAGAAACTAGGGTTCTAACTACAAATAAATAACCAAAAAAATAAAACTATCAAACAGGGACTTAAAATGAGTTACCAAAACTCTGAGGGGCTCCTTTGTAAAATTTCTAAAGGGGCACGTGCCTCTTGTGTTGGGGTAGCTTTGCGAATAGGTGAAACACAAGGGAATTCTTGAAAAAGTTTCCACCCCCCACGTGCATGTCACGTGCGTAGGATGTGTTCCTAGAAGAGGGTCGTACTGGAGGGTCTTCTTTCGCAATTTGCCTCCCATCATGCGTGATGAGCACGTGAGGACCTTGGTCTTCATGCCTGGTGAGAGGTGGTGGAGTGGTAGATGGACACAGGTCTCCCCACCGTGGTGACAGCGGGGGAGGGGGAAGCCCAGAAGGAGTGGAGGACTGCTGGAATCGATGGAGTTTGGTTGGTGAAGGAGCGGCGACGGTAGGGCATTTGGCAGGTTTGCGGGCCACCTGAAGCTACTGGATGTTGATGATGAAGCGGCTCAACAGCAAGATGGAACGGCTTGGTGGTGGCCATTCGAGGTGTCGATGTTAGCACGAAGGCGGTGGTAGTGGTGAACAGAGGAGCCTTGTAGTTGTTTATGAAGCTCGAATGAGATGTCAGTGAAGTCGTTGGCTCAATGGCGAGGATGCCGGTGCTAAGGCACACGATT
The DNA here is from genome assembly GCA_037367405.1 of Ottelia alismoides. Taxonomy (NCBI): domain Eukaryota; kingdom Viridiplantae; phylum Streptophyta; class Magnoliopsida; order Alismatales; family Hydrocharitaceae; genus Ottelia; species Ottelia alismoides. The sequence goes on along the minus strand of JAZKJV010005314.1, from coordinate 34,736 downwards.
AGAGGATGAAATGCTGCAACGAGGGAGAGGTCCTCGGATCTCGCTGATGAATCTCATATTCATAACTCTAAAAGTGACTAATTAAGCTCAAACCCCAAAAAATTCATCGATATTTCTTCGTTATATTTCATAATTAGAATTCATGCACGTGTATATAATAATGAGATTTTATCATGCATAATTGCCTAAAATAAGAAGTGAAAAATACCAACCTAATTGACCTGTAAAATAGGCTAACTTCCCTGATTTTTAATTAATTCATGCTAACTCCAAATCAACTAAAACTATCTCCATTGTGCTCATCTAACAAAAATAAATAAAAAATACAAAAAAATCAGCAACACCAATAAGTGGACCAGAAACCCAAACCCTAATTTCAGGATAAATGGACCAAAATGTCCATATCTTCCTCATACAGTATTCGATTTGATGTTACTCACTTTTGAACTAACGTACGTTCAGTTACCTTCAAAACAATACCAAGTTCAAGTGAATTGGAGCTCATATGTGAAAGTTAGGTTTTGGGTATCTTTTGTACATTGTGTATTTTGCCTAATTTTGACCTATTATTTTATGTACATAATTAACTACTTTTATTTTATTTCTTTTTCATTGATTTTCTTTGATAAAAGTGTTATTAAACTGCATAAAAATCGAAATAAAAAATGAGCTAGAAATCAAAAAAATTAACTTAGTCATAGAGTTCATTGACAGTCTGTACAAAAATCATTTTTTACGTACTTTATTTTATTTCTTCATTTTTCTAACTAATAAAATCCAAAAAATTAGATTAATGTGCAAATATTTTTTAAATTTTATCACATTTTTTCGGATTTTTATCTTAATTTAAAATCACAAAAAATTACAAAACTCAAAAATCAAGGTATTCTATGTACAGAGAGTACCCAAAAAAATCATTTTGTGCAAATGATCAATTTTGGTTTCGATCCCTTCATGAAAGTTGTATATCTCATTGAGATGAGAAACTTTTGTGAAAAAAAATTCGATTATAAGTCGTTTGTTATTTCGTTTTTATTTCCTTTATTTATTTTCGAATTTTCTGGTGGTGACACGTGGCCCCTCCTGGAACCGCCAAGTGTGAACCATTTTTTAGCTTTTTAAATATTTATTTTATAAAAAAATTCAAAAAATATAATAAAAAGGCCACATGTGCTGATCGTGCGCATCCTCTGTATGTGCCCATCACGTGCTCCTTCCTCCCCCTTTCCCCTTCCATCTAGGCGGCACCGGCAACCTTCCTCTTCAGGGTGGTCGCCAGTCAACCCAATCTCCGTGATCATGTATCCTAATCAGATCACCTCCATCTCCTTTCATCTTGCTGCTACTTTCCATCTTCTGTCGATCGCCACTCCTAATCACATTTCATCGTCGATTACCTCCATGCATCTTGCTCAATCACCCTAGTCAAGACGCCTTCCCAAATTGATCGTCGCCTCCTCTGCTATAAGAATCTCACTGTCACCCCTTGTCTATCTCATCCGTCGTCTGAACGATAATTCAAGGATTGGGTCCGGTGGTGACATCCTATAGGTCACCTCTCCTCCAGCGAGATCCGAGCCCAATTGGGATCGTTGCAATGCGACCGAGCTCTGCCAACTACCCCTTGCTCCGACCTCGTCATGTCGTAGAGCCATCAACACTCCAACTCTCTTCCTTAGCAACTTCGAGCCAATGGCTTCAGCTTCGTCATTTCCATCGACACCATCCATCAACAGCTACCAGGGTGGACTCCACTTCCACGACGCTCCACCCAGCAACGAGCTCTGATTCTCCATGCCCTGCACCGTCGTCAATATCTCCAGGGGGCTCCCAACTTCTTCAGCCATCTTCATCTCTGACTGGAGGCACTTCCGGTCCGCACCTACTCGTCCGTGTGTCTGTCGAGGACCCTTACTTCTCTGCCACTACAACCATGCCCAGACACTGTCCTCACCAGCACCTCGCAGGAAAGCAACTTCCACCGTGCTGACTTGAGCTCTTCCCACGCTAACCTAAGTTCCTCCGCATGCACCTTACAAGCAAGCCTCACTCTCACCGTTGAGCACAAGGATGAAGGCCACCTCACACGACCTGCATGTGAGTGGTGGTGAATTTGCACTAAATCCTCTGAATAACTCATCGATTCCACACCGCTCCAACCGCCAAAGGGCATGTGACACGTTTACGCCTCTCTAGAAGTTTTGCAAGTACCCCCCTTTAGGGGATGGTAGTTCCAATTAAATACCTCCCTATGCATTTTTCTATTTTATTCTAATTATTGTAATTGCAAACAGACCCATGTCTTTCTTCTATTATTTAAACCTTATTTTTTGCATCATTTAATTATTCAAAAATAGCATTTTTTCACCAAATAATTCCTTACACTATGGCACTTAATTCATATTTTTAATATTTGTGGTTTTTTATTGATTAAAAATATTGTGTAAAATTGCTTATTTGCCCATCCCAAGCATAGAAATTCAGAATTAAATGATTATATCTCCAAAAATTGCAAAAAAATCATGGACTATAGACATAATTGTGCTTTACAATGTGCAAAAAAGAATTGCATTTGCATGTATATTTTGCTCTATAAAAATCATTTTGTGTATTTCAATAATTTATTTTTAATAGGTATTAAACTCAACATTTTTAGGCTTTAAGATTTTTCTAGGATAGTTCAATTTTTTATCTATCCTAGATAATTTTATTTCTTGAAAATAAATATGTTTAATATTTATTATAATTATTTATTGAGATTCACATCATTTGCTTTCATTAATTCATAAAATAATCATCTTTCATCATCCAAAAAAATTACAGTGCACTCATTTTAACATAAATCACATCTCGGTCATGTTTCATAATTTTTGACTTCATTTGACTAAAAATTGCATTTTAGTCCTTATAATTGGCCCACATTTGCAGGTGCATCCATTAATTGCATTAAAAATACAAAAAATATTCTACCTCAAAAACGACGCACGAAATTTGATAGGTACTGACCCTAGGTTGTTCCTTTGGCTCCTTGAGTTTGACCTTGGGACTTGACCAAGTAAAATAAACATAAAATCACTCCAATTAATTGAATTATCTAAGTGATTATTTCTTGATTGATTTCGATTACCCGACTACAATGAAATGATAAACAAATAATTATTTGAAAAGATAATTCTCACAAATTAACATTAGGGAAATTCGTACTAATTAGATGGCGTCGTTACCAGGGAGGAAACCGGCATAAACTTTTGTATAGAAAATTAAAGTTAAGTTTTCCACATTTTTCGGGTAGTCTGACCCCCAAACCTCATCACTATATATTTTTCCATTTTTTTCTTTTCTGCATTTATTTTATTTTTAGCATTTATTTCCTATCTTTTATTTTTAATTATTTTTATGTCACTTTCTTACACTCTCTCTTATTTTTCGGGTGACGTACCCAACACCTTGTGGAGCGGTTCTCTCAAAACCGACACATCTTCACTGACCACCAATCCGCATTAAAATAAGATTGAGTCAAGTCCTGAGAGAGCGTAGAGTCTAGGATTTTAATTTCTGCAATTTTGGTTTTTGTAATTAATCTCTCATTTTAGTGATGCACGGTTAAGATGCAAGCACTTTCCTCCGACCATAGAAAATCATTTTCGTGTGCTCATTCTCCTATCTCCCCTTGGGCTTGATATTGAACTTGGCAACCTGGGCAGATAGTTCCATTCATTGGAGAGGATTGAGAACGTGCTCTGGGCTATAGTGGTGACTCACTGGTGTGCTTTAACTTCTTGTAGATTTACTAACCCTAAAATTTAAGAGATAAAAGATCTAACTCTTTGATGAATACCCATTCATCACTCTTTATTCTTATATTTTATCTACAAAAACCTTTGCAAATGCATGTATATTCATGTAAATACAAATAATTATCAAAAGCATGCATTGTATAAAGTTTAATAATTAGCATGTTTTGTGCAAAAATAAAAGAATAAAGATTAAAAAGAAAAAGAGGGAAATATTTAGAATAAATATTCAGCAACCTAACCCAAGGGAGGGCTCAGCATGGGCCTGACCGCATAAAAGCCAAAGTAGAGGGAGATAGGGGCTCATGTGTGTAAATATTTATGTAAATAAATAAAAGTATTTTCCTCACAAAAATAGGCTTGTAAATATTTGTATATATTTATAAATATAAAATCAATATAAAAATTTAAAATTAAAAAGAAACCAAAAATCTCATTCATGTACATGATCACCTTGTACATAGTTCCATCTTTCCTATTTATTTATCCTTATAAATAAATAAAATTAATCTCCAAAATTTTTGTAAATATTCTATATTCTATAGTGTAAATAAATAAAATAAAAACAATTAAAACAAAAACAAAATAAAAATAACAAAATTAAAAACACAAAAATATTTTGTAAATATACCATGTATATAAATGTATATATGTATTTATCTCACATATGTATATAAATAATAAAAATAAAATAAAAATGTCTTTTTATTCCTCATTTTATAATATAAATAAATAAAATATAAAATAGGAATAAAATTGTACAAAAATAAGAAATTAAAAATCAAAAATCAAATCCCATATATTGTATATATACCTATATATGAACCTACTATGTATATACCCTATTTTCACTTTGAAAAATTAATTAAAAATCACTAAAAAATAGAAAAAATAAAATAAAAATATTTCATGTTTTCACTTTTTGCTAAATCGGCCCCTAGCTACCCTAATTTTCACTTCTAAGATCCAGCCACGTGGCCGCTTCCTATTGGCTCTGGGGGATGTTGACCACCCGGTCAACTCCCCCCCCCCCCAGGACCACCTCTCGCGGGTCTGCAGCGCCCGACTCCCCTTCTCGGATTTTTCCCAGGCAGACCCGACTCCCTCTCGCCTAAACCCCGGGTCCGACTCATTCACGACACACCCGAGACCCTCGCCGGAGCAACCGCATCGAGATCCGCGCTCTTGATTTCCCTACCCACGCGCCTCTTTCCGGATCATCCCCATGTATAAAGCCCAGCTCCGCCTCCTCATTTCTCATCTTTGGCTATTCGATTCCACCCCCTGTGAGCTCCGGTGTGTGCGTGAGAGTGACAGCTCACTGCCCGTGCTATTGAAGCGAGGAGAGGGACCGGATTCCATCGATCCGGCGAGCTTCGCCGCCGTTGCTCCGCCACCAGCGGGAGCTCAAGTCTCGGAGGGAGACGCTCCTCGAGGCGAAGACCCAGAGCTTCCTTAGCTCATCCCCAGTCTCCTCGTCCATCCAGGTAATCCCTTAGACCCTTCTTTTCCTTTGATTTTCCATTACGCCCAAATCGCCTCTTCGCCGTGTTTCGCCGATTCCGTTCACGACCGACCCCCAATCGATCATCGGGTTTTACCATCGCCCTCGCCTCCTTCCCGCGCACCTTCTCCATATCCCCATCCAACCCAGCTCGCACAGGAGCTGGGATTCGAGTTCCACCGTCCCCACTTCGCTGGAGCTCGTCCGTTGCGACCCATCGTTCACCGCCACCCCACCTAACCGGGTCGAGGCAGTTTGCCCTCGATCCGCGAGCCTTCTGGACTGTTTTGCAGGTATAGTAAGGGCCATCTGAGGTCCTTCGATATCGAGCCAGGAGGCATACCTCCGCCGACCTCACCGGAGCTCTCCAGAGCCCGGTTGGGTCATCGGAGCCCACCGGCAGACGCGGAAGCACCCCACGCTCCTTCTCCGACCTTCAGCGTGCTTCCAGGAGGATCCTAGCGCACGCCCGAGGCCGGTGAATCTCGCCGGTGAACAGTTCATCCAGCATCCTCCGTCGCCGTCCGATCGCCTCAGCCCTCCAGTTCTGATCCAGACCGTCCATCTCAGGAGGCTCCTGCACCGCAGATCTTTGGAGAGGTGATCCCAGCCGTTGGTCCAGTGAAGGGTTTTGCCACTGACGTCCTCGACCGTTTGATCAGACACGTGGCCACGCCCCCGCCATTGGATCACCCCGAGGAGCGCAGCGTTGGACCCCCAGTCGCCCACCACCATTCGATCCCACACGTGGCGTCCATCCTGCGGTCCGTGTAATAAAGGGTAATTTACCCTTAGGCCCCCTTTGTTATTTTATTTCTCTTTTAGTCTTGTAAATGTTGGACATGTGAGCCCACAGTGAGCCATTATTCAATAAATGTTATTGCGAATATCATTCCCTAATCTGAAATGAAGAATAAATAATTTGCATAATAGGTCCCTCTGTACAATTAGGGTTATGTACCATGGCTATCTTAATGATCATACAGCTGTTGATTCAATTATTGAATCATAGAGGCTGGTGCTTGGATGAATATCTAAAGAGTTAGATTGAGGACTCATCAAGCACCGTCAAATGATTGTTAAGATGTGATCTCCAACCTGAGTAGGAGATGGCAATCCTTTCTCACATAGGTTGATATCTGACCGACCTCTTGATGCAGATCCTCTGCATAGGAATAGAGATTCGGAGGTGTCAGATTAGTTAGGTCAAAGAGTTGACTTAACGAGATCGAGATAACCTAAGTCCTATGTTGAATGTTGTCACAGCATAGGCACGCATCCTCTGACCGGAGACAGATGTATTGCTATATGTCTGAGTATACACATTTGACAGACCAATAGGTTGATGACCTAACCAAGGTCTATATACCGGCGCGTTGGTGTGCATATAAGGGCATATGAGTAATACGATCTCTCAAAGGGATCATACAGGTTCACTACTGAACCGGAAGACATGAGCTCACTCATGAGATATTGGGAAGAATCAAATTCCGTGCACGGTCGTCTCGCTTTGGAAGCTTGACTGAATTTGTAGGTTTGATATATATACTTTTGGAAAGTATATGATCAAGACCTAGGTACAATATGTGCTTTTGGAAAGTATATGATTGATACCAATTCCCAATGATCAAATGAGAAACTTAATGATCAAACCCTGAAGAAGACAGTGTAAAATTGATCTTGATCTTCGGGTTGACCATGGGTCTTCCAGTATGCAGGATGTACAGGTATTGGGAATACCTGAAGGGTGATGTGATCATAAACGATTGTATATCCATGACGCTTCCATTCCGAGGGAGTGATGAAACAGGTCTGGATTTTAGTGACTCCTTCCAGTAGAGAAGCAATCTGATCTTAGTCCAAGTGTTGGACATTGGTCTGAATGAGATTCAGATTCAATGAGAAGATTGGATTTGCGGTCTTGATTTAATCAAGCATCTATGGGAGGTTCGTAAGATCTGGATTTGAGATAATATCTCAATATCCAAGTCACTATACGTGGAACAATACAATCGCCCTGTCCTTATCTCCAAGTATCTACGGAGAAAGCACATTATTCTTGAAAGGGTTCAAGAATAATTCATTTGATGAAATGTATATCCAAGCAAGGACTTGATGATTAAATGAGATTTAATCATCAAGCATAATATGAATATGATTCATATTATTATCCAAGATAATTAAATGAGATTTAAATATCAAGGATTAGAGAATGTGGATAATACTATCCATGATATATGTGTATTATAAATGTGATTTATAATATGTATATATAAGAGAGAGAATTTATGTAAATTGCTTTTGTTAATTAATAATGTGGATTGGATCCACATTTATTAATTAATTGGAAATGCAATTTACTGATTAGTTTGGGTTGTGAATATGATTCACATAATATTCAATGGTATGATTGAAATATTCACAATTTAATTTGGAATTAATTTGGTGAATAATTTTGTGATAATTGTTATTGCAAAATTAATTAAGAAATAATAAGATAAATAAAAAGGAGACAAATTAACCACCTAAATAAGAGGTGGCGCCACCTATGACTCATTCATAGGTGACGCCCCCTATGATTTAGGGAGGTTAGTTGACTCCCTTTTTGTTGTCACATTATCTCTTAAATAGTTAAATTAAATTATGTTGATAATATTGCAACATATTTTAATTTAAATAAATGTTGTTGGTTTTAATCAACAACAATCATAGCCATTGATTTACATGGACCAAGCATAGCCCTTGGATCCATGTGTCCCATGGATTGAGATCCAATGGATCCTAAACTAATATAAATAGAGGGCTAGGGTAGCCTTCCATGGTACATCATTAAGAGTTGTACAAGGTGACAACTCTCTCTCTCTCTCTTTCTCATTCTCGCCCTCTCTCTCTCTTTCTCTTCTCCATTAAGTGGCCGTCCACTTTGTGTTGAGAAAGGAGAGACTCTCGGCTTCTTCTTCGACGACTCGAGGATCTCCTTCTTCTTTGGAGTTTCTTACTCTAAAGGAAGACGACGGATTTCGTTTGACGAAATCGGCGGAGCCATCGCTTGGATCTTCATCGAGGATTGCGGGAAGGAACGTGACTCGTCATCGCGCCCGCAAGTGCGTTCTTCGTGGATCGGACTTAAGATAGGAGGATCTCTACTTTGGGATCTCACGATCACAACCACGCTTCAAGAGGTATTCCTTATACTTTGTGGTTTGATGAAACGATCCGAGAAGTGTTCTCGTGATCATGTGGTTTCATCTTTAAAGTTAAAATTTTAATTTCCGCTGCATCTAGCATCTAGTACGACTAGTTGCTCCGATTGCATACGATGCGATCGACACGCTTCCGTGATGCGCTTAAGGATACTCAATATCCTTCAAGTGGTATCAGAGCCATAGGTCGAATAAGGTTTTGGATATGATCCATAGACCTTAGACGATTTGGTTCTTGAAAGGGTTGCGAAAATTTTACTGCATTTCAATTTTCGCACCTCTGTCTAATTGAATTTTTCGGCTCTGTTTAAAATGTTTAAACACGAAATTTTCAATTGGATTTTGTTCCCCATTAAACAAGTAAACCATATGACTTGAGTTTACTAAATTTGGACTTCATTTGCTCTAGATATGGCTTTTTGAATATGACTATATTCACTGTTGCGGGAACTGCGGATTTGAACGTAATTAATGAGATGATTACGGTTTTAATCCGCCTTGAAATGCGTGAATAATCACTTGGGTTCTTTAATAAATCAAATAGGCAATCTTTGGAAACTGAGTTTGCATTTTTTGGATTTAAATTGATCAAGATATGTTAATTTTAGTGATTGGGGGTCACTGCTGGAAATTAACAATTTCTTGATCTTGAACCTTGTGATATGTCATTCAATTATCATGATGAAAATTAATTGTTAATTTTCTGGAATAATTAGTGATAAATATTTGTGAAATATTTAAAGAAATAATTATTTCATTGAATGACACTTGCCTAAACCACAATGATGAGATATTAGATCTTGATCATTGATTCATCAACAAACATTGATTTCATGAAAACCATAGTTTATCCTACAATAGTTGTAGGACAACTTTTACATGAAAAACCCTCTTGCTTGAATAGGATTGGGGATTTGTCTAGCAAATCTCCTTATAATATAATCAAAAATGTTTTGATGTATATTATATGGTATAATTTCGGTTGAAAAACCGATGAGCATCTCAAAGTACATGATGATCTATCTGGTATTATCCTTTCCCGAGACAGATGTGGTGCCTAGTCGGAGAGCATTGGGGTCGCGGGTTGCAACGTATGTGGTCCGTCCCACTCTCGTCGGTACTGGCCATGACAGCGGGTAGGGATTGTATAATGCCGGAGAAAGTCAATATGTATTTTTCTAATTATTAAAATTCGAATAATACGTATTTTGAGATAATACCTACTATTCAAGTAAAAGACATGTTTGTTGATTGATGATTGGACTGATGATTAATTTAATGTGATTAAATTAATTATATCCAATAAACACTCTATTTTGAATAGATGTGTATTTCCCTTGGAAGAATTAATTATGTGAATATGATTCACAATAATTAATTACAATTTGAATATGAGGTGGAGGATCACATAAGTGACATCCATGGTCTCCCGTCAAGGCAAAGGATTTCGTCGCCAGTTGTTGTATATAGGAGACGCCTGTCCGAAGTGATAGATCCTGTATATGATTTAATTGGATCGGGTTCTTTGCTTCTCGAAAGAGTAAGGCCGTATACGTAGTGACCCCAATATCGGGTCCTCATATTATTGGGGCAATATTGGATTGCGTATAGCGAGTATTAAGCCTGTTGACGGTTGGTTCAATTAATGACGGGTCAACATCATCTTAGGGGTGGTGGGCCCGGGTGTTAAAGACCGAATTGGGAAATGTAAGTTGGACTTGCAAGGCGGAATGTGTTCCCGCTTCTTTTTATCCGAGTTGTAGGTTCTCATATTATTGGGATGCAACAAAGATAGGAAAGGAGATCCCAGATCTTGCTAGAGATATAATGGTAAGAATATCTCTTACATTGAAAGTGATTAAGGGAATGAACTTTCAGTGTTGACAAGGCAAGACAACTTTGATATAAAAATTCCTAAATCAAAGTAAAACATGTATATATATAATTTATATACCCTTATGCAAATTTCTTATTTCAGATAATCCTTCATTAAACCCACTCAATGTTATACTCAATAATAACCAGTAAAAATATCTTGGATTAGACTCATGATCCAGATATTGTACTTGCAATTGGACACATAATGTATGTGGTTGCAGTGTGCAAGTCCCCTCAACATAATGAGGAAGGACAATTAAATAAGACAATAAGACATCACCTTAGGGTTTGTATGTCTTTGTAGTCTTGATCTTTCATCGAATGTACTTTAGAAGTCACATGTCGATGGTGATCGTAATTGTCGAATAATCCTTATAAAATAAAAGAAGATATTTTGGCATACAAATGTGCTCTAGACATTTAATCATGAATGACATGGTTCTCTGCATTATGCAGAATGGTGGCTCGAAAGAGATGATGTATTCAAAATGTTTGAATACCTACCTGAACCAATGTTTTAAGAGTTGAGATATATGTAGATATGATGAGTGTCATCATTCTATTGTCTATACTCTAGTCATTCATGAAGCTTCATAATATTCATATTGTATGAATTTAATGAAGCATGTATAAATGTTGAAATGCTCTTACATTGAATTCTTTTGAATTTAACATAAGAGATCCTTAGTCTTAAGCAATGGTTGTTTATAGATTAAGAGAGTGCAGTGGAAGCATGGGTCGGACCCGAGTAAGAAGGAAAGTCAAAGAGTTGACCTACTTCTGTGACTTCCATATGACATCCAAAGAGTTGGATGAATGCCAATACTGCAATATGTTGATGTGTTGATAGTATGACTATCAAGTCTGTCTAAAATCCTTAGTGAAGGACTCAGATAGAGCATCAGAATAATCTACATATAATCATTGACTCTGACTTTATTATTTCATAAGATAAAGTCTGATAATTGTATCCCAATCTTCTAGTGATATTTGCAATTGGTTGCATATACATATTAGAAGATTAGAAATTTGATCTTAAGGTTTAGTAGTCATCTACATGGATATTGCTGTAATTGTTGCAGCAGTCTCTGTTGGATAGATGGACTTCATATTCTCAGTGGGAGAGCCCTTAGTCTTAGAGAATGTCTCTATGACCTAGATATTAGAATACCCCATTGTTTGTTTCTAAATGTTGGAAATAAACATGAATTCTGAGATAGAACTATCATAAAAGGTTATGATGGATATATTTCAGATAGTAATCTAACATCTAATGGACTCCACAAAATTAGAATATTAATGAATGGTTCATTAAGATTTCTAATACTGAAAATCAAATCTTATAAGATCAATAGGAGGATGAGGATCATTTGACAATGATCTGGCATCAAGCCTTGGACATTTGTCTATTGATTTGATCAATAGACTAGTAAGATATGAAACTTTAGAATGTCTAAAATTTCAAATCTTACATACTTGTGAATATTGTATTCAAAGTAAAATGTCCAATACACCCTTCTCTGGAAATGGTGTTAGATGTCGAGGTATTCAAGATCTCATACATATTGATGTATGTAGATCACCTATATCATAGTAAACATTATGGATATGTGATATCTATTGATGATTACGTATGATATGAGATTTCTTCTCTTCATCTGAGAAACCTTTGAAATGTTCAAAGATTTCACAATTTTGGTTTAGAACCAAAGTTTGAAGAAAGATGAAATGAATTTGATCTAACCTAGGTAGCTTGTACCTATTAGATAAAATTCAAAGAATACCTTATGGAGATATGAATATCATTTCTATCTCACTCCTCCTGATAAACCTGAACTCAATAGAGTTGTAGGGAGATACAATTGGATCATGTGTGACATGATTTGATCAATGATGAATTTTAGCATAATTATCCTCTTAGTTTCCTGGTATATATGTGTGGTAGAGACTACAATATATATCGTTAATAAGATTCCATGGATGTAAGCTGGAATCTAGCACTTGAAAGTGCTACTTCATTAGGAAAATAAAGGATGGTATTGGATATCTACTTTATGACCTTGAGATTCTTAAAAGATCTCATCTCTAAGGATGTGATTCTTGGAGGATTGAGACTCTTGAGAATCAAGATGAAAATGAAGTAAAGGAACTCATTTAATCTTGAGAAGATAATGAGGCTCCTGAAATCGGAAACTAAAAGGACAATTAAAGATGAAACATTAATACCTCTTCAAATGAGTTTGAGGATGTATTCCATGTGTCAGCAGAGTCTGACAATGATCGGACTTCATGTGATGAAGCTCCTAAAGATCATGACATGGAAAGATGGATATTAGCAATAAAGTCTAAAGTAGACTTCATATACAAGTGTTGTATATGGACCCTCGAGGATCCACCTATAAGGGTTAGACCCATTAAGGTATAAATGGATCTTCAAGAGAAAGGGAACCTGATGAGAAGGTAGAGACCTTCAAAGCTCGGTTCGTAGCCATGAGCTACACACCATAAGAGAAGACATTGCTTGCAATGAGACTTGCTCTTCGGAAACCATGCTTGAACTCATCAGAATATTGCTAAAATTAGCTACACAACTTGACTATTGCATCTTCGGGATGTAATTCAAGATTGCATTCCTCTAAGAATACCTCTCTGGGGATATTCACATGAAGTAGCCCCAGGGCTTCATGATAAGGGAAAGTAAGGTGTGAAAGCTAAAGAAATTCATCTGTGGACTCAAATAAGCTTCTTGTAGTTGGAACATAAGATTTGATGAAATTATAAATGTTATGATTTCAAATAGAATCTTGATGTACCATGTGAAGCTTAGTGGGAGTGCCATTGTGTTCATCGTGCTAAATGTAGATAATATCCTAATCATTTGGAATGATATAAGGATGATAATAAGTGTTTTATAGACTGGCTATCCCATACCTTGAGATATGATCTCAAGAATACCTCTTAGATCTTAGTTCTGAAGTTGTTCAGAATCAAAGAAAAGAGGGTATTGGGACTGTCACATTTGTAGTACACCTTGGACATATTCCATTCTTGGAAATTCCAAGAAAGGCTTCCTTCCCTTGAAATCTGGTACTGACCTATCTAAAGGGATAGCACCTCAAAGAGTTGAGGAAGTGAATGCTAGAACTGCTTGCACTTGTGCATCAGTTACGAGAAGCTAAGTGTATGCTTGATGTGTACAAAAGCCAGATATCTGCCATGCAGTGGGAGTAGTAAATTGTTACTAATCCTTCTATAGAGATAGAACACTTGATTGCAGTAATAACAATATCTTCAAGAAGTTAAGACTTTATAGATAGAGATCTAAAAGGTCTTAACTGTGGATACCTTGAGAGATAGTGATCTCCAGGAATAAGGGTATTCTGATAAGGATTATGGAAATACTGGTTATAATAGTTATTAAGCAATAGTGTCAAGGACACTATAACTGCTTTGACTAGATTGAGTATAGGTTGCATTAGATGCAACATTCGCATTGGATGCGAGCACTGTTACCTAGGGATATGCAAGTGCCGTAAAAGGACTTGGCATAGTCTTTTGGGAACAGAGTGACTGATCAGCTTACCTAGCTATTTTTCTAAATAGCATATGATTGTCACATGAGTGTGGATTAAATGATTAGCCCGTTAATGGCTCTTTGGGCTAGTGGGAGATTGTTGGACATGTGAGCCCACGGTGAGCCATTATTCAATAAATGTTATTGCGAATATCATTCCCTGATCTGAAATGAAGAATAAATAATTTGCATAATAGGTCCCTCTGTACAATTAGGGTTATGTACCATGGCTATCTTAATGATCATACAGCTGTTGATTCAATTATTGAATCATAGAGGCTGGTGCTTGGATGAATATCTAAAGAGTTAGATTGAGGACTCATCAAGCACCGTCAAATGATTGTTAAGATGTGATCTCCATCCTGAGTAGGAGATGGCAATCCTTTCTCACATAGGTTGATATCTGACCGACCTCTTGATGCAGGTCCTCTGCATAGGAATAGAGATTCGGAGGTGTCAGATTAGTTAGGTCAAAGAGTTGACTTAACGAGATCGAGATAACCTAAGTCCTATGTTGAATGCTGTCACAGCATAGGCACGCATCCTCTGACCGGAGACAGATGTATTGCTATATGTCTGAGTATGCACATTTGACAGACCAATAGGTTGATGACCTAACCAAGGTCTATATACCGGCGCGTTGGTGTGCATATAAGGGCATATGAGTAATACGATCTCTCAAAGGGATCATACAGGTTCACTACTGAACCGGAAGACATGAGCTCACTCATGAGATATTGGGAAGAATCAAATTCCGTGCACGGTCGTCTCGCTTTGGAAGCTTGACTGAATTTGTAGGTTTGATATATATACTTTTGGAAAGTATTTGATCAAAACCTAGGTACAATATATGCTTTTGGAAAGTATATGATTGATACCAATTCCCAATGATCAAATGAGAAACTTAATGATCAAACCCTGAAGAAGACAGTGTAAAATTGATCTTGATCTTCGGGTTGACCATGGGTCTTCCAGTATGCAGGATGTACAGGTATTGGGAATACCTGAAGGGTGATGTGATCATAAACGATTGTATATCCATGACGCTTCCATTCCGAGGGAGTGATGAAACAGGTCTGGATTTTAGTGACTCCTTCCAGTAGAGAAGCAATCTGATCTTAGTCCAAGTGTTGGACATTGGTCTGAATGAGATTCAGATTCAATGAGAAGATTGGATTTGCGGTCTTGATTTAATCAAGCATCTATGGGAGGTTCGTAAGATCTGGATTTGAGATAATATCTCAATATCCAAGTCACTATACGTGGAACAATACAATCGCCCTGTCCTTATCTCCAAGTATCTACGGAGAAAGCACATTATTCTTGAAAGGGTTCAAGAATAATTCATTTGATGAAATGTATATCCAAGCAAGGACTTGATGATTAAATGAGATTTAATCATCAAGCATAATATGAATATGATTCATATTATTATCCAAGATAATTAAATGAGATTTAAATATCAAGGATTAGAGAATGTGGATAATACTATCCATGATATATGTGTATTATAAATGTGATTTATAATATGTATATATAAGAGAGAGAATATATGTAAATAGCATTTGTTAATTAATAATGTGGATTGGATTCACATTTATTAATTAATTGAAAATGCAATTTACTGATTAGTTTGGGTTGTGAATATGATTCACATAATATTCAATGGCATGATTGAAATATTCACAAATTAATTTGGAATTAATTTGCTGAATAATTTTGTGATAATTGTTATTGCAAAATTAATTAAGAAATAATAAGATAAATAAAAAGGAGACAAATTAACCACCTAAATAAGAGGTGGCGCCACCTATGACTCATTCATAGGTGACGCCCCCTATGATTTAGGGAGGTTAGTTGACTCCCTTTTTGTTGTCACATTATCTCTTAAATAGTTAAATTAAATTATGTTGATAATATTGCAACATATTTTAATTTAAATAAATGTTGTTGGTTTTAATCAACAATCATAGCCATTGATTTACATGGACCAAGCATAGCCCTTGGATCCATGTGTCCCATGGATTGAGATCCAATGGATCCTAAACTAATATAAATAGAGGGCTAGGGTAGCCTTCCATGGTACATCATTAAGAGTTGTACAAGGTGACAACTCTCTCTCTCTCTTTCTCATTCTCGCCCTCTCTCTCTCTCTTTCTCTTCTCCATTAAGTGGCCGTCCACTTTGTGTTGAGAAAGGAGAGACTCTCGGCTTCTTCTTCGACGACTCGAGGATCTCCTTCTTCTTTGGAGTTTCTTACTCTAAAGGAAGACGACAGATTTCGTTTGACGAAATCGGCGGAGCCATCGCTTGGATCTTCATCGAGGATTGCGGGAAGGAATGTGACTCATCATCGCGCCCGCAAGTACGTTCTTCGTGGATCGGACTTAAGATAGGAGGATCTCTACTTTGGGATCTCACGATCACAACCACGCTTCAAGAGGTATTCTTATACTTTGTGGTTTGATGAAACGATCCGAGAAGTGTTCTCGTGATCATGTGGTTTCATCTTTAAAGTTAAAATTTTAATTTCCGCTGCATCTAGCATCTAGTACGACTAGTTGCTCCGATTGCATACGATGCGATCGACACGCTTCCGTGATGCGCTTAAGGATACTCAATATCCTTCAGTAAATACCTAGCGTAGTTGTTTAGTTTTGGGATATTTGCATAGAGACCCGTGTGCTTGCATTTATTTACTGATATGCCCCTGTGTGTGGTCTGACACGTGCATCGACACGTGATCTTCTGGGCTTTTTACATTATATACCATGTAGTTCTGGTTGTTCCTTAATGAATGAAAGTTTTTAATTATTTGCATTTATACCCCTGTGCGTATTTCATTTGAGCATGTGCGTTATATATTGGGTGATTTGCAGATAAGCCCTTGGGCTGTTGGTACATGTTACCAAAAGGCCCTCGGAACTTATTTTTCTCACATTTGGGTCCCTGAGTGCCCCAGACACGCGCGTAGCACGTGTTTCGCTGGGTTAATTGCACCAGACCCCCAGACTTTCGGGTATTTGCACTTTGGTCCCTGTGCACTGTGCCCCTTCTTTATTTTTGAATAAAATAGCAAAATACCTCCAAATCCAACGAAAATTGGACACATAGCTCCAGCCATAGTGTAAAATTTTCGAGGATTTTTTAGGACATTTTTGTTTTCATTTGATATTTTTAAAAATCTAAAAACATCTATTTTGTTCACTGTCTAACTTTAAAAATCACAAAAAATATTAAATAGTGTCTACAAATTACAAAAACATTGTCTACTATTTGTTTTTTTGTGTTAGATTTTCTAGCCAATTTTGGCTATTTTTCATTTCTGAAAACCACTAAAAATTGAAAAACACCCAAAATCTTATAAAAATTTTAGTAAATCAATTAAAAATCCAAAAACAATTAAATAGGTGGCTAAATTTTCCTTGTTTTATTCTCTTTACAGGAAAATTACCTCCCAGCTAATTTGGGGCCTTTAGATATTTTATCTAGGCCCTTTTAGCTCGGCTTGACAGTACCTACTGTTTTAGTTACTTTTTAATTTTTAGAAAATTAAATAAACATCATAAAATTCTCAAAAATTCACCAAAAACACTAAAAATTATAAAACAAATAAAAACATTTTTGTTTGAATTTTTGGTTGAATTTTCGTGTGTTTAATAATTTGTTGAAGTGTGTAGTTCTTTAACCTTTATTATTTTCTTAATTCATTAAAAATCCAAAAAAAATATAAAACAATTAAAAACCACCAAAAATATTTTCTTCTTTTATTTTATTTCCCTTTTTTTACTACTTCGTAGGCCGCAAGGCCAATCCGTGCTCCTTGTGTTCGACCCTGGTCGCTATACCAGGTTAAATAAATAGCAAGACCGCTATTTTGTGTTTGATTGATTTTTATCTCTCTTGGTGGTCTATTTTTCTTGATTGACCGCATCTGGTGACTTGGGTCGCAACGACCATTGTAGATACCTTTACCTGAGTCGCCTTGGTTTTGTGGGTCATCACTCTTACACTCTCCTCAACTTAGTAAAAATATTAACTAAATTCTTCACTATTAATAGAATTTTCGCAAGGTGTGGTTTTGTCGAATGCATTCATATAGAATAATTTTCAATTATTGTATTGCATCCCCCATGGAAATTCCGAGGAATCACTTTAAGTCTTCTAACTAAGCATACATCATCTTTTTTGCATGCATCGACTTTTCTGAAATTTCTCCCTCCAATTTTGTCACATAAATTTTAAAGAAAATCGGGACTGGACGGTAAACATGCATCTGTGCTCACCTAATATCTCAGTGATCACCTATTTAAAATTAGTACTGTTAAACAAGGCAAACTTTAATTAACTTATAAAATCAAGAATTTTTGCAGGATATTAACCCATCCTCGGATTCATTTATCTTTCTGAGTGGGCGAGAGATGATACTCAAGGCTAGAGCCAGCTTCGGAATCTTCATTCAGACTACTGATTCTATAAAAATGATTAGCTACTTCTCAGTGAAGAAATACAGATAGGCAGTAAACGATGTGGATTCCTTAGCAAAGTGAGTGGTTTAAAGGACATTGTGTAAGGCTCTGTCTTTAAGTAATGGGTAGACGTTTACTAGATGAAAGTAGGTGCAACTAGTTGTAAGAATTCGGGCTAGTCTTTAGGAAAATTTCTGGCACCTAATATCTCGCTAATTCTTTTCCGAGATTGATTTTTTCACCAATTAAAATTTACAATATAATTTACCGAACTCTTGTGGCCATCACTGTGTGAGTGGCTAAAATTGGGGTTCGATTTGTGTCTGCATTGGTGTGTGTGAACTGATCTCGAATAGCAAAAACCACACACATGTGTCATCGTTCTCCTTGATTTAGTAATGCTTCTTGTGAGTATCTCGTGCACTTAAAATATGTTCAACCAAGATCCATAGTACCAACTCATCCTCCTCCTTTGAAAATGATGGGACATTGGTTCGAGTACCCACCAGATCTGTACTTTGAAAATAATTTCTTCTCGGTCAAACCCAAATCCTCAAAACCCATAGTGGCTGACTATGAACCCTCTTCATCTAGACATCTCCCCAACATTCGTGGGAGACTCTCACCCTCAGATGAATCCACCCCACTCTATAAATTTCAATCCATGTTACTCTGATCATTCAATCGAATTCTCTCCTTCTTCATATTGCCCACCACCCCCGACCTTGTTCTACACATTATCATACTTCATCCTTGGCCAACTCATCTTATTCTCGCGTTCTCGCCACACCATTTGAAAATCATATAATTTTCGAGACTAGTGACCGGTCGAGACAACAACCGACTCCATTCTTTCCTCATCATAATGTTGGGACAGGATAACCATTCATAGAACTACATCCGAACTCGACCTTAGGGAATAACACGATGGATCTTTTAAACCAAATTGTGAGGCCCGTACATCCTGATCATCTGTATTGGATTGGCCCTATTGACTAACCCAGATACCATGCATATATAGAAGACTTGGTCGATGGTATCAACACACATGAACCCTGTATGATTCACAATATGAGGATCCGACCAATCACAACCATGGAAATGGACTCTACTCAACCCAGCATTACATGCAAGATTCATAATATGTTGAGTATGAAACCTCAAGATCTTAGTATCCTCTAATTGAACAGGCTTCTCTTATGATTAATTGTGAAAAGTTTTTGGAGGACGAAATTTCGAGGATTACTGAGAGATATGAATTAATTGAGGATAAATTTAGAAGTTTCACCGATCGACTAATTTCATTTTATGCCAGTTCAGGTAAGGAAATGGATACTTAAAGGATTGGATAACAGGTTGACACATGGATATTCACAAATACTGTGCAACCCTAAGGATGACTCTGACCTTGCACATAAAAAATGCCTCCTCAGCTATGAAAATCGACATATCTACACTCCACACAGAAAAGACCAAAAAATAAAAAATTAAAAAACACCCAAAAATTGAAAAATTAGAAAAAAAACCCATTAAAAATGAAAGTGGAGAGGATTTGAATAATATGGATCCTACTCTAAGGGAAACATTGGATAAAAGGCTGATTTTTGAACTTCCATTGATTCAAGCCATTGAACACTTCCCCAACCTATAAAGATTTGTAAAGAGTAAATTAGTTTTGAAAAAGTCAGATAGGAAGAGAACAAGAACTGAAAGACATATCTAGTCAATGGTCACCTCATTGGTGATGAGGAGAAAAACCAAGAGCCACAGAGTGAAGTGGTTGCCTAGATTTGACCATGGAATAAAAGACAGAACATTCACCCATGCCTGAATCGATGATAAAAAACACAACACTTACCAATCAATATCCTCTCGACCTCTATGTTTGACAAGTTCAAACTCATACCAATCAAGAAATCAAGAGAGATCATTCAGCTGGCTGATCGATCTATAAAATGACCGAGAGGAAAATTTCAGTCATCATGACATTCCAAGGTCCTCCGCTCAAGGTGGATTTCCTCATTGATATTGAGCATCAAGGAGAATTCACCCAGTCTCCAATAATTCTTGGGAAGTCGTTCTTAGCCTTGGCTAAAGCAACTATTGAATGCAAGACTCAGGACATCAATTTCACGACATTGGGAGCACTTCAAGGTCAACCATTCTTTCAGGAAAAACGATATAATGTAACCCACAAAGCCGAAAACAGCGGTAAATACCCATTCATCTGAAGACCCGATTGTCAGCACCTCACTCCAAGGACAAGCACCTTCACAAACAACATGGACCAAAATACCCATTCCATTTTCTCGTTCATCTAATAAAGTAATTGGTAAACTGACTAAGAAAGTCTCCTTCGACACATTGGAAAAGGAATCTTCTGATGATTCCTCATCAAGTCAGGATAAGGTCGTCTACATGAGTGAACTCAGTTCAGCAGCGCTAAAGCTCTATCTAAGAAATCAGCGAAACATCGACCCCCGCTGGACTATCCCTTCTCCTCACTATTATTCGTCCAGAGCTTATTCTTCTAGTCTCATTCGATATACTGGAATTATTTCTTATAAGCTGACTGAGACTGGTGCTTCAAAGTAATCATCATCCGAGGACGAATCACTTGACCCCAATACTAAGCGCAACTTGATAAAGCAACTTAAGAATAAAAATATCTAGAGTGTCTCCACCTTCAAATATTATCTTTCAGAGGATAAATCCGACGATGGTTGGGTATCATCTGATTCATACGTTTATTTACTCTTCACAAGATTTTCCTGAAAATAACTCCGATGATAGTTGAGAATCATTAGCTTCATCTTCTTACTGTCATTATGATCTCCCACCACATGCTCACAAAAAAGATCTATCGAAAACCTCCTTAATCATCGGTAGCCCTCCCTCATGCCCCCATCAGTTCCCTTATACATCTTCTTCTTCTATTTGGCCAAGGCCTAAGTATGGGGAGACCGATGTCATATGTATATACCACTCTCCTCATCCAATCCCTCTCTCGATTGCCCCATTTCCACCCTTCTTCCGTACTTAGGCTGACCAGAGCATAAGTATAGGGGGACCCAATACCCGTTGTATATACTCTCTTCATCCACTTCTCCCATTATTCGCCTCCTTTTTGCTCTTCTTCTATACTTAGATTGTTCATATCCAGATTATAGGGGGCGGTCTGACTTCTATTTTTATGATTCTTTTTCACTCTCTTACGCTTAGCCCGAGATATATCTTCTCTATGCTTCTTGTGCTCCAAGGACATAGCACTTGCTAAGTATAAGGGGGTGTATATACACTAAGTATATATTATATCCATAGCTCGTACTCTCGCATCAATCGTATGTATTATGAGGTGGGTAATCTAATAAAAAAACAAAAAAATGAGTTTTGCAACCAACTCTGACTGCGTCCAATTAAAAATTTTTAAAATGGTTTCTTACTTATTTTTTGCACATTTTTTTGCATTGAAAAAATTCTCAAAAATCAAAAAATAAAAAATTGTGTCAGCATTTCCTACACTTGCACTTCATCCAGCATTACATGCATTTGTAATTGTGAAAAGTCCTTGGGTTCTGAACTGAGTTATGAGTATAAATCGAGAGTGGTCTTAACTTGACCTTGATCTACCTAATTTCCAGAGGAACATCACTGAGAAAGAGGATTTTAGAAGCTTCAGGTATATGACATAATTCTTCAAGTTCCACATGATAATGTGCAACGTTTGACTCTTAGTGTCTAACCTGGTCTCTTCATCATGGGTATGACTCTGGAATAGGGTATTAAGTTGTACTCTCGTACTATGGATTTAGCTCAACTCAAATGGGGTATTGGAAGACTGTGTGAGTTTCTTTTCTAGTGGCATGGACATCTAAAAACCATAGTATAGGTTGAAATAAGGCTTCGGAAAAGGGATGGACAACTGGGCACTATTTTTTCGAAGACCCTAAACATGTATGGAAAAAAATTCCATATCCATAGGGGCACAAAAAGATCCACACAGAGCTACAAAAAATTCAAACAAAAAGAAGCCAAATACCAAATAAATATTTGACCAAAAAGTCCAAGTTTCAAGAAAACCTGCAGATCTTGGTGGAGACTTGGCTAAACTGGATGGCTTCACAAGGAGATGTGACTACACTGTTCACACACCTGTTCTTTTCCCCTTCTTTTAATTTCTCCATCTTTTATATTGTGAACATAGCACAATAGACCTTAGAATAAAATACATGACTCCCGAAGGACGAGTTATTGGAGGAGAGGTTTGCATGGTAGTCTAGAATTCTGAATGGGAAGAGCTAAAACCTTTCACACACATGAGTCAATTGTTCAATGTTCATGGGGTATGCTTTGGGAGGCAGATTGATCTAAGATGACTTCTAAATCGATACTATGACAATGATGTGTAGAACATGGAAGATGTTGATTTTAAAACCCTGATTCTCACATAAGTTCCTCCAAACTAATAATCCAAACCATCGGGTCTAGCTCCATTTTTCATCTTTTGCTCATGGTCTTGGTACCTAATCCAATCTCATTTTACCACATTGCATTTCTTTAGATGCTCGGGGACGAGCATGGTTTAAATATATGGGGATGATGAATCTCAGACTCATCACCCTAAAATTGACCAATAAAGCTCAAATCCCCAAAAATTCATTGGCATTTCTTCATTTATATTGCATAATTAGCATTCATGCACGTTTAAAGAATAATGGCATTTTATCATTCATAAGTGCATAAAATAAGAAGCCAAAAATCACAACCGAAATAACCTGTAAAATAGGGTAACTTCCTCGATTTTTAATTAATTTATGCTAACTCCAAATCACCTAAAACTCCATTATTTCATATTACTAACAAAAATAATAGAAAAATATACAAAATAACTATCACCAATAAGTGGACCAGAAACCCAAACCCCAATTTAAGGGTAAACATACTAAAACGTCGATATCTTCCTTGTATAGTGTCTGATTTGATCCTACTCACTTTTGAACTAATGTACATTCAATTACAAAGCAAGACCAAGTTCAAGTTAATTGGAGCTCATATTTGAAAGTTGGGTTTTGGGCCTCTTTTGTGTATTTTACCTAATTTTGACTTATTATTTTATGTACATAATTAAATTTTTATTTTATTTCTTTTTCATTGGTTTTATTTGATAAAAATGTTATTAATAAAAAAAATCAAAACCCAAAATGAGCTTGTCCTAATTTAAAATCACAAAAAAAATACAAAACTCAAAAATCAAAGTATTCTATGTACATAGAGTACCCCAAAAAATCGATTTGTGCAAATAACCGATTTTGATCCCTTCATTAAAATTGTAGATCTCGTTGATATGAGAAACTTTTGTGAAAAAATGTTTCGAACCGAGGTTTGCTATTTTTTATTATTTTTTCTTTTATTATTATTTTCAAAATTTGTGGTCATGACATGGGCGCTCCTGGAGCTGCTAGTGTCAACATTTTTGAGCTTTTTAAATATTTGTTTCATAAAAAAATTTAAAAATATATAATGAAAAGGTCGCGTGTGCTGCTCATGTGCCTCCTCTGCACATGCATAGCACTTGCACCTTCCTCCCCCTTTCCCCTTCCAACTAGGCGGCACCGGCCACCTTCCTCTTCAGGTCACCTGCTCGATCAACCCAATCTCCATAATCATGTCTCCTAATCATATTGCCTCCTTCTCCTTTCATCTTGTCATCACTTTCCATCTTCAACCTATCACCACTCCTCATCACATCTCATCGCATGTTGCTTCTACGCATCTCGCTCAATCACCATAGTTAAGATGCCTTCCCAAATCGATCGACGCCTCCTCTATTATAAGAACCTCACCATCTCCCCTTGTCTATCTCTTCCGCCGTCTGCACCATAATTCAAGGATTGGTTCCGGTGGTGATAGCTTGGAGCCTACCTCTCCTCAGGCGAGATCCAAGCCTAGCTAGGTTGGTTACAACGCAGTCGAGCTCTACCAACTACCCCGTGCTCTGGCCTCTTCGGCCCGTAGAGCCACCTGATAATCCATCACTCTGCCTTAGATACTTTGATCCAATGACTTCAGCTTCATCATCTTATAGACACCAGCCACCGACAACTACCCGAGAGGACTCTGCTTCCTCGAGGCTCCACCCAACAGCGAGCTCTAATTCTCTGTGCATGACACCTTCATCAATAGTTCCGGGGGGCTCCCAACTTCTAGGCGATCTTGATCACCGCCTGGAGGCACTTTCAGTCCACACTTACTCGTCCATATGTTGGTTGAGGACCCATGCTTTTCCTCCACTACCGCCACACCTGACCACCATCTTCACCAACACCTCGTGGCAGGGCAGCTTCTATCACACCAATCCCAGCTCTTGTCATGCCGACCTCAGCTCCTCCGCCTGTACCTTGCAAGATGGCCTCACACCCACCATCGAGCAAAAGGACAAAGGCCACCTCACGTGGCCTACATGTGAGTGGATGTGTATTTACACCAAAACCCCTAAAGAACTCATCAATTCCACACCACTCCAGCCGCCTAGAGGGCACGTGACACACACGTTCCTCTCTAGCATTTTTGCAAGTAACCCCCTATGGGGACTGGTAATTCCAATTAAATCCCCCCTCTACATTTTTCTATTTTATTCTAATTATTATAATTTCAAATAGACCCTTGTCTTTCTTATATTGTTTAAACCTTATTTTTCGCATCATTTAATTGTTTAAAAATAGCATTTTGTTCACCAATTAATTTCTTACAATATGGCACTTAATTCATACTTTAAGATCTGTGATTTTTATTGAATAATATTCTTGTATAAAATTGCGTATTTTCCCCATTCCAAGCTTAGAAATTCATAATTAATTGACCATAGCTCCAAGAATTGCAAAAAAATAAAAGGCTCGTAGAATTAACTGTGTTTTACATTGTATCCAAAAAGAATTGCATTTGCTTGCATATTTTGCCCTATAAATATCATTTTACGCATTTCAGTAATTATATTTTATTAAGTATTATACTCAACATTTTTAGGCTTTAAGATTTTTCTAGGATAGTTCAATTGTTGATCTATCTTAGATAATTTCATTTCCTAGAAATAAATAGGTTTAATATTTATTATAATAAATTATTAAGACTCAGATCATTTGCATTCATTAATTCACAAAATATTCATCTTACATCAGCTTATTCCAAAAAATTAAAGTGTACACATTATAATATAAGTCACATCTTGCCCATGTTTCATAATTTTGGACTCCGTTCAACTAAAAATTGCATTTTTAGTCCTTGTAATTAGCCCGCATTTGCAGAGGCATTCATTAATGTCTCGATAACCACACAAGAAATTTGATAGACACTAACATAGGTTGTTCCTTTACCTCCTCGAGTGCGACCTTGGGACTTGCCTAAGTAAAAAAACATAAAAACTTGAATTAATTGTATTAGATATCTATGTGAGTATTTCTTGATTGATTCTGATTACCTGCTTACAACGAAATGACAAACACATCAATATTGAAAAGATAATTCTCGCAAATTTACATAAGGGAAATCCGGACTAATCACTCGTCAGTGAGAGAACGAGGGGAGTCAGGCTGTCACCAACGACCACCCTCCTTTTGTAATTTATGCAATCGACGAATGGGTTCTCATCGAGGAGGTTGTTGCTATTAAATAGGAGAGGAGGCAACATTTGGTAAGTGAGGGTATATGATGGAGATCGTGCGATATCCTGAATAGGCAGTGATCGGGGATTGATTGGATTGAGATTAGTGGTCGACCATAGATGGCAAGGCGACAAGGTTTATTGGTTGATGAGAGCGGAGATGGGGTTCAAAGGAGTCAAGTTGGTGGTCGAAATTGGAGAGAGATTGATTGTCCAAGGGGGATCGTGATGGCGGTGACGAGATTAGGAAAGAGGGATGGGGATATGGCAAAGGGGCAGCTGTAGATGGCAAAGGGGCATCCATAACATGAAGCTCTGGGGTATATTGCATAGATCCCTTCCCATATTTTTGTATTTATGTTTAATATTGTAAATATTATTTCTTGTGTAAATTAAATCAGATATATTGCAAGTAAGACCGGTAACTTATATATAATTATATATAGGTCATTTCGCTTCACGTGGAGCACCACGTGAGGCCTTATAAATTTTGTGTGCTTGCCTTTGTATTTGTTGGTCTTGTTATTAAATGCATAATTAATTTATTGAAATTACAAAAAAGTTTCAGAATAGGTAGCATTTATTTTTTTGTATCTCATGTATATAAAATTTTCTTTATTTTTTCCAACAATGGTTGGAAAATTAATATTAGTGTCTAACACCATGCTTAAGCTCGCATAAATTTTATCTGACATTTTAGTTAATTTTCCTACTTTCTATAAATACAAAAAGATGTATTTTCTTCCTGACTAAATATAAAGATCCATGAAAATTATAAAATCTTTTTCGAAAATCCAAAAAATGTATTATCTATATTATTATATATTCTACCACTAGCCAAAATCGTAAAAAAACAAAATGTAAAACCTAAAAATCAAAAAAACCTAACAACCTTATAAAAATTAGAAAAAATCATCTAAATGTCCAAAAATAATTATTTCTATTTTTTATTTCCTTTTATTGTATATACTATATATTAAAAATAGTATTAGGTTTATCTTGAATTATTTATATTTTCAAACCTAAAAAACTCGTATATTAATCTATGTACTAGTTTGTATATTTTGCAACTTCAAAAATCCATAAAATTATAGAAAAATCTATAAAAATTTTAAAAAAATGTAGAAAAATATAAAAACCACAAAAAAATCATTTTCTGAAATTTAAATATATTTTTCCTTATAGACAAATAGAGACATCTATATTATATATTATATATAATATTTATTATATCTATATTATTATATATAATTATATATCCTATTTAAAAAAGAAATTAAAATTTTGAAAAATTTAAAAAAAATGAATACTTAAAAGATATAAAAAATAAAATGATATAAAATAATAAAAATATGATTAAAACCGACATAAAACAATAACCAAGAAAAATTACTTTTTGTTAATTAAAAGTAATCATTAATAATTATCTACATATCGTTTTGCTCTTAAAAAATGGCACTCGGATTACTTATAAATATACAAAAATATGTGAGTTATAATAAATTTTAACTCACATTTATTTTCATTGATTTATTTATCATATAATCTTTGGTTAATCGTTGCTTAATTGATAGTTGGTCAACACATCGATTACGGTTCTAGCCTTGTTAGGAACTCTTGATCAATCTATCAATCATCAGTTGCTCCGAGTTATGCCTTTTGTGAGTACCTAATGTACCTTCTACATTCATGCTTGTAGCATTTACGATGCAGGCCCTTTTTTCATGCTCGTGTGGCTCTTATTTGGTGGTCTAATAGCACTGGGAAGAGGCGATATTGTGGCCTTCTTCCGCTTGTTCCAAGTGGACTCTTAAAAGGTCGGTGGCGCTTACAGTTAATTCATCTCTTTTTGATGGAAATTTTCTGGCGTTTTTAGCCTTTTCTTTGATAACATGATAATTTGTCTGGCTAACTCCTCATCTCTTACCAAGTTGGCTCATACTGATCCACAATTATCAAGTTTTGTACACATATTAGCACCTAGGTCAAATCAAGGTAGTACAAAGATCCTTGTCCCCATACTGGCTATGTGTTGACAATCAGGTTTCATGAGATGATTCCGACTTTGTCCCATTATAAAGTGTTTTCAAATCAAGTCCTAGTTTAAGTTCTTAAAACATAGTTCTTTAGGCAAAATGGTGAATTATCATGAGAAGTATGCAATCATGTATGTGTAATGCAAGTCATATTATTTTCTACCTAGAGATTCTACATGTGATATAGCATGTATATCTTCAAACTAGAGAGTTTGATTAATTAAGTCATAAGATCCTAATGACCAAGAATGAAGAGATTCCAAGTCAAGAGTCACTCTAAATCAAGTAGCCTAATTCATAAATCTTGTGTGAAAAACAGGTGTCCGAGATAAAAACTCAGTTCAATTTTTTTTTCAAATTTTTTGTTATTCCCCACAATTATAACCAAAATTATACAATACCAATATAATATGCACCTATATTCAAGAGTGTACGCATTTTAAACCAATTTTCCAACAATGTTTTACAAGTATTACACAAAATACTTGTTTTACAACTATTTTCGAGTAGTTTGCATATTGTACATATATTACAAATTTTACAAATGATCACCCATTACTCAATATATATTTACAAACCAATGAAAAGTACGATCTATGGATAAAGTATATATCACATATGTACACCTCTCTATACTTAGTTTGTGCTACGCCCTCATGACACTATGTGATAAAAAGACATAGCTCGTACTAAGCATAAGTGGGTGAAAAGAATATAAGTCGACATGTTCCCCCATACTTAGGGCTCTGAAGGCCTAAGTATAGAAGAATATAGAATAAGGCAGTCGAGAGCAAGATATGAATGAGGAGAAGAAGTGGAGAATATACAATGGACATTGAACCCCGCATACTTTAGGATCTAGTCAGCCTAAGTATGGAAGTGTGGGGGCGGGGGTACGGTTAGATCTGGAGAATGTAGAGGGGAAAGTGACATGAATCTTCTCAATGTTTTTGATGGTTAGAGATCACTGCTGCAAGGTCTCATGCATTGTTGTAGGTGTTTATTCTGAATGTGTCCCATGCATGAATATAATCTCCTCACCATAGACCAGCTACTCATTAATTCAACAAAGTGTTTCAATAGTTGTCCATTCAGTAGAAATGTATGATCTCCATTAGTAAGATCTATATTATCAACACTTCAATTGCTATGCACATCACAGACTAATAGGAGCCCATCTACTTTGATTTGAGTTTCCTTTGGAAAATCTTCAACTTTCCATTAAACAACCATATCTTTTGTCCAGGATGAAGGTATATCATCTGATAAATCTATCATGCCAATACTTAACCATGTCCTTGTACATCAAATGCTCGTCATATATGCAATTTCGGACCTCTACAAGTTCATTTAGATCCATTTCTCTGTACTTATGACACTGTTGTATGTTCCAATTGACCTTCCAAATTGCCCATTCTAGTTTATGCACTAAGTGTGCAGGGAAATGACATGGTTTTCCAAATACCATCCTGAATGGGGATGTTCCCAATGGTGTCTTGTAAGCCATCCTATAAGCATGAAGGATTTGGTCCAAGAGTTGGGACCAATCCTTCATGTTTGGGTGAATGAGCTTCTGTAATATGATCTTAACCTCCCTATTCAACACCTATGTCATGCCATTGGTTTGTGGGTTGTATGGACTAGCGACACGGTGCTCGATGTCGTAATCCTTCACAAGTTTCTTTAATTCTATTTTCATAAAAGGGCTACCCCTCTCTGATATCAATACCTTAGGGACCTTGAACCTAGAAATAATTTGCTCTCTCACAAACATAAAGACAATCTTACTATATAAGGCTTGGGTTGGGATATCCTCCATCCATCTAGATAAATAATCCACCGTGAGAAGGATGTACTCAAATCAGTGGTTTATTGGGAATGGGACCCTGAAGTCGATGTCCCAAGCATGGAAGACATCATAAATGATGATTGTCTTCATCAACATCTCATCTTTGGAACCATTGGTTCCTCCCATTTGCTGGCATACTGGGCATGATTTCGTGAAGGTGAGAGTATCGTGAAATAAAGTCGGCAAGTATAAGAGACATTGCAGTACTTTCCACACGGTCCTCTTCCCTATGTGGTGTCCTCCTGCCTCCAAAGTATGGCGGTGAGAAAGGACACTCCAGTATTCCTCCTAAAAGAAAAGGATTGGATCCTCCCAATGGTAGTGTCTTGCATCTGGCTTAAGTCATCAATGCTACTCTTGGGGTAATTTTGGGGAACTTCCTTGGAGACAAGATATTTCTACATAATGTTGTACCATGGGAGCAAGTCGACAACAAAAATCGACTCATCGAGGAAGGCGTCTCGAGTTGATATATCATCATAAGAATCAGGAGTCTCGAGATGGGAGAGGTGACTAGCCACTATGTTCTTCACTCCATATTTGTCTTTAATATCCAAGTCGAACTCCTGAAGGAGCAAAATCCACATAAGAAGACGTGCCTTTGCTCCCTTCTTTTCTATTAAGTATTGAAGCGTTAAATGGTTAGTAAACACAACAACATTGGATCCAATGAGGAGAGTTCTGAATTTATCCGAGGTGAACAATACCTTAAGCATTTTCATTTCAGTAACTGAGTAGTTACGCTAAGTAGGGTCAAGCACTTTACTTACATAGTTAACTAAAATTGGGATGATGTCCCTTCTCTATCTTAACGTAGCCCCCAACAACAAAATCTAAGGCATCGACCATGATCTCAAAAGGTAGAGACCAGTTTGGGGCTTGTAGGATAGGGGCATGTATGATCATTCCTTCTAACTGCTAAAAGGACTCAAGATACTTATGGTTGACAATAAAATATATGTCCTTACCTAAAAGATCTATTAGTGGTCGGGTGATCTTTGAAAAATCTTTGATAAATATTCTATAAAATCCAACATGTCTGAGGAAAGACGCAACTGTCTCATATTGGTTAGTGGTTGAAGTTGTTTGATCACATCCACCTTGGCAAGGTCAACCTTCATTCCTCTCTTGAAGATGAATTTCTCCAACGCAATGCCCTTCATCACTATAAAGTGACTATTTTCCTAATAGAGTACTAAATCTACTTCTCTACACTTAGTTAGGACTCACTCTAGGTGACAAAGACAGACATCAAAATGAATCAAGAAATCGTCCATGAAAACTTCCAAGAAATCACAAACCACCTCAAAAAATATTGCTATCATCGAATGTACACATCTAGATGGACATGTACTTGAAAGCATAATTTTTAAAGGTACATGTAAATGTGGCCTTCTCTTGGTCCTCTGGAGCGATGGTTGCTTGATTGTAGCCAAAGTACCCATCTAAGAAGCAAAAGTACTCCTTCCCTGCCAACCTCTCCAAAATATCCTCAACAAATGACAAAGGGAAGTGATCCTTCTTCATTGCAACATTCATAGGTACTCTAGTTGTGATCTCTTCTCCTCCTCATTGGTGACAATCTGTATACTCGACTTCTTCAGGTCAACGTAAAGGGATGCCACCCATTTGGATTCAAAGATGGTATAAATGAATCTTGCTCCACACCATTTACCAATCTCTTTCTTGACCACTTATCGCAAGTTCGGATTCAACCTGCATTGGTACTCACGTGTGGGTTTAGTATCATCCTCAAGGTATATATGGTGTGAAAAAAGAATGGGATTTATCCTGTGAAGATCCAACACTCTCTAGTCTATAGGTCTGTTGTT
Organism: Ottelia alismoides; assembly: GCA_037367405.1. Lineage (NCBI taxonomy): Eukaryota > Viridiplantae > Streptophyta > Magnoliopsida > Alismatales > Hydrocharitaceae > Ottelia > Ottelia alismoides. The sequence continues at coordinate 2,940 of JAZKJV010005314.1, read as the reverse complement.
TCAAGAATCTCTAGAAAGCGAGACTCTTGTTCTCCAGTCAGGATCGAACTGATAATGACCGGGAACTTCCTAGGTTGGCCAGTGAGGAAGGCATACTTGAGTGTAGGAGGTAATGGTTTGAGCTCAGGGGTGTCTCAATCATCAAGTAGATCGGGTTCAACCATTGATGAATCTAGAATCGTGTTGTATGTGGATGGATCTGTCTCTGCATAAATTGTTACCAACTGATTTGTCTCTAGAGTTGGAATGCTAAATGTATCCAAATAATTTGGAAAAAGTCGCATCCAAGCCATCATCCCTATCCTCAGATTATTCTAAGAGAAGGGTGACTGACATGTCCAAATGGGCTTATGTGTCATACAGGGTGTTGGGGGATGCATATCCCATTTGTTTTGTGCTCAAATACTGGCTCTGGACAATCTCGCAAACTATGTTACTGACTTTGGCCTCTCTAGGTGATAGGAACCCATCTGCATCTATGGCGTTCAGTAACCAGACCCCTATTATGTCTGCATAACTGCATTCTGCACCTAAAGAAGACTGAGACTGAAATGTCTATTAGCAACTGATTCAGCTTAGGAGTCGGATTGCTAAATATTCCCAAGCAATTGATAAAAAAATGTGTCCGATTCATTATCCTCATCCTTTGATTTTCCTAAGGAGGAAAGGATCGACAGGCCCAAGTGGGCCTTTGTGTCATCGAGGATGTAGAGAGATGCAAATCATGTGTTATGTTCTTGTTATATGTTTCTAAAGGATCTCATACTACATCATGTACAAGGAGCTCTCTAGAGGATAGGGAATCATATGTGCCTTCTTGGTTCTATCTCCATGGCCCAATGGTGTCTACATGACCACATTTTGCTTATGACGAAGAGTATTTGGAGGCTAGATTTGGAATTCGAACTTTTTCATTTGGTTTGCTTCATTTCTAATTCCACATATCTGCTTGGAGAGTGGAGTCGAATCTTCCCGATCTTGTAGTCAAATACAGCCTCAGCTGTCCTCAGAAATGTTCGTCCAAGTATGATATGGGAAACTCTTCAATTCGTAGGGATCTCTATATCAAGGACTAGTAAGTCCACCATGTATTTTCATCCCTCGATAGTGATGACAATTTTCTCAATTCTCCCATGGACCTCTTAGCTAACTTGTTCTGGAGTAGGGCTCTAAATTTCCTAAGAGGTACTCGGTTCAACATTTCATAAAGAGATGTTGGGAGTAGGTTGATTGAGGATCGATTGCCTAGGAGAGTACGTGCAACTTTGTGTCATCAACATGACTCACCATATAATGGATACCCATGTCCATTCATTTCCTTGAAAACTCGTTCATAATGATGATCTTAAGGTACTTCTAGAATGCATGTATCATATCTAAATACTTATCAAATGGGATTGTTACCTTGATATATTTTTACAAATATATGCCATCTCGTGTTCATCATTTTAAATTTTTTATTTTCTTCTTTCCACCTTTGAGATCATGGGAGAAGTTATTATTGAAAACAACTCAAATTTTGAAAGAAAAACATAATCATTGAAGCTGAGTTTTGTATGGCACATGAATTATGACTCTGACTCTAACATTACTTTAAAAATAAAATTATGAAATTAAAATGCATGGACTCTTATGTTGGTCCATCCTCTTTAGATGAAGGTGCGAGCTTGTTCTCTAGCTCGCTTGCTTCATTGTGGATGCTCCTCTCCTTCTTTTTATGCCTTTTTGTTTTCTGGTTTTTTTATTTTTTGGGTATTTGCATCTCTCTTATTCTACTAAAGGTGCTTCTAGTGATTCTCTTTTACCTCTAAGTTCTCCTTGGGTAGATATTCGACTGTGTCCTCATCATGTTCCCGTGCCTGATCAAGTACAATCACGGTTCTTCTTCTCCAGGGGAAATGGTTCATATTATCATACTAAAGGTTCTTATGTTCAGAACTAGAGTGTTTACTTGTCTCTTCTCTAAAACTCTCCACAATATCTCCTGCAGGACATAATCATAAGCCTTCTCAAAATCAATAATTATCATATGGAGGTTCTTCCTTTTAGCTATGTAAATTTTTATTTTTTTTATTCTCAACAAGTGGATGGCTTCCATAATTGAGAGACTAGACATGAATCCAAATTGGTTTTATTTTATATTGGAAACTTGCCTTAACCTTCTTTCGATCACATGTTCCTAAATTTTCATAGTGTGACTCGTCAGCTTGATACTTCTGTAATTTCAATAATTTTGAAACATGATCACGTGGCCAATGCTGACTTTGGTCTTGGGATAGAATAAGAGTCCTTGGTGCCTTCTGTCCATCCTAAAATCGTGAGAAACACTTGAGATCTATACCCATATCATGTTAATCATTCTTGATTTGTTAGACCGCATCAGTAAAGGATTATATAGCTAAGGTGAAGGACAATAGACCATTTGTGGGTGGGCTCTGCTGCTATTGGTGATAGTTAGAGGAAGATTGGTACTACAGTCAGTACTGACCCTATTGACCCTGCTGGTACTATTGTTATTGGTGGGACTAAGAGGTGTAAGAGGGTGGTGGGCTTTGATAGCCCAGCTAGCAAGTATGTTTCTACTTCTACTAGTGCTGAGGTCGGTATCCTTGTCTTGTCATGAATTGTAACTATGCAAGACACGATGTGTGAAAAGGTCTAGTGTCCTAGTACGCTAAAGAGGCTTGGTGTAGCTTATTGCTCCATATCCCTGTTTGTCTGTCGATGGGGTCATTGTTGTACCACATCCTATCGACCTCCAACACCTGTAGAGGTTCATCGTAGACTGTCTCAACATGTAGGGGTGCATTCTTATCTTGCATAGTGTACTATTAACCCTCTACCTAGCAGCTCTAAGGCCCCAATTAATGTACGAGGTAAACTCAGTGTATACATGCAGGTGATGTAGAAGGGGCAGACAACCTCATCTTGGCTACCTTA